>CM052538.1:150641065-150717906 GCA_028533065.1 Trachops cirrhosus
AAATCCTTGGTTGTCCGACTTCCATAAACTTCAATTTTCTGTCAGTTCTGGTTGTTATTTTGTTTCTATATCTTTGTTGTCCCTATCTTGGTTGTGCGAGGAGGCACAGTGCGTCTACCTATGCCTCCATCTTGGCCGGAAGTCCCCTCTTCTTCTAAGGACATCAGTCCTGTTGGATTAGGGCCCCACCCTTATGACCTCACTTAACCTTAATTACCCCTTAAAGATCCTATCGCAAATACAGACACACTGGGGGTTAGGGCTTCAACATATGAATCTGGGGGTGCATAGTCCAGCCCATGACAGAGGGGAAACAGCATCTCTTCTTTCCAGTTGCCAGTGTGTCTCTTCCCACTACTAGTTACTCTCCTTGGTGTTTTCTCAGAGCCATCTGTGATTGATTTAGAAAGCAACAAGGAAATTCACCTGTTCATTGAGATCTTACAGAAAGTTCTCAAAATTGCAATTACAAGGGGGGAAAATGGAAATAAAGCCATCTTGTGAACAGCAGTACAAGATGTGTGATGCTCCGCAAGGTGGGAAGCAACAACAACAAATAAATACCCTGAGAGGCAGGAGCCAGGCTTCAAAGTTCTCTCTGCAGGAAAGGGCAGCTTCGAGGGCAGGCCGTGGAGAGTGCCTTGTCGGCCTGATTTACACAGGTACAGAATGGTCCGGAGGCTGCGGCCGGCTCCGCCAAACGCCCATGTGTGCATGAAATTAGAATGTCAACACTTGATTCATGCTGCCAAGCTGTGACTGTGAAACAAATTATGTCAGTGGGTGGCAATTGCAATATTAGTCTAAGCAGATAACATTTAACTCTAAAGAGAGGCCCGGTCTTCCAGCCTTTTTTCTATTATTACCTTAATATCTACATTGTTTGACTTGGGCAGGATACAATTTTGAGAAAAAGGAAGATGTTTTATATGGAGGCATGGGTTCTTTAGGAAAGGCCTCCTCGCCACTCTAAGTGATGCTTGCTCCTAACCCTCTTATGGAAATTTAGGAGTCAGGTAATGTAAGGATTTTTACGTAGCACCACCACCCACCTGACTGAGTGCAGAGTGGCTGTACCATTGGTGGGGTAATCTAAACCACAATTAACTAATCCGCCTCTTATAAAGGAAGCCTTTGACTCCTGGGCAGAAGCTAGGAACTTAAATGCATCTCAGTGTCAAGGAAGTGGCAAGCACCTTGAAAGCAGATTCCTCCAATTTACGCCCTGGGTTCCACACGAACTAATTTGGCTAATTTGGCTCAAGCGAGGTCTGTGCAGATGTTTGCGTTGAAACCCGTTGCTTTCTACTCAATTGATTTAAGCTTGTGCATATTTAAAATCCATTTTAAATCAATATGCAGTTGGAAATTTGCTAAGGAGGTTCATATAAAAGTGGGGATTTTGTTGGAGTGTATTTTCTTTAAGACGTTCCTGCTGAAGCTACAGCCACCCTCAAACTTAAATTTGGCCTACAAGATAACCATTTTCCCATGAAATGAGGCGCACATCCATCTCCACTTGAGACCCACTTCTTTAACTAGCCATATGGCAAAACATCGATTTGAAGTTTTACTCTATTATAAACACCCACGTAGTTAAAGTTAATGCTGTGAAAAATCCAGCTTGCGGCAGTGAATGTTTATAGAAGCAGTACGAACATAGCAGTTGAACCAGGCCAAGGTGGCTAGCAACAGAATTCCCATGCAGGGAGAATACTGAGAGGTTTTTTGGGGGAGAGGGGTGTGGGAGGAGATGAGTATCACCTAGAAACTTGTACGTGAGTTTAAAATATTTTTACTGGTAATAATGAGGGCATTCACACATATCCTCATGGGAATACCCATGACGGTCTCCGTCTTCTCCTGCTATAGTTCTCAGCTCCCTACTCATATATGCCTATATCCAAAGGTCTGGAACTGCATTGTCTTTTCTACCAAGACATAGAATAAAAGCCCGGGGTCTTGATCAAAGGGGAAACATTCATAAAACTTTAATCTTTTAAATTAATTTCCTATTTGATGAAGAGGGATGTGGGAAGGAAAAAACAACTTTAAAATTTACCAAAGAACCTTTTGGCACTGTCATTTTATGCTGCAGCTCCCTTATATCAGGCAGAAATGCCAAAACAATATAACTGGTGAGCTGATTCTGAAATCGCTTATCTTCTTGGCATATTTCTCAAGACGTGTTGATTGACCGTCATTCTTCTTGTGTAGCTAAACGTAGTATGATACAAATGCACAAAGGAGCGAAACAGATTTCTCAAAACTAGCAGTCATAGGGCAGGTAGCCACAACACTTCTCCTTTGGTGAAGGTGATCACCAAACCCACCAGTCTGGTTCTCGCTACACGTAAAATCCCCCTGCTGAAAGGCCCTCATTGTCTGAGGCGGCTGTGAAAAAGCTGCCTCAGTGGCAGTCTCTGAAGCAGATCACTATGAGAGGGTGAGGTCTGAGGTGGCCCAGCAGCCCAGTCCATGGCTTCAGCCACGGCTATTGATGCAGAAATGTGCACTAACCTCACCTCTCAAGCAAGAACTTCTGCTTTGAAATTGCAGTCATTCTGAAAACACCCCTTGGTTAGGCCATATTTCCTTTTCATTCAGATGATGTCAGAGCCTGCCATTCATTTTAAAGCCTCCACATCTTCACAGCCATATAACATATCCTGTCGTTTATTTCAAAACTGTTCACTGACCAAAGGGAATATTTTCTCTTTATGGGGCAGTTGCAGGCTTGTAACTTCTCCATCCTCTGAGAACTTGAGAAGAAAGTTGGCATGAGCATCTGCAGTTAGCTGTCAAATGCAGTTAATGCTTTATCGGGGGGGACTAGAGACAAAGCTGCTCCCCCCATCACTCCCTCTCAGGAAGGCAGATCTGGATCCTGCACCCTGAAGGGGATTCACTGTATTCCTTCAGCCAGAGACATAAGAAATCAGGAGGCCAGGGAATGGAATAAACAATATTTTGATGCAGATTATCAGCACGAGAGGAATGACCGTCTGGTCACCCGGGGGGTGTATTCAGTTAACACTTCCACCCCTTAAAGACAATGGTGTGCAATCAATGCATATAGGGCCTTTCAGGCCGGTTGCTAAGTGACACGCAGTGTCAACAGAAAAATGCCGGATGTACAGAGGACAGCTCCAGGCCCAGGAGAGATCAACACCCTCTGATGATATTTTAAACTTAATTCAGTTCCCGATGAAGATTGTGACAGGTTCCGTGGCCAGAGCAGAAAAGATGTTTGCACTTCAAAATCAGACTTGGTAAAGTTACTCTGCTGTGTGCAAAGAGTGTTTAATTTGGTAACAAGTGAATCATGGCCCAAACAGTAGTTGGTTCAAGTAGGAAAAGGCACCCAGCAGGGGCATCCTGAATATTCATTTCTTGCAAGGCCCAGCAGTCATCTTACAATCTCAGTGTCAGTATCAGAGCTGATCATTTGTCTCAGATTGTCTATGCATTCTCTCATTTTTTCATCTCTAAAATCTATTTTAGGAACAGCCCCCAAAGCCATTTGCAACAGCTTCTTCAGAAATGCTAAAGAAAGGGAAGAAACTTGAATAGGATCACATCACCCCCATACAACCATGAAAACCTGTTTTGTGGGGCATTCTTGAAACCAGCCCAGAAGCTCTTAAGAGTTTTTGTATTTATTTACCCACTTCTTTCTCTCCCTTCTCCATCCCTCAGTGGATTTTTATATTCAAATGCAAAAGATTTTCCTGTGCACTAAAGATCCATTTATGTATTGGTTTAGAAGATCATACCATAATGTGAAGAACTGCAACTTTTTCATAAACAGATGTTTACCAATTCAGTCTTTGTACCAGGAAAAGCACACTCACCACAAAGGGTCTATTTTCCATAGTTGAAGGCTAAAACCTTTTGAAAAAACCCTCATGTCCCTTAAAATCCAGGAACTATTAACCTCAGCTATGTTGCCTCTCAAATTTAACAAACCTGTAAAATGTTTTTCTAACCAGACACCGGTCGGTCCTGCGTGGTCGGGGCTGCTGCCGGCCACACACACCAGTTGCACAGGTCCCGAGAGTTGTGTAGTCCAGAGAGGTTGGTGAGGGGCATAGCGGTTTATTCAATTCAGTATGCTCTATTCCCCTAGTCACACACAAGCTTTATAAGAGTCCAAATCACACAAGTTTTAGTGTTCAGGTTCATCCTCAGGAGTTTGGTCTGTTTATGAAACTAATAAGCCACAGAGCATTTTGTCTAGTGGGCTAATAACTCCTACAGCGGGGTGTCGTAACACGGATTGAGAAGAGGGTGGGGGAGGGGCTGACTGCTTGACATTTTCCTTCCTGCCTCATCCCACGAAGCTAATTTTATAGGGTTGCTCCCATCATGTTTAAGCTACAGGTAGTAAGGGGGAGATTGAAGGCAGATAAAACCACACAATAGCATTCCCAGGCCTTGTTTCCTCGCCTCACTGAGGGTGGTTCTCCCTCACAGAGGCATGAAAGCATTGTGAGGTGAAGAAGCGGAGCGTAGAAACAAGCTACATAAAAAATAAGCTACAATGAAGACTGCATAATTGCGCTGAGACCACTTGCCACCGCCTTCCTGCTACAGGTGTCTCTCGCTACCGGGATTCTTCGATGAAACCCATGCAAATGCTTCTGGAGTTATAAAAGATGGGAAGATAGGATTTTGAGCCCCGGGTTAGCTGAGTGAATTATAGAAGAGCTAAGTAGAAGCCATAGACATTTTCAGATTAATGATCAGGCCTGACTCCTGACTGAGGCTCTTGCTTATTCCTGGAGCAAGAACAAGTAACTGCTGAGTGCCAGGCAGAATGTTTGGATACTGATGAATTAAAGTTAACTGAAAACTATCACAATTTCTCTACTGATATGAAAAGGTGTGAATGGGCCATAAGATTTCCCTTAAATTCCTGTTAATATTAGTTAGACCCTAACTGTAATTCTTTCAATTTATTCCAATAAGCACATTGCTCTTCATATCTCTCTTGAACTTACCAAACCTTCACATAGGAATCGGTGATGACGCTTCGTGTCTAGCCCTATTGCTGAGAACTGCAGGCTATTTTAGCAGGAATCTTAGAGTTTGGTAACTCTCTCACTCTGGGCCTCCCCAGACTTCTGAATTTCTTTGTAAATGAAAGTATTTTCTGTACAGTTGTTTGTGACAAAGATCCTAGTTAGTGTGGCTTGTTTGTCCTGCATAAAGACGACCTGCTGCCCCACCTCGGAGGGAGGGTGCCTCCAGCACTTCCCCAGTAGAGGGAAAGTGTTTCTTAAGCCATTAACACTCTTTCTCCTTGTCCCTCTGGTGGCCAACAGGCTTAACTGATAAACAGGCTGTGAAAGCAAAGACGTCTAGCAAACGAACTAGACCACGCTAGCAGGGGTCTATGATTTCAAACCTTTGCAGGTGTGACCAGCAGGCACATTTGCTTAAGTCCAGCAATTTCAGCAGGGAAAACACCAGAGCACACCATGAAACAACACAGCCTGAGAGAAAATAGCCGTGAATCAACAAGGTCGCAATAGGACTGCTTGATATTTTCTACGTAAATGTACAGCCATGAGCATGTATTAATTTATTAAATTATGGAACCACGCCTGATTATCTATTTCCAGAATTTCCCACTAATAGACTGATTATACATTTGCTTGTCACTGATCTGTACTTTAGATGAGGTCACTATTGATCTGTGTTTCTCAGCCTTGGCTGTACATTAGAATCAGCTGGGGAACTTTTAAAACTCTACAGATGCCCAGGCCCCACCCCCAGAATTTCTCTTTTATTTGGTCAGGGCAGGGAGCCTGAGCAATGATGGTTGTTAATGTTCTGAGGTGAGTCCGATGGCGAACGTCCCCCCTGCTGAGCTGGGGTTGAGCCACGCAGTCATAGATAATCGAGTGCAGCAGGTGCTGACAGAATAATAAGAGTTTATGGGAGGAAAACCTAAAATTGAGGAAATAATACTCTTTAATTTTTTTATGAATGGAGAAACAAAGGACATTATTCACCCTCAGCAGCAGAAAGAACATCTTTGTTCCACTCTAGGACTGACACATTCCATGGGATCCTAGTTGAGACCCGTGACTGGAGCGATTGAAAAAAGACCTGCACAAACCACAAGGCAGGCATGGGCCATAGTTAGGAGACGTGCCCATGACAGGTGTCAAAACACTGCAGGCATGTGGAGGATGATGACAGGAGGCGGGGCATCAGGAAAGGCTTCCTGGAAGAGGTGGTTCTTGAAATGGACCTGAAGTGGAAGGATTCCTAGGGTCCAATTGTGCGTGAAGGTAGTTGGTGAGGTCCAAGCCCAGAATCCTTTTTCCAAAGTTCTAGGCCATTTTCAAGAAAAGGAGAAAGACTATTTCACCTTTTTCTTTTTACTATCCTTCTTATCTGCTTCCAGACTAGGAAAAGTAATAAAAACTGAGATTTGCTATTAACTGTGTATCTAACATTATTCCAAATACTTTACACTCAAATCATTCGCACCATAATCCCTGGTTGAAATACCTCTATGAAGTGGGTATTGCAATTACCTCCATTTTACACAGGGGAAAACAGAGGCACAGAGATGTGAAAACTCATTCAAGATCACACAGCAACTACACAGTCATTGCCTTAGCTCTCTGCTCTTCTGCCTCTTTCAGACACTGTCATCGGCTGAAGCCACCTCTTCCACCAGCCTCCCACAGCACTCTAGTGATGCAGAAGCTGCTGACTGGGAGCTGGCCCACTTACCATCTAAAACCAGCAGCTTTGGGAGCCAGGAAAGTGTCATAGACCCACCTAGTTACAGTCCAGATGACACGCTTCGAGGTCCGAGGTCCATTGTCCATCACAGCTCCACAGAGCACAGTAGTTGCCGAGCCTTTGCCCCCAGAGGAAGAGAACCCTGATCACTCTTTCTGACCGCCCCATCTCACCCTGAATAAGATCTTACAGAAGCCCCTTCTCCCTTTTTCTTTTTATTACATTACTATAGATTATGCCATTTTCTTCTTTTTTGAAACACTTTCTGTAAAGCAGCAAATTGTTACAAGTTTTAAATAGGGAGTGGTCTTGCCTAAAAAAGTTCAGACAAGGAATGATTTAATAAATATTTTTAAGAACGCCTTAGAGAAATGCTATAGCAGAGGCCAGTGAAATCTTTTTTTTTCTCATTCAGATCAGTTAATTCAATTTAATAGATACTTATTGTGCACCAACCACACATAAGGCTTAAAAACTTTTTAAAAATTTTTATTTGTTGATTTTAGAGGGAGACAAAAGGAGAGAGAAAAAAGAGAAAGAGGGCAGCTACTACTTGTTGTCCCACTTATTTATGAATTCACTAGTTGTTTCTTGTGCGTGCCCTGACCAGAGACTGAACCTGCAACCTTGGTGCATCAGGATGATGCTCCAACCAAGTCAGCCACCCAGTCAGGGCCCGTGTGTAGGGTTTCTGATTTGAGTAAGGAGATGACACACTGCTGCAATCACTGTGACAAAAGGCAAAGTGAGAAGGATTACAAGAAAAGTCTCTACATGCTGTGGTTTTGGAGGCAGATTCGAAGGAAGCAGGGATCCTATAGCTTTTCCTGAAGGAGGTGGTAACTTCAAACGAGCCCTGAGTCTGAAGGACTTCAACAGGAAGAGGCCGTGGCAGAGGTGAAGGGCAGTTAATCCTGTTGCCTGTCTCGGAGTAGAGGGCCCAGGCCCACAGGCTGCACGTGAAGCCCGGGAGGAACAAAGAAAATGTTTGCTGCCAACTTCCAAAACTGCACAGGCGGCAGAGTCGGGGGCAGGAAGCTCTAAGGTCTTTCCTACAAAGTAGCCAATTTACAGTTATGGTTACACTTGAGTCAATTAAAGTGTTTTATTAGCAAGAATTTGAATCTCTTACCTTCATTAACATTTAACAGTAAATGGGAGAAAAAAGGTAAATAAAATATTATCTGGCTTTTTAAAGGTCATTTCAGACTGAGTATTATAAAATGTGATCTGGGGAAGGGCGGGGATGGCCCTTTGTGTGGATTTAGAGCAGGAGCCTGCTCTAGAGAAATCTCATGGCACTGGCAGCAGAACACCTCTTGGCAGGTGAGGTGCTTGAAGGTGCATTCATTACAGGCAGCGCTTTTGGGGCAGGGGGAGGGAAGAAGGAGATCTGACGTGAGAGAATGAATTTTTTGCTTTAGATCTCAGATTGTAAATCATTTGGGGTATGCAGTACTTAGTAATTACTCCCACAATCAACACCTGCTTTTTAACAACCGTAGGCTAGTAGCCCAAATTGATTAAATAACAAACTAATCATTCCCCCCAAGGAAAGGAGGGAGCCCTGCGCCCCGGTCTCTGGGAGTCCACAGGGGGCTCGGAGAAGCCCAGGTCACCACAGGCAGGCTGTACTCCCGCCCCTGGCGCTCTGTGGGCATTTTTACAAGGCCTGCTGTTACTGCGAGTCAGGAGAAGAAATGTGATAATTTGGCAAGGATATAAATGTTCAACCTGAAAAGAAACTCCTATTTTTAATTTCCCGAAGTATAGTCAGGTCCTGGAATAACACTGCTTTGTTCAATGTTGTTTCCTTAAAACATTGAGGAGAAAACTAAGTCTCGGCCAGGGCCACCCCGGGTGCTCCGGTTCCTCTCTCACCCCAGAGATGTGCGCGTTCATGGACTGCTGTGTCTGCATTGACCCAGTCCTGGCGAGTGTGGGCGTGCAACTCGCCCTGCCATGGAAGGGCGTCCTGTCGGGGTGGGTCCTGCCTGGTGCCCTGAGTTGCCGGGACAGGCTCTGGTCAACTCTGACCCTGAAATGGAATCAGTGGGCTAGAAGAGAGTGATCTTATTTATTTTTATCAATCTTTTTTAAATGTATCCATAGCTCACTTTTTTAATGTTTAATATTAGAAGGGTTTGGGGGTTTATTTAGAGGTTTGGTGATGCTTTTGTGATCAGAAACATGCCATAGGAATTTAACTCTTGTTTATATCAATTAGCCGGTGGTAAAATTGGTTTTGTTATATGTCATTTCACTTAAAGTCACAGTTTCCAAGAACGTGTTAATGGCATTAAATGATGAGAAAGCCATCCAAAAGCTGCCCAGTGACTTTCATCCCAACATGTCACCGCTGGAGATGATAAAGACCTAAGGTGCTGCTGAAGCATCATCTGACCCCCAGAAGGCAGCAGAAAGTCAGGATGTCCCTACTATAGAGGAAGGACCTTTCTTGTAATTCTGTGTCAGAATGGGTGGCCTAAGAGAAGACCCAGCCCACCCACAGTGGGGTTTCTGAAGACTTCAAGGTTTTCAGGATGGCTGTTCTCCTTGTCCTAGGTGAAGAAATGGGCAGAGAGGTCCTGACTGGTGTGGCTCAGCTGGTTGGAGTGTCATCCCATAACTGAGGGGCTGCACGTGCGATTCCTGGTCCAGGCACGTACCAGGAGCAACCAATGGATATTTCTCTCTCACATTGATGTTTCTCTCTCTCTCCATTCCTCTCTGTCTCTAAAAGCAATGAAAAAAAAAATCTGTCCTGGGGTGAGGATAAAAAAATAAAAAGAAATGGGCAGGGAGAAAGGGAACTCTAGATTTGGGGATATACACCCTACATAGCGAATGGGAAGCTGCCCTTTTGAGATAATAGTAGTAGACACTATCTTACTGAAATGAGTTTGAGAAAAGAAAAAAAAGCACTAACCAGGTAGCTCAGTTGGTTAGTGTCGTCCTGATAGGCCAAGGTTCCAGGTTCAGTCCCTGGTCAGGGAACATACAAAAATCTACCAATGAATGCACAAATAAATAGAACAAATTGAGGTTTCTTTCTCTTTCTCACACACATCAATTTTTAAAAAATAAGTATGAGCAATTGGATAAAAGCCCCTTCCTAGGCCATCTTCATCATTGGAGCCCTTGACTACACTGCATCTGAGAATAGGGGGGGGAAGAAAATCACAGCAAAATAAATATTTCCTAATTGTAAATAAATATTGCTAATCACAGTGATTGTGTTCAGAGCACATTGCGATTACATAAACACAGAGTACAAAATTAGAAGAAAGAAAGGATATTTACATAAGTAAATATAAATTAAAAACCTGATTTTAATGCACTAACATCACCTGGTACAGTTTTCTAAATGTCAAAGGCTGCTACTCACTGTCCCTCCAGGACTAGCCCAGTCAGCAGCTGAGGAGATGGCCTTCTATTCATACAAATATGAAGGTAAATATCATGGATTTCAGCACAAAAACGATGAGGACCTTTTCCTGTCCCACTTAATAGCTTTATTTTGTATTTGATCTAGCAAAGAAATATGGAAGGGTTTCTAGGAAGCGGTAGACAGAGCAAAGTTCTAAACAGTTTCTCCATGCGCGCTCCCAACATTATTCCATTCCCTTTCCTGTTGCCAAGTGCACACAAGCGGCTTCTCACCCACCTGAGAAGTCCGGGGACACCACGGAGGCTGAAAGACTCAGCGCCAAGGTGTACAAGGTCACCATAAGGGGCCGGGGGTGAGACTGTGACCATTTTCTTGTTTCCTTTTCTTTTTAAATAATTTAAAATGCTTTTTAAAAGATTTTATTTAGTTAGTTTTAGAGAGAGGAGAAGGGAGGGAGAGAAATATCAGTGTGTGTTTGCCTTTCACGTGGACCCCACTGGGGACCTGGCCTGCAACCCAGGCATGTGTCCTAACTGGGAATCGAACCTGCAACCAACAACAACACTCAACCAACTGAGCCACTGGGTCAGGGTGAAATATATAAATACAGGTATCTTAATGTTATTTCTGCATTCCTGAGTAACCCACCTCTGTTAACTAGCTCTGGAAAGGCCCATGACTGTTCCCTGCTCTTCCTGAGACAAATTCACAAATGCCTTGCAGCAACTCACTTACCTTTCGCTGTCCTCCCAGGTGAGGAGTTTTTCCCTAAAACCTGAATTCAGCAGGAAACTCAGATCACTCTAAAGAAAGATGTTCTGCTTCAATCAGCACCTATTGGACCCCTTGTATATACCAGGCACTAAGCTTGGTGCTTATCACTGCATTATTTCATTTAACTGCAATTCAACACTGTAATGCAGGCATTAAGCCCATTTTATAGATTAAAAAACTAAGGCTCTAAGTGGTTTATATGAACTGTTCAAAGATTCATGCCCAGTGACTGACCTAGTGTCAGTCCTGTGTGTCTCTTCTACCATCCATGAGCCTCATCTGCCCTCACTTGGTTCCCTCAGCACCTCAGTTTCATCACCTCTTCACATCAGTTCCTCGATGAGTGGAGAGTCACAGGAAGTACCTTTCAAAGCTTAAGATTCTATCAGGTGGGTGAGCTGCAGCAGAATTTCTGAAAACTCTGGCCACATTTCTAGATGAAAATGGCAGACTTATGTGTCCACACATGTGATTCACTTGCCACAGGACAATACCACACTCAAGGTGAGCTGACAGCTCCTGAGAGTTGGTGTAAAGGAAAATCAGTGATGCAAGCTCACGGCCAATTACAAAAACACAGTCACATACACACATGTGCACACACGTACACACGGTGTTAGCACATTCCTGTGAAGGCATACAAGGGAATCTGAGTGGAATAAAGAAATAAATAAAACAAGAGAGATGTGATTCACTTAATGATCTACTTGTGAGGTTAAAATTTTAAAAAAATGTTGATAGCAGTTGGAAAGTAAAGCCTATGAAAAGAATTTCCGATAAAAATAATAAAATTTCCAAACCCAGCGAGATATTTCTATAGGTATGAGAACTAGCAAGAGGAGGGAGATAAGACAAACTGTCCACTTGTTAAAAAGGGAGCCCCCCTGAGAAATTTCATAATTATGTGCTCTTGCTGTTCATTAATTGCAAGGGAACCAGCCTGGCTGCAGCCCCCTGGCCTGCTGGGAGGGCACGGTGGCATTACAGACTCACGTGAAGGATGGGCACTGGTGGACGGCACCCGCCAGAGAGCAGGTCTGAGGCTCCAGGTCAGAGACGGCCACCCTGATTCAGGCTGCACTTAATTAAAAGGTTTGAATGGAGCAGAGACTGACCCTGGCCACCTCCGGCATGTCAGAGGCTGCTCGTTTGCGGAAAAATCCTTAATTGTGTTACCTTTGCTCTTTTGGCTTTAAAACAATGTAAAGAAATAATGTAGCTTGGCAAAATACAAAATAAATATCCTATCAGTTGGCTAGTGTTTAAAAATACAAAGGTTTTCTGTGACACAGATGCACACACATGCACACTCAGAAGCAGAACAAATACTCTGATGAATAAAAATATGAATTTGAGGGCAAATGAGGCATGAAACATATTGACCAATAAACAACACAAAAGAAGGTCACAGTAAATTTTTTTTTATCGAACACATTGGGAAGCATTTGAGCCAAAAATATCCACCGAGAGAAGACGTTCAAGGAAGTTGCACTTCCTAACAAATACCGAGAGCTGGTGTTCATTTGTTTGTTATAACTCGACATAAAGCAGCCTAGGACCTTACTGGCCCGTGTTTTGGAAGATGAGACTCTGTGAAGGGTTGCCATGTCCAAGAACACATCAGTGACCTATCCGGAGAAAATAAAATATGCCTAAGGTGGCCCTGTGACCACAGCTCTTTTTTGAAAATGTCTTGCCCAGGAGGCCCACGTGTCCCTGAAGTGCTTTTCAGTCCACAGAACTCCTTCAAAACCATCTTGTCAAGTGGGAAAGGAAGGAATTATTATATCAGCTCCATCTCCCAGGTGAAGAAATCAACTCAGAAAGTCCGGTGGTTTTCTCAAGCTCTGAATTGTCAACCAACACGACCAGGCTCTCTTAGCCACCCTGGGTGAGTACCCCCAACTCACTGGAAGCCAGCACTGGAAGGGGCCTCGAAGGTCTGGGCCCTCGGGGGACAGAGCTCTGACATTTCGGTCAGGCCAGGGAGTAGTGCAGTCCAACCGGGATCTGACACACCTGACTCCTACCTAGCACGCTGTCAAGCTGTTGGTCCTGAGATTTCAAAGGACCCCTGCATAGTGTGCACTGTTGGACCCTTGTAGCTTCCATCTTTTAAGGCAAAGCTGATTTCAGGAGGTTGCTTTGCACCCACCCATCTCCTATCAACCATCCCTTCCTCAAGGGAGGCAGGGTGGTATGGCCATTGAGAACCAGCGGTCCTGAGTGCCAATCCTGCCTGTGTGATGCCAGCCATGGGGCCTGGAGTGTGTCTAGTCTCTGTGAACCTCAGTTTCATCTCCTGTAGTATTGTGGTGACAATTCCTGTCTCTCAAAGCCCTTGGTCTCATAAAGGCCTTGGCCCACAGTAAGCCTTAGCACAATTCCTCCCAGATAGAATACAAAGGTAAAGATGGAGAAGTCTAAACTTCCAGAGTGTGATCAGAAAAGTTCATGCCCAGGACAGCCCCCAGCCTCCCAGGAGAATCCCAAGAAGAAGGACTGAGGCATTGGGACTTTTCTGTGCACGGAGTTATCAGAACCAAAGAGCAATGAGAACGAAGGTCTCCGAGAATCTTCCACCCACCCCCAACCCACCCCACGCACACAGAGAAGCACCATGGGTGGAAAGAAAACGGATGCTTTCAAGATTCCCAGACCCGTCTGTGCAAAGTGAAAAGGTTTCCAGGCCCTGTTGGCTCTGAGAAATACCTAAGCCTCCCAAGGCTGAGGTCACCTGAAGCTCCTAGGGGGGATCTCCATCTGCACTAATTAGAGAAAGCAATACTGTTTGAAAGCGTTCCCTTCATCTGTCTTCCAACCTCGCTTTGCTCCAGGATTTGGGTGTTCGCAGGCCCAGGCCCAGTTCACACAGCCAGCCCGCCCTTCAAAGGCGAGGAATAAACACGAGCTCACCAAACAGGTGGTGAGGAGAGACGTGCCCAGACTGCCGTGGCTGGTCTGCTCTGCACCTTCACTTTCATTATGTTCATCATTTGCTGAATGAAGGCGGGCTGGTGAGCCAGGGCTTTTCACACCTTCAAAAGGAAATATTGACTAAACGGCAAAGCTGCTGCTCTCACGACCTCCTCTTTACCTGCGAGGTACCCACAGGAACTCACATCGTCAAAAGAGGAGTCATCATTAGACTCTTCTCACTGACATCCAGTGGCCCAAGGGAGAGCAAGGGAGATGAAGGGCCAGTCATAGGAGGGGTAATGAGCTGCACTAAGAAACTGGAAAATTCTAAATTAACTTTCAAGGGTAAGAACAGACAGATAGGACCAATTTGCTCAGAACATGAGAAAAATATATTCTTTGTGATGATGGAGTCCAAATTCCCCAAGAATGTGGCTACTTACCCTATTGCTTAATAAGCTCACTTCTTTGGGGAGCTCAGGTCTTTCCTATATGCCCACAAAACTTGTCCTAGAATGTAGGAGAAGGGTCCCTAAGTTGAGACAGGGACACAGCGAAGCTCTCACAGAGTTGGCACAACAGTGA
This sequence comes from Trachops cirrhosus, assembly GCA_028533065.1. NCBI lineage: Eukaryota > Metazoa > Chordata > Mammalia > Chiroptera > Phyllostomidae > Trachops > Trachops cirrhosus. The sequence goes on from CM052538.1 coordinate 150,655,500, forward strand.
ATATTGACACCAATGCAGTGACCAAGGACAGACTACTCATGAGAGGGAGGATGCAGCTCTGTCTGCCCATGAGCTCAGCCCATGGGTTTGGCGAAGTAGAAAGAAGTTCCTGAGTGGAGCAGGGTGGAGGGCAGAAGGGAAGAGGGAGGCTGGGCTTGGGAAGGGAGGCAGGTTTTTTTTCTTTTGTGGAGGAGAGGGCTGACCAGAGACTGGAAGGCATGTGTCCCCGTGCCTAGGCAACAGAAAGTCCGCAGCCCCGCGTGTTCCTGAAGCGTGTCCACAGACTTTCTCTCATATTGTGAAGTGGATCACAGACCAAAAGACTAAGACTTGAGCAGAGGTCAGGCCTCGTACCCTTGCCCATTCTTCTCCTTGGTGGTTTTCAGCTCTTCCAGAAGATTACTGGAGAATTTCTCTCCCAGCCGTTCCCTTAACCCCACTCACCCCATCCTCAAGTCACCTCAGCATACGCCCCTCCCTGGGGGACAGAACTCTGTATCTGGTTCCAAAATGGTTTCTGTCCCCAGACGAGACATGGGCAAAGGCAGCAGAATCATAACTTCCTACAAGTGAGGAGAATATTCCAGCACAGTGATTGCTGCTGGTCAGTTGCACATAGGGTCTTTTTTTCCCTCAATAGTTCAAGTTTCATTTATCTTTAAAGGTGACCTTGATAGGTCTGCTGAAATAAATGAATGTTTCTCTTGACAAATACATTTCCCAATAACAACGTGTTCATGCAGGAATGCCCGAGCTGAGCTGCATGACCACCCCCTCTGAAAACTAGAGGGGTGCATGATTTTTATGTTAAAGAGCACTGAGATAGTCCTGAGTTTTTCTTTGGCAGGGGTTGGGGGGCGGGGGACGGGGTGGGGTGGGGAGACTCTGAGTGCTGTAGACATCTGTTCCTCGCAGACCGCTCTCCAGCCTGGAGCTGGAGCATGGGAGAGCCCGGGTATGAAGGTGCAGCATGCCTACAGCACAGGGAAGGGCCCAGGGGAGCAGAAGGCGGGGTCCGAGAGGCAGGTCACGTGCACACCAGGAGGGCCTCATACATTTTCCTCCTTGCGATGGAGAGCCACTAAAGAAAATATTTAAGTAGGTGATACATGGGACTGGTACCGCAGTTCTGGTGACAGTGTGTAAAGGTCCTAGAAAAAGGAGAAACTAGAGAGAGAAGGATGAGACAACCCTTTGCTCGTGAAACCAACACTGAGCGCCTGTTATGTGCCAGGTGCCCTGCCAGGCACTGAGGCTGTGGTGACAGAAGTCAACGCAATGACTATCCTGGAGCTCGAAGTCCAACAGGAAGTGGGGGTGGCAGCGGATGGCATGAAGGGTCCCAGCCAAATTACTGACGTGCGTGGGCAGTGTTTTCAACATGGCAAATTTGAGATGTGTGAAACAGCCACATGGAACGGTACAAGGAGGCCTCGGGTCAGCATGCATTCCCCCAAGTTTAAATATAGAAATAGGATTTCTAGAACTCAATTGAGCCCTGACTGGTATGGCTCAGCAGGTTTGGGGTCATCCTACAAGCCTGAAGTTTGCCAGGTCAATTCCCAGTCAGGGTCAGGACACATGCCTGGGTTGCAGGCCAGGTACCCAGTTGGGGGTGTGTGAGAAGCAAGTGATTGATGTTTCTCACCCTCTCCTTCTCCCTCTCAGGGGTTTGGAGTCCAAGCCTTGAGCCTGAATTCCAGTTCTCAGGCTCACTCACAGTGACCGTCCCCAACTTCTCCACATAGAAGTTGATTACTATTGCCCAATATTGCACAAGAGTCAGGGATGCTCTGACATCTAATTGACCTGAAATGAATCTCAACTGGGTCTCTCTGTTCTATGAAGGAAGCCTTGACCATCAAACCACTAGCCAGCTCTTCAGCATCCCCCTGAAGACCAAAAGGCCCTCACCTACAGAAACCAGCTCCACTTCATTAACATTTCTTTCAGTAACATTTACATATTTTATACCACCCTCTATAATTCAGCAAACCTACTCTCTCATCCCATTCCACTCTCAAAGAGTTTGCTAGTCCTTAGCAAAAATAACAGATTTATTGCTTCAGTTCCCACAATGCACATGTATTTATTAAGTCCTGCCTTAAAGCAAATTCAAACATTTTCTATGATCATTTTTTTGCAAGCATCAGAATCCAACTTCAGGATGACTCTTAACATACAGTCTGCCATCCGGAGCCAGCTACCCATAAGTTGCAATATTTCAGTGCCTTCCAGGTACTCTATATGACCTGCTAATTATCTGTCAAAATGTCGGCATCAGACACAAATCAAATAGGTGAAAAGAACTTGATCTAATGTCTGCTTTTTCCAGGTTCTGAGTCTCCGAATACCACATACATCAAGCCTATGTCTTGCTCTCGGACAGCACGTACTTTAATGCATTCCCCCAAAGCCCACAGTTCTCTGTAAAAAACTGTCTCCTTTGCTGCTGAGATTAATAAGCCAATTCTCTCTCCTCACCTGTGAACGTCTGAATACTGTAGAGCTGCCCCAATTCCAACCTTTCCAGAGGACATGTGGCAGTGCTATGATAGGATTGTCTTGTGCATTTGAATGTCACACTTTCTGACCACAGGAGAAAACTCAGGCTTGGAGGGGACTCCTGACAAGGTCAATTCCATCACCCAAGAGCTGCCACAGCATTTAGATTTATTTTTCTTCCTGAATTCCAGGAAGAGGCTCTAACTTTTGATAAGCAAACCAACTTCAATTATGTTTGACATGCTAACTCACATATTGTTCATTTAACCAATATTCATTGAGCACTTACTATGTGACAGGTTCTGCACTAGATGGAATACAAACAAAAAACATAGTATTCTATGGTAACTAACGTTAGTTCCTGAGGATTTTATATAATATCTGTGATCTTTATTTGATGGGAGTGTGCTGGATATAATCAATATCCTTAGTTTTAAAAATAGATTACTATTTTTTAAAAAAAGTGTGCTGTCACACTCCCATGGAGTTCTATGAGGGCATGGATGTTTGTTCTGTTCAGGCTGTACCCCTAGCATCATGAACAGCGTCTGACACATAGCAGGTACTCAATAAATATTTGGTGAACAAACAGATGATGCTCTTGGCCCACACAAAGAAAGGCAACCATCTTCCACATCCCTTAACCAAGTAAGTACTCAAGAAGTGCTAAACTTTCTTTGAACCAACAAACTTAGGGGTATGTCTACTTTGCAGTCATTGAAAAAGATGTCGTAAATAAATTTTCAATGTCATGAGCAAATGTCTGTGATATCTAGATGCATGGAAAAGCAAGTTACAAAGCAACATGTCCAGTATAAGCCCATTTTTAAAGCCAAAATGTAAACAGTGACTCATTCTGGTGGGTGGAATTTGGGGTAGTTTTATTTTCCTTTTGTGTATCTTCTGCATTACCTATAATGAACATGTATTACTTTTCTCATCACATTTAAAAATATTACTCTAAAAGAAAGATTACAATCCAGACTGTGACCTGACTGCTCTTTTCAGTTTGCATGGTGAGTCTAGTCAAGCCCTGACTGGTGTGGCTCAGTGGATTGAGCAGCGGCCCGAGAACCAGAGACTCTCGTCAAGGCTCTCCATTCTACACTGGAATTGCGAGATCACTGAAGGAGAGCAGAGAAGATGACAAGGTTTCTAACAGGGACTTATTCATACCAGGTTTGGAGAGAAGAACTGTGGCCCCAGTATCAGATAATGACCAATCAGGGACAGTGTCAAAGGGCTAATTTGCCAGCTATAGCTCTGGGAAGGTCAGATGGGAACAGTGTGAGCACAGGAAAGGTGAAGAACCAACCATGAAAGGGAATTTTCTCATAACCTAGGAGAGCAGTGCCACCCAACTCCATTTTAGTGGTGATCACTATATTTCATTGGATCCCCAAAACAGACTTCTCCTAAACAAGATCAGGAATGAGAAGCCAATTTTTTAAAAAACTTGCTGCTCCCTCTTTTTTTCTTCCTCTTTCTCACCCATGAAAAAGTTAACTAGGATTTCAAAGCCTGGTCTATAGCTGCAGCTTCTCTGGAGTTCGGAAGCGGTTGGGTTTTGGGGTGTGTGCCAGTTATTTGCTCTGCCAGCAATGTGTTAGGATAATCACCCACTGAAGGATTTCAACACATTACATTTCCCCAGAAGCCTTTGTCTAACAAGGTAATTTATGACCTGTTCAGGAATCTGGTCTTTACAAAACAATAAATTCACACTTGGGCCGGACTTCAAAGCCGCTGTGATGGGGCTCGGTAGCAGAAGGCGTCCTGCGGCTCAGAGCCAGACCGACAGATAAGTGAGCTTTTAATGATCTCTTTCAGGCAGGCTGCAAAGGGGACAAGGCTGACAGTGACTGCAGTAGCATTTGGCTATTCTTGCAAAAGTTGACCCTCAAATTGTGTCCTCTTGACATGTTAAAACCATTTCACCCATTCTCTGCAGAATGTGGGATCTATGGGGTTTATAGGGGTTGGGAAGGAACCAAGCAGTGAAACTCATCTTTCAAATGCTATCTTTCATAGACCTTTATTAATCAGGTATTTCCAAAAAGCAGCAGCTTTGTGTGATAGTTGGGAAGGCCTCAACTTCGAGTCCACCTGTCCCCTCCACTTTACCTAAACCACCCCTACTCAAGGCCTCAGGTGGGAGGAGTGTCTGTGTCTGGGGCTGGGGGCAAGGTGGGAAGTAGCATGAAGAGTCACGTGGTGCCAAGGTGACAGAGAAGCTGGTGGCGCCAGTACCCACACTGGGTGCACAGGCCGGGAAGCAAGTATGCAGAGAGAGAGGAATGAACCCTGTTTCTGATACATTTAGTTTAAGGTGCATGGCAATCAGGTGAGGACAGCTGGAAATTCACACCCAGAACTACAGGCAGAGATCCAAGCACAGACAGAGAAGTGTCTGCCTTCTAAGTCAGTGTTCCCAAACTTGGCTAAACTCTGGAATCTTTCAGGAGCTCTGAGGAATACTGATGGCTGGGTCTCACCTCCAGAGATTCTGATGTTCTTGCCCTGGGTCATGGCTGTACCTTGGGAAGCTTTAATCTCCCTGGGTAATTTCAGTGTTCAGCTAAATTCCGGACCCACTGCCCTTTACGTAAAAGAAAAGATTTGCCTCTCATTTAGGCACAACTGTGCAGAAGGGGGAACAGCCACATCATTAGAATTACATAATTCTAAGACCCAAATGTTAATTACCATTTATGTTAGTTACCAGGGGCCAGGAAAACAAATGATCACAAACTTGGTGGCTCAAGACAACAGAAATTTACTCTCTCAGTTCTGAAATCGGTATCACAGGGAGGAGATCACAGTCACTGCAGGACCACATTCACTCTCTCAAGAGGCTGCAGAGGAGAATCTGTCCTGTGCCCCCTCCCGCCTCTGGTGGCTGCTGACATTTTTGGCTTCCTGGTGATCACATCCCTCCAATCTGCAGTCACACTGTCTTTTCTTTTTCGGTGTGCAAATCTACCTTCCTCTTATAAGGATACTGCATTTAGGGCTCACCTGGATAGTTCAGGCCGACCTCCTGATTTCACAGCCTCAGTTTAATCACAGCTGCAATTTTTTTTTTACACCACGTAAGGTAACATTCACAGGTTCCAGGGATTAGGACCTGGTATTTTGGGGGAATATTATTCAATCTACGACGGTCAGCCCTCAGAGATTCACATTCATCCTATATGCAAACTAAGATTTACCCCATCTTAATATCCTCTAAAGTCTCAACCCATTATAGCATCAATTATATCCAAACATCACCTCTGGGGGTGAGTTCCAGCTCTGTCATTTATCAGCTGATGAACTACGGCTTCACGGTTAGCCTGGCTAAGCCTCGGTTTCCTCTTATGTAAAATGGAGATAATGACAGCATCCATTTTATTGGGTTTTATAAAGTTTAAATGAGATAATATGTGCAAAATGTTTTTTAAAACATAGTAAGTAGACAAAAATATTGGCAACTGTCATAGTCTGTTCAGGCTGCTATAGGAAGTACCAAAGACTTATAAACAACAGAAATGTATCACTCACAGTTCTGGAGGCTGGAGGTTCAAGACCAGGGCGCTGGCATGGTTGGGTTCAGGGGCGAGCCCTATTCTGGGTTGCAGACTGCTGACTTCTCATTTGCACCATCTCATGACAGAGAGCAGAAGAGTTCTCTGGAGTTCCTTTTATAAGGTCATTAATCCCATTCATGAGGGCTCCACCCTCAGGACTTAATCATATCCCAAAGGCCCCACCTCCTCCTACTACCACAGTGGGGTTTAGGATTTAACATATGAATTTGGGGGGTCCCAGAAACATTCAGCCCATTCAGCAACAATAATCAATAACGGCAAGCCTTACAAACATACCAAGAACAGAGGCCCAGAGCAGGTTATCTGATAAGCCACCAGGTTTGTAACTAATAATACTAATGTCAGGTAAGGACTATGTAGCTTTTACTTTATGTCAGGTACTATTCGAAGAGCTTCACAGATATTGACTTGTTTGGTCTTCAAACATAACCCTCTAGAGTACATACTATTATCATCTCTGATTTACAGATGGAAAAACTGAGGCACAGAGAGACGTTAAGTCCAAAGTCACAGCTAAGTGGGGAGCCAAGAATTGAACCCAGGCCGACTAGTCTACTTTCCCTACTTATAGTCACTACACCATCTCAGTTTTCACTATAAATGGGGTAATTTGTGGCATAGCAATAGACCACTAATGTAACTTCTGTTATTCTGGCTAGCTGATTTCAGAAGTCCATTTCAGCTTTGGCATTCTGAATAGAAGGCATGGACAAATTTCTGACTTCCTGATTTATTGCTGGAAGGGAGACATTCAGATTGCAGTGGTTCCAGCTGCCAACCTCCTGCAGCCTTTGGGCAAACAAACACACTGGTGAGTTCACGCAGTTAACAGTGGCACTAACCACCTGGTTGCCAGATTAGTGAGAGCTCGTGAACAGAAATCAGGAGAGTTTGGGGTTCCCGCCCAGCCCACTCTTTGAACAGGCTGCAGCTGCCTCTGAGGTTGTTCTTTGGCCAGGACGCGGTTGCAAAGTTCACACTTAAAAGTCCCCTTAAGAGGATTTAAAAGAAACAACAACAGAAGCAGGTGGAGTAGAAGTGACCTAGTCACCTTTTGCCCCTAGTGTTGCTTCAACAGCTGGGAAGAACAGGGCAAGCCAGCAATGCTGGACCATAAAGCTCTGTGACGCCCAGCTGGAGGCAGCTTTGAATGGAGTGCCTACCAAGGACTCTGTCCGGAGCAAAGTGACCCACAGTTGGGGAGGGAATTGTGGCTGGGACTCAGAGCAAACATGGATGGGGACGAGCGTCTTAATCTGAGAAGCTGGAATTCACCAGCAGAGGTGATGTGACCACTTTGTTGCCACACTGACGAGTTCTCTTTAGTGCTGATGCAAGTTTGTTGCTTTAGGGGTCTCGGGTTGGATGAGGTGCGTGCAGCAAGTTTTGCAAAGAAATAAAGACTCTAACTGCCTGTGATGTTGGTTTTCTCATTCCTTGAACAAAGCATTTCAAGAATCTCCCCATCTCAGTTGCTTTGTGAACTTTATACCCCGGACTACACTTCATGGGAAAATGAAATCGTGAAACAATGGGAGTGGCAAGGGAGAAAGAGGTGTAGGGGCAGTTCATATACTGATGCTCCTGATTACAAATCAGGAATATTTACATTCGAAAAAAATCTATTTTGATGTAAACTGCCAAATCCAAATGACAAATATACCAGTAACCCCACCTGCCCCCACAAAAAACATTGCATTTCATCCTATCTTCCCCTCATCACCCCCCAAATTTTTTGGATAATATTCTAAATGCTTTTTAACAGGCACTGATACTTTATCGTTAGGGTTATAAATAGGGTGACTAATCATTTCTCTTTGCCTGGAACTGAGGGAACTTTTAGTGCTGAAACCAGAAAGTCCCAGGCCAGCAGGCCGCCCTAATTATAAAGAAAGCAAACGATCGTGATGTAAGAAGTGAGGGTTTAACATTATATATCAGCTTTTCTATTTACTACCAAAACTATTCACCTGCTTAATATCACAAGTAAAGTCAAATATACCAGCCATTTCCAACATGTCTTCTAGGATTGCCGTAACGAAGCGACCAGCTTTGGCCGGAGGGAACCTTTCAGCAGACCACATCTGTTCTGCTGTGTCAGGGTCAGGCCAGTTCATAAAACGGCAACCACAACGTTAGATGACTAGTAACACAAGTAATTGAGAAAATTAGGCCTTTTATCCCTTTGCAAACCAAGAATGTCTTTTTCCCCACTTTTTATTGAATTTTTGGGGGATGACACCGACTAACAACATTACACAGGTTTCAGGTGCACGATTCCACAACACGTCATCTGTGCACTGTACCGAGTGCTCACCACCCCAGGTCAGGTCTCCCTCCGTCACCATCTATCCCCCCTGTACCTTCTTCCACCTCCTCCCAGTGAACATGCTAGAGTTCTCACTATCGAATATGCTTCATCTCTGTTTTTTTAAAAAACTATGGTATCATTGAGCAGCATCTATTGTTTAATTTGATTTTTAGGATAGGAATTTAAGCTTCAAGTAAAACGTTTGTATGCAAACAGCTGACCCCTTTATTATGGTGGATGAAAATGAGAACTGAAGAGTAATAAGTGGCTAAAAGTTCACAACTTTATAAATTAAAAGATTTGAGGTTTTAAAAAAAGACATTTATTCTCTTCCTGCTGGAAAAGTGTGTCTTCTACAAAGTTACACACCCTCATGACAAGGATGACATTAGCGATGACGGCACCAAACAGAACAGTCAGCGAAGCATATTCATAGAGGTTTGCCCTCAAAGACCAATGGTGAGAACCGGTGGGGAGCCGTGGGGCACCACGACCAACGGTTTTCTGGATAACTGAGAGGTCACCGAATCACACTTTCCATTCTAACCCTTCACATGGGAATTGAATTCTAATGTGCATTTTTATTTCAGTATTCTCATTGGACCCAAATGTTAGTAAGCTGGCCTTTGATTTCGTCTCTTACATTGTCTTTGGTCAACATATTTTCATAAACAATCTCGGTTGAGTAGTGTAGACTTAAGTAGAAATTTGGCTGAAAGAGTGTGTACTGGCTGCAGGTCGCCCTGTGGGAGTTTAAGTGGTTGTTAAAATTTTTTTAAAAAAATATTTGTGTTGTGATTTTGAACTCTGAAGGAAACAAATCAACATTTAGGTTCTGTGGTCCAAGCATGCTGGTAGGTATCCTATTGCAAGATATTTTATCCTTGACATCCCAAGTGATAACAACTACCGGTTCCGTTGTATAAGTGAGGAGTCTGAGTCAGTACTAGACAGTCCCCCTCCCTCGGGTCTGATCCCCGAGTCTATGCTCTTTCTAGTATTCCCCAGGGCCACCCTGTTTCAATGTGTTCTGTTCAAAACAGGTTCCAAAAGTCTATGGTGGGGGGAATGCCTGACTTCTCTAAGAAAAATCTCTTAAACAAAGAGCTGTAGAAGCTTATAATGTTGTAGGACCTATTGCAGTTTCAGTTTTAAGAACTTTTAGTGTGTATTCAAAATGTAACTACCACAGAAATGTCTAAAACTTAAAGTTTACAAAACCAAATTCTCTGTCTTCCCCCACTAATCTTTTATTTTTTTTTTGGCCAGTGCCTGCCTACAGGGAGAGTGAGAACAGTGGCCTGATGCACGTGCTCTCTCTGCTTGGAGCCAGCCATCTCGTACCACCCCAAGCCCAAAGGCAGCTGTTCACCTTTACATCACAGATGGGAAAACTAAGGCTAATGTCACCTGATGTAACAGCTTAGCCGTCTGATGCCTAAGCATATCTTTTGATTATAAGGAATTTCCATTGCCATCCACCATACAAGGTATAAACTTGAAAGTCAACAGAGACTTTTTCTTTCTCCTTCCTTCTCACATCTACTTGTTCATTTAATCTCATTAATTCTACCTTTCAAACATCTTTCTCCATTCTCATGGCTACTGCCTTGGTTTAGGTCTTCATCATTCCTTACTTAGTCTTTAGTAATACTTGCCTAACTGAACTCTTGGGTGCCTGTTGCCCTGGGCCAATCCCCACCCAACACCCATACACATACAACCTATAATAAGCTACATTAGAACCAGATTGCACATTCTAAACTCTGATCTGATCATATCCCTTGTTTAAAATCTTTCAGTGGGTTACCATTCTCTTCTATATAAGGTCCAAACTCCTTGTAGCAAAGTACGCTCTCATTATCTTGTCTTTACAATCTTCTCAGTTATCTCTAATCACTCTCTCATATAATTAAAAATAAAATGGCTCTCGAGCTCCTGCTGTGTGCCAGGCACTGCATTAGTCATGGGGATATAGCAATGAACAAGAGAGAGAGTCCTTGGCCTCATGGAGCTTAGAGCTGGCAACAGACATCGAACAATTACTCACACGATTACAGAACACTGAGCACAGGAGCACAGGGCAGCAAATCACGTCAGGGAAAGTGTGATGTCTCACCTGAGACACAGAGGATGGCATGAGTTAGTCTAGCAAAGATAAGAGGGAAGCCACAGGCAGATAAGCAGTACTTCTTCTGTGCAGATGTAACGCCTCTGAAATATTTCCATGCAAGTTTCTACGTGGCATTGAACTGCTTATCTCTGCCATCCGAACTACGCTGAGGATTTTCTGAGGGTCAGCACACTCATCATAGTTTGTGTTCCCATACCTGTTGGTGAGGATACTGATGACATCAGGCATCTTCTATGTGATACTACTATGACATGTTGGTAAATTGCTGATAAATTTTACAACAATCCTCCAAAATATGTAATACACTTATTTTTATAGATACAGAGACGGAGGAGGGCTAGAGAAGCTAAATAAGTCTCCAAAATTAAATAACTAGCCAATGAAATGGAGTCAGATTCAAGCGTGGGTCTATTTAATTTCACCGCCTTTCCATTCCAGAGCGTATTGCAGGTAGTACTTACAAGGCACACTGTGACTATAATCAAGCTTCGCTGGATGTTAAGTACAGGAAAGAGGTTCTCCTGCCATTGTGTTGATAATTGGGCCCTCCACATTATGTGGGAGTTTAATGAGTGCCAACCCATTCCCAAGGGTGTTTTCATCTCTGGGTACATAGAAAAAGTCCAGTTTCTGACTTAAAACTGAGGACTAGATCACCACAAGTAAACCAAGTCTTCCCCTATGAAAACTCTTCTTTTACTGTGAACAGCTCCTTCTGTCAAACTTCACCTGGGGTTAAACAGCACAGTGAAGAGTTAAGAATAGCACATATTAAGAAAAGGACATTGATGCTACTTATTCTCTGTACCTTTTCCCCTTCTCTCCTCCTTCCACCCGCCCTGTTGCTAACCCTCCATGTGATCTCCATTTCTGTGGTTCTGTTCCTGTTCTAGTTGTTTGCTTAGTTTGTTTTTGTTTTTGTTTGAGGTTCAGTTGTTAATAATTGTGAGTTTGCTGCCATTTTACTATACATGTTTTATCTTCTTTTTCTTAGATAAGTCCCTTCAACATTTCATAAAATAAGGGCTTGGTAATGATGAACTCCTTTAACTTGACCTTATCTGAGAAGCACTTTATCTGCCCTTCCATTCTAAATGAAAACTTTGTAGGATAGAGCAATCTTGGATGTAGGTCCTTGCCTTTCATGGTAGGTAGAAAATAGACAGGGGGAGGGCAAGAATAACATGGGAAATGTAGAAGCTAAAGAACTTATAACACATGGACATGAACTAAAGGGGGGAATGTGGGTGGGAGAGGGTGTTCAGGGTGGAGGGGAATGAAGGGATAATAGGACAACTGTAATAGCATAATCAATAAAATATATTTTAAAAAGACATTATGCTAATTAAAATAAGCCAGTCACAAAAAGACAATGATTCAATCTACATGAGATACTTGGAGTAGTCAAAATCATAGAGATGGAAAGTAGAATGGTGGTTGCCAGGGGCTAGGGGAAGAGGGAAATGGGGTATTATTGTTTTGTGGGGATAGACTTTCAGTTTTATACAGTGATAAGAGTTATGTAATGGCTGAACAACAATGTGGATTGAAAAATGTGGACACTTAAAAATGGTGAAGATGGTAAATGTTATGTGTATTTTTCTATAATAAATAAAAAGATTTTCCTTCAAAAAAAAGAAAGAAAGAAAAGGACATCGCAAGGGTCCCAGATAGCCAGAAACAATGCAATCAGGAGAGTGACAGGGGTGTGAGCCTGACTTCAAGGGGCAAAGGAGTGAGATGGTGGGCAAGCTGGAGTAGCAGGTTATGTGTGGCATCGATGGCAATATTAGCAGGAGCTAACAGAGGAGAGATCTGTTACTGCCAGAGACACCTAAAGGTGTTGCAGGCCAGAGGAAAAGAGCTAGCAGAGCAGGAGAAATTCAAGATGCAATTAAGGTAAGACAGACTCTCAGAAGATCTAAGAGGTGAGCTCTCAGTAGAGATGGGCGGGTATGGGCTCAAAGGCATGGTGAAGTGGTTAGCTTTGACAAGGTCAATGACACCATTCACTAATACAGAAGACAAAGTAGAAACCTTGAGCTTAGAGGGAACCAAAATCCCAAATAGGATTCTAGTTTTCCACAATTTCTTTATTGAAGATTGTATGGAAAGCGTTAGTAACAGCAAAATTTCAAGCCCCTAAAAGTGGGTTTGGGGGAATGTTTGGGTGTAACTTTGGACAAAGATATAAAGCAGTAAGTTCTAAGAAGTTGCCTGTATTATACTTCTAGCCATGGTTAGGAGGCTAGAACCTACCATGTCATATGGGGAAAAAACAGAATTAAATATTCTATGGCTTGTGGGCATCTGAAAGGAAAGAGGAGAAGTAAATTAGAGGGAATATGAGTAACAATACAGTTCTCTTCTTATATTCATTAAGGCTAAGCTGTATACAGAATATTTTCTTCCTTCAACTAGTATGTTGCTGTGAGAATAACACAATAAAAGCAGTTTGGAAACTATAAGAAACCTTGGATGATTGTTAAATAGATGGGTGGGTAGGTGGATGGATAAAAGGATAGAGATATGAATGGAAAGGCAAAGAGAATACCTAGCTAGAGACGGCATAAAGTGTAGAAAGATATTGTATTGAAATATTTCAAATACATCTCCTGATTGGAAGACTATGAGCGCAGCATCATTAGGCAGATGAAGAGAATGGAAAGTATTTTGATCTTTCTTTTGACTTTTCTGATTTGTCCAATATCAGGAAAGAGAGAGAGTGACAGGGAAAAGTTTTATATGATTGTTCATTTAGTGAGAGCGCAGAGCTAGAGTTAAACATGATGAACATTTTTAACAGTGTAAGAAGTGGGAGAATTTTGACCGTATGGTTGAATCAGGTAGCCTTGGCACAAGAGGCCATGGAAGAAAAACCAGCACAAAAACTGGGAGCCACACAGATGAGAATGGGAAGACTCTTCTTGAAGCAAATCCTTTTTGGTTAGAAGGAACCGATACTGAGTTAAAATTAGAGAGATGGCACAAAATGAGCCCAAGGATTTAGAGTTTTAAATTCTTATTTCATATGTTACAAGCACTTTTGTAATGGCATTGTAGATGACTAATAATTACAAGTACATATTTGTCTTGCTATGTTTTACTTTTTAAACTTACATTTCTATTTTGATGAGAATTCATATATGTATTTTAGAAAATTCACATATATATTTTTTATCCTCACCAAGGGACTTGCCCATTGATTTTAGAGAGAGGGGAGGGAGGTAAAAAGGGAGAGAGACATTGATTTGTTGCTTCCCGCACATTCCCTGACCAGGGACTAAACCCACAACCTAGGCATGTGCCCTGACCAGGAATCAAACCTGTGACCTTTTGGTTCATGGCACAACTCTTCAATCAACTAAGCCACACCAGCCAGGGCAGAAAATTAATATTTTGGGGTAAACATTTGAACTATTTCTTGTCTAGTAGCCACACTTGGAGAATTTAGTTCCAGAGGAACAAAGTCAATTTTGTTTGGGATAATTAGAAAAAGAGGGAAGGTGGGATTTTTGAGAAAAAATTATGATAGTCATTGATGGGAAAGAAAAAGATATTTATAATAAAGCTGTATGTATATGCTTATAATTCCCACATTTATAATGACAGCCTACCTTGTACCTGTTTGGACTCAGATCCAGGTACCTTACTTTATTGCCTTATGCACTTATTTAGCATATCCAAGACTCAGTTCCTGACCTACTCTTAAAAATCTACTCCTATGCCCCCACCCCTATTGATATTAATTTTATCCTTCTAATTGTTCAACCTAAAAGTTGTGAAGCAATCTTTGATCTCACATTTTGTTTCACATTCCTCCTCTGACCAATCAACAAATCCTGTCTTCAGAATATCTATCTAGAATCTGACTGTATCCCAACAACCTTTGCTCTGGTCTCCCTACTTCCATCCTTGACCTCTTTCGGCCTACTCCTTGCACAACAACTACAGCCATTCTTTCAGAGTATAAGACATGTCATGTCACTGCTCTACTCATAACCTCCTGTGATTCCCATTTTTCTCAGACTAAAAGCCTTACTGTGATCTATAGGGACCCACGCCCTGGCATCAGCCTGTGTTCCCTCTGCCTGGAATGTTCTCTGACCCGGAATCCCCATAACTACATGCTTTTCCTTCATTCTCCTTAAGTCTTTACTTGAATGTCACCTTCCCAGGGAGGTCTTCCCTGGTTAAACCATCTACATTGCTAAGTTCCCTCAGCCAAATTTTCCAATGCCTGGCATCCCGTGTCCCCTTTACCTGATTTATGTTTCCTTATAGCACCTACCACCATCTGACATTTATATTTTATTTGTTTATCTTGGTATTGTCTACCTACTTCCTCTAGATTTGTAAGCACATAAGAATTGAAATTTTTCTCTATTTTATTCATTGTTTTATCAGTCCCTTAACCAAGCTTGGACAGTAAATACTAGGCACTCAGGAAGTGTTTGTAGAAGAAAGGAAGAAGGAGGAAGAAGAATGAAGGGCTTATAAATGCATCCCAATACTGTCTGTGGAGTGGTAAATATAAGAACAATTGTTGGAGGTGAACTCAGTAATTTCTGAAAAATAAATTCAGAAGAGCATTGGGCATTATGAGAAGAACGAGACCCAGGGAACAAGGCTGCTCAAGACGCATACCTACACACACACACACACGGTGAATTTACAAGTCTTCTACTAAAACTGCAAAAAAAAAAAAAAGGTTTCTATAGAGCAAGAAACAGTCAGTGGAAACCAATGATACAATTTCATTATTACTAGTTAAAGTATGTAAAATGTCATGGAGATTGCCTTTATTGAAGGTGTGGTCTCTGTTGTTTTAGCTTAGTAAATACATTGCTATTTAGATTTTCTTCCTCTCTTGGTTGTTTTAATCATATTTTCCCCCTTAAATCCCAAGCTACTCAATTTCAAATTTTCTTATAATAGCAACTATCAGGATCCCAATCCCTAAGCTGTAGAAGGACTTCTGCATTTCTTTCTAAGCCTTAAAATAAATGACATCTGAATTTATTCTCATTTATTCTTAAAATAAATGATATCTGAATGAGCATTTCCATGTTGGAGCTTGTGATCTTACATTTGTGCAGCTTCTAATGAGAGCTCACATTAAGCAAGATTTCAACTCTCCCCCAACCCGTAAGGTAGCAGATGATGTCATTTACCAAGGGAACATTAACTTAGATAAAAACAAAGGTAAGGGAATGGCAAAATAAATTCAAAGAAAGCAAAAGGACAGGATTAATAAAGATGAGAGACAATTTATGAAATAGAAAAGAAATATACAATAGAGAAGATCAATAAACAGGCGTTGATTGTTTGAAAAGGTTAATAAAAGTGGCAGGTCACAACTGAGAATGATCAAGAAAAATAAAAGGCACAAACTAGCCATACGAGGAATGAAGAGGGGACATCACTATAAATTCTTCAGATAATTAACAGAGACCTGAGGATATTATGAATTACTTTCTGCCTATATATTTGACAATTTATGTTAAATGGACACATCCCAGCTCATGTGAAACTAGTATAACTTTTATTCTGAAACTTCACAAGGACCAAGAAGATGACAAAGGTAAATCAGAACCCATCTCACTTATAAACATCAATGATGAAATTGTTATGAAATTTTTTGTAAGCCAAAATCCAACAATGTCTGAAGAGGATAATAATGCATTATGATCAAGTGAGTTTTATACCAGTATACATTTGATAATCAAAATAATTCTCAGCAAACCAGAATTAGGAGGGAAATTCCTCAGTCAGATAAGGGATATCTATGCAAGTCCTAGAGCAAACATATTTCATGATAAAATGTTTAAAAGCTTTCCCTCTGATACTGAGAAATAGATGAGCATGCTTGCTGTGGCCACTTCCACTGAGCCTTGGCCTGGAGACCCTGGACAATGCAGCAAGAAAAAGAAATAAAAGTTGTAGGATTGGAAAGGAGGAAATAAGCCTCATTATTTGTGGATAATATGTATAAGTAGAAAAAATTAATCTACAGAAATCAATTATTCTAACAAATTATTAGAATTAACATGAATTTGGGAAGTTTCTAGATATAAAATCAACATACAAAAATCAACAGAGAATGAAATTAATGAAATTTCAATATTTGGAGGGATATGCCATATTCTTGAGTTGGAAGAGGAAATCATGTTCTCAATTCTCACTACATTTATTTACATATTTCATGATATGTAATTATTTTGGAATAATTCAAGATGATCATAAAATTCATCCAACACACTTTTGAAAAAAGAATTCTTAGGATGTCTTGCTACACCAGACAGTAAGATATTATAAAGCTATAGTAATCGAGAATTGTGGAACTGGTGCAGAGACAGACCATTGGAATAAATTAGAGAGCATCAAAACAAACCCTTACATGTATAAACATTTGATATATGACAGAGGTAGCAAAGCAGAGCAGTGGAAAAAATTGAAAATTTTTCAGTTAATGATATTGGAACAATTGGGTATCCATATGGGAAAACTGAAACTGGTTTCCTATTTTATACAATATGCAAATATAATTATGGATGGATTAGAAAGCTAAATGTAAAAGACAAAGCTATAAAGATTTTATAAGATAATATAGGAGAATATATTTAGAACATCAGGGAAGAGAAGGATTTCTTAACAAAGACACTTAAAACACACTAACCATAAAGGAAAAGTTCATAAATTCCACTACATTAAAACTACAGTTTTTGCCATAGAATGAGTGAAGATAATTGCCAACACATAAAATTAGTAGAAATTTAGTATCCAGAATATAGAAAGGAATCCTATATGTCACAAAAAAAAGATACCTCAAGATAAATTTTAGACAGGGACCTTATAAGAAGAAATCCAAATGGCTAGTACACACATGAAAATATGAGCACTCTCGTTTGTTAAGGAAATGCAAATGTTATACCACAGTGAGAAATGATGATACTTCCTTCTGTTAGGCAGAATGTAAAATTTCTGGTCATACCAAGTATTGACAAGGACGTGGAGTGCAGGAATTCTGATACACTGCTGATGAGAATGTAAGCTGGTCACCATTTTGGAAGCCGCTTGGTCTGCTCTCACACAGGTGGAGATGGACATAGCCCCGGACCCAGCCGCTACCCTCCCAAGCATTTACCCTGCAGAGATGCAGACTATGTACAGCAAGATACGTGTCCAAGACTGTTCACAGCAGCTTTGTTCATAATTATAAAAAATGGAAACAACTCAGTGTTAGTTCATGGAAGTTTGTTTCTTATTCCCACCATAGCCCAATGTGGGTGTTTCTAGTCAGGGGACTCCACTGAGCAGTTCTCCTCCTGCTGATGGTTCAGGAACCCAGCATTTCTCTACCTTGCATCTGTCTCATCTTCCACACATGGCTTCCCAGAGGTCATTGCCAGTCTAGATGAACAGGAAAGATGGTGGAGGATCATACGTGAGAGGTTCTTACAGGCCAGGCCAAACCCATGTCCATACTTTACTGGAAGGGAGCCTGGGAACTGTAGTCAAGATGGTCCCAGAAAGAAGAGGAACCCAGGGGAAAAGAGGGGAGGTGATTTGCTATTAATCTCATCCACAAGCCAAAATGCCCATAAACAATGGGATAGATTGTGAGAGTGTCATACAGTGAGGATGTAACCTGGCAATGGAAATGAACAAACTATTACTACATACAACAATGGGAAGGATCCTAACAAAAATAATATTGAACAAAAAACCCAGACTCAAAAGATACTTAGAATGTGGTTTCATTTCTATCTATATCTATAAAATATATATATAGTTCAAAAATAAACAAAACTGAACTATATAGTTTGGGGAGCATACACAGATAATAAAAGTATAAAGAAAAGCAACAGAGTTGTTCCAATAAAAGATGGGATAGTACCTCTGCGGGGAGGAGGGATTCTGGTCAGGAAGGATACACTGTAGGAGTTAGAGAGGTGTTTATGTACTTTTCCTCACATGTATTACATTTTACATCCACACACTAGAGTTCAAAAAGCCAGATGTGTTTTCCACCTTAACATAAGAGAAACACGCTATTTGGTTCTGAGAAAAGCCATTCCCCTGTGGCTGGAACAGCATTGCCCTCTAGCAAACCAAGCTTTACTGTCTCCCCTACTAGAAACTGAACACCTTCCAGCCCTAATTTTCTCTGATTTACGGTTTTGAGAGGGAAGAAAAATCTGTGCTACTATCTGATATAATTGCCAAACACCCAATTTCGTCTCTGTAGGTCACTCCGTAAATGTTATTATCTGCTGTTGTCTTCCATAATTACTACCCCTTTCCTCAGTTGATGAACAGTTTCTGCCATCGTCTCGTTTTGCACTTAACAAATGCCATTTTGCTACGAGCGTTACTACTCCTCTCACGATCTTTTTATCTTTGTTTCCTATAGTAACGTGTAAATTCCAGTGACTCATATCTCTCTTGTTCCAGACACTTAACTTTCAAATCTGTATTTTCCACCCTCCAGTGCACAATTTGTTTTATTCTGTTGCATCTCCCTTTCATCATCCTTGAATTCTACAGCTGGGAAAAGTCTTCATTCCGTTACCCAGCCCTGAACACCTTTGTTTTTCCATTTCACAGACTGAGGAATCCGTTCTCAGGGAGCAACTCAAACACTCGGCTTTTGAAGGTAGATAATTTGAAGTATTCCCATGTCCCCTTTGCATAAAAGGCATTTGTACTGGTGCCCTTCAACAGAAACTTCTCTCTGCCTCCTACTGAGATATCCAAAGGGCTGGTTGGCTTCCAGCCCTGGGTTTCCAGAGATGGTGGCAAGATTCCCACTACCTCTTGATGGTGAAATGGATTGGGATGAAATGGTGTACATAAATGGGCATAAATGGGGCAAGGGGGATGATGAAGAGGGGCGGAGACACCGGCATCCCTTCCCCTTATCTTCCTCCTGAAAAGTCTCAGCTCCATGTCTAGCTTACCTATCAGACCCAAAGTTCATATTTCTATTTCATATTTCAAAGTTCAAAGTTCAATTTCTAGAAAAGCAGGAGTTGGAAGGTCTTTTCTCTCCCCTCTTTCTTATTTATAGTACCAACTGCTTTTTCTTGCACTCACCCTCAGAAGGAATGTCTACTTGTGACAGTAGCCTGAGAGAGAAACATTTTGTGGGGTATTTCTTTTCTCTCCTCACCCCCGGTCAAATTAAGGAGGCCCGAAAAACTGGTTTTCAGCCTGTTTAGAATTTATCTGGCTGTGCTGGTACAATTTACAGACACACTCTCGGATTGAGTCATCTCTTCAGAGAAAAAGAGCCAGCTGTAGAACTAACGCCTGTCAGCCTAATGAGTAAATAAATGAGCAGGCCAAAAGTTGTGAAAACAATATAGCAATCATCAAATCTGAAGTGATTTACTCGTCACTTTGCAATAGTTTAACATATGACCTGGCTACCGTTTCCTTCAGAGGGTTTCAGCTTCAGATTCCAGTCTCCCTTTGGGCAGATGTTGTTCCGGGCATTTTGGGAGGAGAATCTTGTTGCACGTACGTGTGACTTTATGCAGGGTTCCCGCAGCTGCACCCGCCCCACGCCACCTCTTTCTATTGTAAATTACCTGAGACAAGCTTATGGCAGAGAACCCGCAGCTTTTTTGATTTTAAAATAAAAGTATCTCTCTCTTTTTTATTGGCACTTACTACTTAAAAAAAAAGATTGGCAAAAATACAATCCATCTAAAATAATTCAGTTTATCACTTGGGCATGTCAAAAAATGGTTTAAAATACCAGAGGCTGTTAAAAAAAAAGCTAGAGAGTCAGAATTGTGCTAAATAAAAAAGAAAGCAATTGTTTTGTTGTACCTACAGATGACAAATAATTAAATGACATAATTGTAATATTCATCATGTCAGCATCCTTAGTTGCTTAGTTGCATGGCCTAATTGGAAAAATGACATTTTTTTACATAGGCCTACATAATAGAAATATTTTCCATGTAAAATAATAAAAATTTTCCTACTAATAGAATGTATTGATCATATTAAAGCATTTTCACAGTGCTCTGAATCCTCAATGATTGCTTGGGAGCAAAGTAATTCTAAAAGAATTGCACAGGCAATACTTAACATGTCCATGTAGAGGGTGGGGGTATTTTTTAAGGACTTTTCCTTACATAAACTAAGTAACTTTCTTAGAAAGTGTTTTCTTTGTAAAGGAGAGTACATAGGATTATTTAAATGATGTTTCATAAGTCAGCTACAGACAGGAAATGATAAATTAAGGCTACTACCCACTAGACTCTCAAATTAGGCATGCACATACACACACACATTTAACTGATACGTTGGCAATTTTCACCTTAAATTGTCTAGATTTCTCTGGTTTATCTCACACATTGAATAATAATATAAAGCGCTTTGTGTTGCAATCACGTACTCTGTACTAATTATTAACTCCTTACACAAACCATGCTTTTTAGGAGGTCTTAATATTTAAAGGAAAAAAAAGTCAAAGGATGGACATTCATTTTTTCCCCTATGCTGGAAATATTCTCCTCTCCTAAAAGTGTGCTTTCTGACAAAAAAAATGTAAAGACGTCCTAAAGTACATTAAATCATAAAATAAAATTTAAATATCAGCAGGATATTTGTGGGCTGGGGAAGGGAATGTGTGTGGGGAGGCGGGGGTTGGGGGCTGCGGGGGAAGAAGATGGGGGAGGGGACAGAGTTGAGCAGCTGGTCTTCCTTCAAAGAAATAAAGCAGGTTAGAGTATCTTTCATGTCTCCCCAGACCTGCCAGCTTCTGCTCACCAGTCACCCCAGCACACACAGACGCTCTCCTCCCGCATCCCAACACTGTCCAGTGCTCTGGTCCCTCCCATCCTGTGTGTCAGTGCGACCAGCCCGGGGTTGTGCCCTAAATACTGGAAAGTCACAAATCACTGGTTCAAATGGACCCGCTTCTTCAAAGGACAGAGTAAGGAGTGGTGAGGGAAGAGGGAGGAGAGATGCTTAAAGTGATTTACGACCCCCCTAGGAGAGGGGTTTTGGCACCTGGGCCATTATTCTGGGACAAGGATCAGGCCAGTAACAAGAGACATTGAAATGTACGAGGGACAGATTAGGATGGTTCAATCTTCCCTGGATTAGCCAGGCATTTGATATAAATAAGTAAACACCCAAATCACCTCCACCACAGCCCCAAATGTTTCTTTCCCCTTTCACTCTCTCTCTCTCCGTTTTTTTCAAAGAGTGAAAGGGACTAGAGATTAGAAAAAGAGGTCTTGTGTATTCAAAGTGCTAATTCAGAACTTCTTTCTCTAATGCACTCATGAAACATTTTAATTGTCTGACTTTGCATTCAAAAGCCTTGTTTGCAACTCCTAATTGCAGGCTGCTTTGAACAAATAATTGAAATGCATGACTTGTGGGGCCTGCTTAAACAATTATAATGTGCTTTGCCGCTAGGTGCCGGTCCCCCTCCTACCCCGGGTCCTTTTTTGCATAATGACAAGCAGCCAGTTTGGTATTTGCAGCCAAGTTAAAACCTTGCTAATTTGCCGCGCTGCAATCTGGAGCTGTGGCAGTGTCCGTACCTGCATTAGTGCTTGCAGCAGCAAAAAAATGGCTCTAATAGTTCAACTGAATGTTAAGAAGACCTTTTCATTTTCTGCTGAGAGAATCCCACAGGGGTTTTGTTTTCAAAATACAAATCTTTCATGTGCCTGTTAGTTTTGCATCTACACACAATTTATGGAGCTATTTCCCTGAAAATTCTCCCCAACCTGATTTTAGCACAGTCCTCAACAAATACCTTCCTTCCTTTCAGGGGACTCAGGTTTAGTCAGAAATGAGACAAGAGTGTCAGATCTCAGGAATGCCCCAGCACCGGCCACAGCCGGCGGCCGCCGGGGACCACACACCGGGACGCTGCTTCTGAAAAGGGGCTGTGACTCTCGCTTTTAGAATCTAGAACGCGGTGTGGGAGGTGCCTCCGGCCAGCCTGGTTGTCAGGGCTCAGAGGCTTAAGGGAACTAAGATTGTGCTCATTCGGGTTTCGAACACTATTTTTTTATTTTTAGAATTATGGCCAAATACGTATGTAACATAAAATTTACCATTTGAACTATTTTTAAATGTCCAGTTCTGGGGCACAAAGTACATTCACATCGTTGTGTGACTAC
Source organism: Trachops cirrhosus (assembly GCA_028533065.1). Classification (NCBI taxonomy): domain Eukaryota; kingdom Metazoa; phylum Chordata; class Mammalia; order Chiroptera; family Phyllostomidae; genus Trachops; species Trachops cirrhosus. The sequence goes on from CM052538.1 coordinate 150,678,201, forward strand.
CGCCACCATCACCCACAGAATTCTGTTCAAGTGCGAAACCGAAACTGTGCCCACTGAGCAGTAACCGCCCCCCATCCTCTTTCTCCCAGCCCCTGGTAACAACAACCTTTCTGCTTTCTGCCCCTATGCATTTGACTACTCTAGACTGAGCTTTTGAAAAAAGATCCAACCTTTCATGTTTTAAGATAAAAAGGATAAACATGTTACTATTTAAGAGTAAACTACACCTTTGATGGAATCATCTGGTTCAGTAATTAGCAATTCATACATTAATCTTATTTATTTCAGTCCAGGATGTTAGGTGGGGAAAACACTTAGCAGATTGAAAATGGTAAATTTTAAAAATTCACCATTTTAAGATCTCAATTCCACCTGTTAAAAAGAGCACTAAACATGACTTCCTTGTTTCCAGGTACCTCTGGGAGCTCTCTGTGGCCTTGGTGGTAGTTATGGTGGGAAGAGGGGCCTCGGGGTGGAGGTCCAGGCACTATGTTTTATATATGAATAGTTCTCAGTGCTCACAATGACCCATGAGGTAGGTATTGTCTTCGTTTTGCAGATGGGCAGATGAAACTCAGAAATGCTGGGTAAGTTGCCCAGAGTCACACAGCGACTCTGTGGGGAGACTGAGAGTCAAGCTCGGTCAGTGGGACTGAAAGCTCTTTTCAAGTCACTGAGCAGCCCAGCAGGAAGGATCCACAGGAAGTGGAGCTTCAAAGACACGGGCTGTTTGTCAGGGGGAGTGGGGATTAACACCGGCCTGTCCCAGGATACAGGTGTAACACGTGTGTGGGAATGAGGGAGGGCAATTTCTCATCATTGTTATGATTACCCTGCATCCTATGATGCCTGAACTAGGTTGCGCCCAGCAGGTGGTATTAGAACCCTCTTTCAGAATCTTTGGCCTGATGTTTCTTGGTCTTAATCTCCTTAGAGGAGCCCAAAGGTACTCTTCATAACCCACTTTTGAGCTAAGAAAGTCATTCATTCCAGTAACAATAGCTGGCCTTTATTGAGTGATTACCATGCACCAACTTTTGTGTGTCTTGCAAACGCAGGCAGCCTTGCTCTCAAGTTCACACACTTAACACTACACTAGACAAGTTCTCCTAATGTAAAATACAAGCAAAGCATCGGAGAGAGTTCCATTTGACCCCAAACCTTCTGTGGAGAGCCTGTGCATGGGACCATTGGACTATACTGCCCCAATGAGATGCTCTTCTCTGTGATGGGCAGACTGAGCTGTCTGATGTATATATTCAGATCTTCGAACTGTAGCAGAAAAAAAGGACAGAAAGCATCAGTTTTGCTTTTCTAGGCAGGTAGTCAAGTCCCTCCAGGTACCCACTAGAGAAGGTAAATACAGAACAACCACAACAAAAAATACGTGATGGAAAAATTTGTCGTATTCATCTTGTTGGCTGAAGCTCTGCCTCCAATGTTCTTACACTCCCCAGAAGCCCAAATCAAAAATTCAAATCTGTGATGTGGAAATCAAATGATGCAGACATGCATTACAGATTTCTCCAGAAAGTATTCGCTCACAGTAGAATAGTGCCCCAATTCTGCAGCCTGAAAACTCAGGTTCAAATCCTGTGTCAGTCACTGATTAGCTGTGATCTCAGGCAAGTTACTTAACCCTTCTGTGCCTCGATTTCCTCATTTATAAAATGGGAATAACAACAGCACATACATCAAAGAGGTAGTTGAAAGAGCTATATAAGTTAAGCATTGAGTAAATGGTACCTCCTGTTACTATTTTAAGTTGAAAGGAAATTAGGCCTCCAAACTATTCTTGTCAAAAACATTTCACCAGAATTTAAGCAAGCCTTTGCTTCTATTGCAGGCTTAGAACATTCACGGGGTAGAAGAACAAGATAAAAGATACTACGAGAGAAAAACTTTAGACACTTCCAGAATTGTGATACAGTCTACAGGACTACTGGCCAGATCCTCCTACTGATTATCATTGACAAGGAGAAAATTCTGAGATGTTCTAAATTAAATTACAGTGCAGGAAAGTTAAAAAGAGAACTGTTAGTCTGTTTATGGCTGCAGGCCAACTAACAAAGGACCACTCACATTCCTTCGATGTCTGTTGGAATTTCAGATTAATCACCAGATGGCTGTTTCCACAGATTACTTTAGCCAGCACCACTGAACTGGAGGAGCCTCCACTTCTTGTTTGCATGTGGGCTTTCCGCACGCTGCCCAGAGCCAATCCACAGGAGCAGACATTGCCTCTGGGGACTCTGTGCCCATCCCAGAGCTGGCCCCACTTCACCTTCTCCCACCTCTTAAAGCAAATACAAGTTCTTTCAGACAGCTTACATCTGTCTTCTCTCTCCCCCTGCTTGATGTATAAAAATGCCTGCCAAATCCCAGATGATGGCCGTGTATGTCTCTTCCATTTAGTCATGCTGCTAGTGGTTTGGACTTCAAGACCAGTCTTCTTTTGGCTAGCTAAAACATTTCTTTTTTAAAAGAATTTAATTATTTTTAGAGGGAGGGTGAGGGAGAGAGAAAGAGAGGGATAGAAACATCAATGCGTGGTTGCCTCTCGTGTGCCCCCCACTGGGGACCTGCCTGAAACCCTGTGCCCTTACTGGGAATTGAACTGGTGACCCTTTGGTTCATAGGCTGGGGTTCAATCCACTGAGCCACACCAGCTAGGGCCTAAAATATTTTTTTAAAAAAATTAAAGTTAAAATTTTTGTTTAACCTTATCCAAAAAGAATGAGTCTTCCAATTAGTCTAATGCTCCCATGTCTGCCATTGGCCGTCTGTCATCACCACTAGCCTCGGCAAGGCAGGGCCCCGGCCCAGCTTGTGAATGTGGCACTGGAGCAGGGCAGATCGCTAGCTGCCTCCACCATACAGTAAGTATGTATTGAGGGAAGAGCACAGCATCATTTCCCAACACCTGTTTTTCTCAAGTCCCCTCCACCTCCACCTCAACTCACCCCACCCCACCCCACCCCAACTACTATGCCTCAAATGCTAAGATCATTTTGATTTGGCTTTTGTTACTGCAGTTAGGAGAACAGCTGAAACAGAACAAACATAGAAAAACTGAAACCCACCTCACATCTCAGTTCTGATTTACCTTTTTATAGATTTGAGTCATTGGCTACTATCTGCTGAACTAGCTACCTGACTGCATCCTTGGGGGGGCCACAGCTGACTCAATCTGTCCATTTGCCTGGTTGACAGAGGGCACATTCAAAGGCAAACCTGCTCACTCCACAGTTTGCTCTTGCATATTCACTAAGATTTTCAGGACTTATCTCTTAAGTGGTAATGGGTAAATGTGGTCTCTTTTGCCCAGCATCTAGCCCGGTACCAGACACAGCTACATTCTTAGATGTGTTTTCTCTTGAAGCTATCTTTTCATCATTTTTCATCTTCAGTCTTCAAATATCAACCCAACTGGAAGGGACACCCATAAACTTGTAACAATTTAAGTATCAAAATGAATAACTGTCTGTAATGGATCGAAGCACAGTGAATAGCTAAAAACCCTTGTGTTCATAAACATACTCAAAAAAAGAGAAAGCAAGCAAACAAATCCTGTTTGTTATCATTGTCATTGCAGTTGGCCATTGTACTTGGAAAATTGGTAGATAGCTTATATTTTGGGGTAGCCATTAAGCCCCAGCTGATGAAATAAGGTATTCATTATGGATGAATACTGGTTAGTAAATGTAGAAGAAATGATAAAACTGTAAAATCACCACTTTGCAATCCCTAAAGAAATAACAGATTCAACCAAGGATCATTTATGGACAGTGGGGAAAAGGTTGGTAGGGAATTAGATTTACCTGGTATCAGAGTACTACCTCCCCCGACCAGTTGGGGAAAACATGTGGGGCATCAGGCTAAGTGACATAAACCCAAAATCAGTCATAGCACTATACAAGTAGACCAGCTAGACACTGTCTATCTCTTGATGAGAGGCAATACAAAGGACACAGTAGCCCCTGTAAAATATTCTCATCAAAAGTCCTTGAACAACAATAAAAAATAAAATGAAAAAAAAAAACCCGAATTCACCCATATTTAGTCAAGACTTTAATCAAGACTACTTCCAAGTTGCAGGCAATACAGGGGACAGAAAAACAAAACAAATGCTATCACAAGAGGGGAAAATGCAAACAATGCAACACTCTACCGGACAACTGGTCTTGTATATCCTCAGTAAACTAATGTCATGAAATGGAGAGGGAAGGAAGAGATGGATTCTAGCATAGCTAATTCACAAGAACTAGAATTATGAAATCATCATTTTCTGGAAGCTGGCTTGCTTTCTAGGGTAGTCTCTAATGTAAGAACCAGGCCACACTGAGCACCCAATAGGTATTTGCTAAATGAAAGAATGAATGGTAGTGAGTGAATGAATTCTACAAAGAGACGCAGCAGGTGAAGTGTTGTGAAGTGTTATGGCAGGCAGCTGGCTGGGGCCAGAGCTAGGACTGAAATTACACCTGTCAATTCCTAACCATGTTTGTGTATAATTTAGATCTAGATTTAAAAAGCCTTAAGAGACATAACAACCAAATGTAATGTATGGTTCCTGGTTGGGTCCTGGTTGGAATAAACCAGCTGTCAAAGACATTTTGAAGACAACTGAGCAACTGAACAGGGACTGGCTACTAGATGACATTGAGGCATCTCTGGCCATTATGTCAGATGAGATAACGGAATTATGGCTACACAGGAAGTGATCTGTCCTTATTTTCAAGAGGTATATACTAAAAATTTTAGGGATAAAAGTCATGACATTGGTAATTTAAAAGAATACACCAGTGTGAAGAATTTGGTGGGGCATTTATGGTAACATATTGATACATATTAAATCTAGAAAATGGGTACATGGGTATTCATCATGCTATCATTTTTTAAAGTATTTTTTTAATTTTTTTATTTTAGTTTATTCAGTACAGTTTCTATCCTTTATTCCCATTCCAGCCCACCCACCCATTCCTCTCCTCCTCCCTCCCCTTTCCAACACCCCTAGTTTTGTCCATGTGTCCTCTATATTTGTTTCTGTAAACTCTTCCCTTCTCCCCTGAAATTCCCTCCCCTCTCCCATCTGGTCACTGACAACTTGTCCTCTATTTCAGTGTCTTTTGTTATATTTTACTTGGTTCTTTGTTTTGTTGTTTAGGTTCCTGTTAAAGGCGAGATCATATGGTATTTGTCTTTCACTGCCTGGCTTATTAAAGTATTAATATTAGATAGACATACAAACAGATGAACAGACAGATAGATAGATTAGGCAGAAAGGCAGATAGAGACTCATCCAGCAAAAGCCTAGAATTCTTTCATTTCTGTGTTTCTGCTGAAGTGGTCAATTTTACCCACGATATGAATGATGTAAAAGAAAAATTTCTGAAACAGGTATTTTTAAGAATCATGGCATTGACTTAATTCTTAGTAGAAATAACTGCATTCTTCAATATGTTCAAATCACATGCATTTGCACAGCATGTTTTGTTGAATAAATAGCTTGGAAACCAACCACTCAAGTGTCCAAGAACATTTATAATGTGTTTCTCAAATAACATGCAGGAAATATTATTACTCATGATGTTCCATTAAGAAAAACCAAGGCCAGGGGATGCCTAGGACATGTAAACTTCAGCTAATGATAAAGCCGAGGAGAAGCATGTGGCCGAAGTTAAAGCATTCTGCATGACATATAAATAGTAATTCTAAGAGCGCTAGCAACTTGGCTTCTGCTTAACACTTTGCCGACCCTGAAGAATTCAGCTCTTTCATGACTTGGCGAGTTGAGGGGTGGGGAGAACTCTTCCTTCCTTCCTACCTAGTCTACCCTGTGCACATCTCCAGGTTTCCCTTAGCAGGTCTGCTTTCTGCTGAGCAGAAAGCAGCGTCTGTCTGTGTGGCTTAAGCAATCACATCCCAACTATTTACTGCCTGGACAGGCTCCTAAATAGTGAGAGGAGATCATACATTTGAGCATGAGAAAGCATCTAGGAGGCCAGTGGTTCATAAAATTGCATGAGTTTAAGGAACAAAATTGTATGTGAGAAAAGTAAAACAGGTAGAAGATTTCGGAATGAGCCACTGTACTGGGAATCGGCAAACCTGGGTTTTAGCCCCAGTTTTGCCTCTAACTGCCTGCCTGTCATCAGCACAGGACTATCTACCTACCTGTGTTATCTAGGTATCTATTTTTCTATCTATTCTCTCATTCCACCAATGTTTTTGAGTGCTCAGTATATGCCAGGTACTACACTAGGAAGTCACATCTGCTTCCAGAAAAACAGACTTCCAAAATCTGAGTACATTACTCATGAATGATCTTTGCCAGGCTCCACTTCCCTCCTTCCCCTCCTTATGCGCAACTGTAGGCACTTTTGAGAAAGCCAGATCTCAGATAAACCATTAGAAAACTTGTGGGTGAAGAGAAAGGATAGCATAGAAACAGTACGAGAGTCCTCCCAATATTCTAAACCAGGTGTTGTGTCAACTTATCGATCCAGGGTGTGCCGCCTGCAGCAAGCCAAGAGCACACTGGTGGCCTCAGCCAGCCCCTCACCACTGTGCTCTATGGGACTTGCATAGTGTACCCACTCAGTTGTTTTTCTTATAGTAGTAAAATATCTATGCCACTGTCTTTATCCAAAGTGAGAAAATCAGAGAGAGGAATAAGAGCCACTGATGTTTTCAGGGAATGGTACTGAGGATACTTTGGCCTCTGCCTTCTGTTTTGGTTTCTGGATTTGGGGATTCTTAAAACATACACACATACCCTATCTGACTCAACACCTCACTCCAGACTAAAGGGCAATTTGTTTGTCTCTACCTCGACCCTCCAAAGTGATGTTGTTCCCCAACATGAGGGGTTAGGGGAAAGGGAGAAATGGAAGACAAGCCGAGGCCACCCTCTTTCCACAATTTCCCAAAAACAGCAGAGACAGACCAACCTCACACTCAGAGCTGAGATACACTAGGAATTATTGGCTCAATCCTTTCACCTAATATATGAAGAAATCAAATCTGTGAGCATCAAGAGCTTGACTCCAGCCAGAGAGCTGAGCCAGAATGGGCTGAGCCCTACTGGGTTTTTTTCCCCCTTTTGTTTAAGATGTCTCAACCTCAAGTGAAAGTGAAACTGCAACTTCTATTAAATTGTGTTTTTATCATTTCTGAGCACCATAACTTTTTACGTAATGTTTCTACTCCAAGTTGATTGTCTAAGTGAAATCTCTCATTCTGTCCTGGCATTAGGAACCCAGAAAAAAGGAGCCCCCAAGAGTAGGTCCATTAGCAGCACACTTTGCAAACTTCTCTGGTTTACTAAGAAGCACTTGAGAGCCCCAAGTTCATTTCTCTCATGTGGCAAGAGTGTGCCCACTCTTGCAGGAATGTCTCAAGTGCAAAACAATGGAACTTGGGATATGCAGTAGAGTTCATTGTTAAGCACATGGACTTCAAAGTTAAGCTAGATTGGGGAAACTTTTTCTTGACTCACTTTCCTCTTCTGAAACATTGAGCACCTATTTCATACTGTCATTGGAATTAAATGAGCTATTAATTAAGATAATGCCAGATATCATGAGTGTCAAAGAGATGTTAGTTACCATATTCTAGCTAAGCAAACAAATATATTCTGTGCTTGGGCTGCTTTTAGTTGTGTACGTTTTAGAGAGACTACATAATCATTATTTCCTTTCAAGAGTCATTTAGAACAAAAATTTCCAACAGAAATTTTGGATAAAGATCATAATGAAGGCAGAAAATTTCCCAACATAATTTTTTAAAAATCTTATGGGAACTCAAGCCAAGTTCAATCTTAGGCACCTTGGCAGGCTGTTACTCAGATGTCCCCCTAGTACACCATTCCAGATGTGCTTATCAATGTTGCATTCCTTTTCCTCTTTTGTCAGCCTACAGGGGCACTGGGAGAATAAGGTAGCGATCACCTCCTCCTCCCCTAACAGGTAAACTATTTCATCATTTTCATGGCAAACTCAGCCTTCACCAGCATGAATCTGAACTTGCCGATAGTCCCTTCTATCGCCCTCTCTCCCCTCTGATGGGTCTCTGTGTGGCAATTTAGAGCATAATGATCCCACAATGTTGGGGAGCAGGGTACAAACTAGGGGGGATGTTGGGGAGTTTGGAAGGTGGTGGTGGAACAGGAAAGCACAGAGATCTGATGTGAGTGCATTTCCAACATGGTGGTGATCCGAGCCACTTTAGGAGCACGAAACAGAAGAAACAACCCAACTGCAGCTCAGAGTTTAACACCATGCATTAACTCTGTCATATAGTTACCATGCCACTAAGAGTCTGAATTCATCTTTATTAATCTACAAATTCTTGCAAAATGATTTTCCCTTGCAAGCCTCCAAAACACCCACCTCCTATCAGCTGTAGCTGAAGTCACTTTTTTGCTTGAGGCTATTGCTATTTCTCTGTTTTTAGAAACTGAAGAGAAATGAAGGGGAAAGCCTCAGTGACCCTTTCGTGTGCAAATTTGTAAAAATGCTTCCCAACCCCACCAGTCCCCAAGCCTCCACATAGGCAGCTACTTGCAGGGCATTGCAATCAAGCCTATTGTTAATCCCCAAGGTTAACAAACTCTCCTGAGAGGGATTGTGAATTGTGGATTATTAGGATGAGTAATCTTCTCAAATGATTTTCTCAGGAGACTTGGCTCCAGGGAAAGCCTAAAGTTTATTCTAAAAGTCACTCCTATTGAAAGTTAGAAAAATAAAACAATTGTAAAAGATCAATAACCAACAGTGTGATACCAATATGATTTCAAGTTAATTACATATGTGGATATGCCATGAAATGCTTATGGCTGTTAATATTTCCTGGGTAGTGAGATAATGGCTATTTTTTATTTTTACCAATCTGTATTTGTTATTTTTGTTTATAATAAATATGTATCCTTTGTTCCAAAAAAGAATAAAATCAACTAAAGAAAAACAAATTGGGGAGCATAAGCTGAGGGGAGGCTGAGCTATTTTAATCAGAATAACTCTTGTTTTCATGATGCCGACTAATGGCCCCTTCTCTTAGCTGACCTGTCAAGAAAAACCCATTAGGACCCCCCAGGGGCCTAACATGCTTGGTAGTGATATTTATATGTTACACTAAACATGTTATATTATAGATTTTACATTCTAACCTTCCTACATTTACAAACTCTGAATCTGTGCCTACCACATTTGTTCTTTTCTTTGGTAAAGGGAATGTTCACAAGAAATGGAAACACTAAATTTTTAACAGTTAATTCTTCATAATTAGGAGTGGAGACAGATTCTCATTAGTGCTTTGCTGTGTGAAATTCTCTCGGTGCCGTGATCTTTTCTCAAGCCACACTTGAAGATTCTTTTTTAAGGCAGTGGCAGCCAATGTGCTCCACCAACTGGTGAGGGAGTGAGACGATAAACCCACCAGAAAGTCCAGCTCTCTGTGGTTGGGGAGAAACAGAGTAAGCGATCAGGAGAGGGGGGCACCTAGTCTCATAAAAATTTGGAAATCAGGCTTCCAGTGCTCTTTTATATATTTGCTTAACTTTACTGATGGGTAGGTCTTGGTGTCAGTGTCACTTTGGGAACCATACCCTCGGTGACTCCTCAGGCTAGTTGGCTCCCTCCTGTACACTATTTGTATTTTTCCCTGTGGCATCTATCACTGCGATACTCAAATAATTGTAAGTGTGATTGTTTGTGTAGCTGTCTCTCCAACTAGACTATGTCTATCTTTTTGCTGTAATATTCTCAGCACCTAGTTCTGGGGCAAGAATGTAGTTAAGTATTTATTGACTAACTGAATGAAGGAATGAATGAATGAGTGCATGAATAAATGAAATACTTTTTCATCCCTTTCCTTAACCTCTTTCTGCTTTTTGGCATTCAACTTCATATTAATTGCTTATTGACCTCATGATAATGTAAATTTAAAAATATCTACTTTGCACTTACTATATAGTTATTATTGGACATAAATGTTCTTTAACACTCCGCCAGTGCTTTTCAAACCCTGTGGTGGTGTGGTGGTTGCTCTCATACTAGCTTTGAGGGATGAGAGGCTCAGCGAAGTATTTATACAACCAAAGTCACAAAGAGCGAGAACCACATGGCAGATGCTTCCCACCAGACCCACTGACTCTCTGGGATGTGTGTATCACCTGTTCCTTTGAGCACCAGCCTTCATAAAGAAGTATTTCCTCTGTAGAACTGTGGTTCCTGGGTCCACCTTACTTTAGAGATTCATAGGTACTGGACATGATCAATAATGTTTTAACCTCACTCTAGATAAGATTGACATTTTAATAGAGGATATTCAGATGATTTTAGGTGATGCAAGTCTTTCTAATCTAATAGTTACAAATTTACTTTAATGTAAATTAGAAAAAAATTGTAAATAGACACTAAATCTATGATTTTGTGAATATTATTGTTTTGGATGATCCTGAGTATAAAGAAAAGTCAATTTAAAGGAAAATGTCAAATAAATGGGAAAGAGTAGTTCATAGATCTGGCAAATATCTGGAAGGAAGTATGTAAATAGCTGAGTTTGGGGAAAATACAATTTTAACCTTAAGAATTGAAGAACAAGGAGCATAGTAGGTACTCAGTAGATGTCCATTCATCCATTTATTTAGCAAAAATTTCTTGAGCTTCTACTATATGTGCTAAGTGATAAACAGTAGTGAGCAAGATAGCTGGGACCCCTACCCTCTCCCAGCTATAGCCATTCACATGAAGGAGTAGAAGGAGGGAGAGAGAGAAGGAGGAAGGAAGTTACATTCAAATGCAGGAATTTTGATGACTACATTAGGGCTAAGGGAAAAGGATTTTGGGCTGGGTATTCTCTAACATGTCCTCAAATAACATTGCTGGATTATATTTCCAGTGGAGAGAAGCCTATAGATCATAAGGATTTACTTATTTCCCTTTGAAGGTTCAACAGAGATAGAACTCCTCTATCAGCATGTCTTTTTCTAGCAGTATCCAGACACATTTGGTAGATATTTTGACTGTCATATCATCTGGAAGTATTAGCCACACAAATGTAAGCCAAAGATGCTATAAATGGCACAGATTATAGCCTAGAAGCCAGGCCTGAAAAGCTTTGAGGGATATGGTGAGAGGGAATCCAAGGAAGTTTGGATGTTTTCCTTCACTTGAAGGGAGGAAAACCACATAAGCAAGAATATACTTTGGAAACCTTACAGGGATTTCTAACAAAGACATTTGATTGACTATTAAAAGGAAAGTAAGTGCCTAGACATGCATATTTGAGAAGAAAGCACAACAAAGCCCTCACATCTGCTTTTGGATGTCAGCTCAAGTTTCTAAGTTTGAATGTCTACCACTCCATGGAAAATCCATCCTTTCTTTGCAGTAAGCATTTCCCCCAGTTTACCATCACTTCTTGATGAAGATGGATGGATCTGCATCTGGCATTCTAATTATAGTAGAGAATAATGACTAGGAAGATCTTGGGGAAGAGAAGATAATTTATTACTCACATTACTTCCACCCTATCTAAGAAGTGTTCAGAAGTAAACTGTCTAGTTCCCTCCAGAATTCACTTATCACTTGGAAAACAAAACACAAGTTGGAAGCAGGAAGGGCCTCCTGCTCTGGCCTTGTTACAGCAGGAGCCCTTAAGTATTTCCAACCATTTCCATCAACTTTTCACCTAGAGAATATAATGCCATCTTCAGGAAAAGAGGATGTTTGTAGTAGCTATCATGTATTACAAGTTGACATGTGCTGGCCATATTTAATTCTCCAAATAAGCCTTGTGAGGCAGATAAAATTATTCTTATCATACAAAAGCAGCAAATAGATTATTTAGAAAATAATTTGCCCAAAGTCACACAGTTGATACATGATGGAATAAGAGTTCAAATTCAAGTCTGACTCTGAATCACATGCTCTTTATTGCTCTGCTGCCCTCCTAAATGAGCACTTCCAAATTATCTCCCATGATACCCAACGACTATGGCTGGGTCATCACAGTGCCCAGTAGCAATTTGCTGGAGTTCCTTGGTATGCAATAACAGTGACAAGTAATAATACAACTTGCCCATCACTTTAATACATTTCAGAGCCAAAGCTGGCATTAATGAAGAAGGGGTGTGGTGCTCTAAAGGCAGAGGGGATGGGGCCCTAGCACAAGAGGCTGGTGCATCCTCCTTTGCTTATGTTTGCTCATCTCCATTGAACAGGCCCTCTAGCTCCAGTCAACTGTGCTGCCCTGGGGGAGAAGCAGGTGCTTTCTGCCATTCTGAAGTTACATTGGCCAATAGATTTGTAGCCTTCATTTCATCAACCTGTTTGCTATTTGGTGTTGGGGGCAGAGGGAAGAGATAGCTTTGGTAGGATGGGAATTTGACAACGGTGACTGGGCCATTTCTTAGAAGGGGACACTTTGGGTAAATCACTTAACAGCATAACCCTCCTTTTAATTTTCTCATCTGTAAAAATAGGATTAATCTGCGGTGCCTACCTCATGGGTACAATTACATGTTATCCTTCTATACATGTGTTTGTAAAGATTCATGATGCTTTGTCTACATGGCTTTGTTTATTTCTGATAACAGTTTGTCCAGGTAGGTATTGTTACCCCCTTTTCAGATGAGGGAAAGGACACAGTGAAGTTAACTGGCCTAAGTTTCACAGCTAGTTTGTAACAGATTTAAATTTGAACTAAGGTGAGTTTGACTTATTTTCCACAGTCTTACAACTCCTCTCAATATAAAAATGGATGACTCTCTTTTGTAAAGTAATGAATGAACTTTCTCTTATTGGACATAATCAAATACAGATACTGGGTGTACAGTTGGGATCGATTAGCTAGCAAGTGGCTTCTAACACTAGAATTTGTAATTCTTTAAGTCTACCTTGCATTCATACATGGATACATGCATTCATTTATTGAGTACCTACTATGTGCCAGAACTGTTCTGGATGCCAAAGTGATAAACTAAACAGTCAATAAAAGGAAAATAAGCAAAGATCATCTCTGAAAGCAAAAGTGCCCTGAAGTCTAGTGAACAGGGTCATATGATAATGAGTTCCTGGGAGGTTGGGGGTGGTCCTGGGGAGAGGCTCCTTTAGACTGGAGCAGAGAACAGGGAAGGTTTTGTTTGGAATAGATACCTGAACTAAGGCCTGAAGATAGAAAAAAATCAGCCATGTGGAGATAGCAGGACAGAGCACCCCAAGTAGAAGGAACAATAACTGCAAAGGCATTGAGACAAGAACAAACTTGCAAGTTAGAGGAACAGGAAGGAGGTGACTAATGTGGCCAGAGTGTGCTGAGCATCGATGGGGAAGGAAGAGAAACACACAAGGAGCTGGGAGAGGCAGGCAGTAGCTAGGCCACTTGGGGCCTGTAGTACATGGTCAGAACTCTGAATTTTATTCTAGTTGCCCTGGGAATCTTTCAAAAGGATCTAAAACGGACGCTCTTGCCTCTACTCCCCACCCCGGATTAGTCATTCAAACCCCCTGTAGGTCAGCTTTCCATTTTTTCATAGAATTGAGGAATTTCAGCACTATGAATTACCTAGGTCTTCACGGATTTTGATCATATCCCTCATAGATCTATATATACATTTGCATTCAGGCAAGAATGTGACTTCTCTCTGGCAGGTACTAGCCAGCATCACTGAGACACCACTAGGCTATAGATCAAAAGTTTCCTGGTATATCACAGGCCCAGAAAGTATTGGCTTCCAAGGCCAATGATCCTGGGTTGTCTCTCACCCCCAGCAGAGGTTGGCACCCACAAACATCCAAGCCCATGATGACACCCTGAAGAATTTTTGTTTGCACACAGGCATACCACCACCTCCTTCAAACCTTTCTCCCCTCAGCAAATGGGAAGAACAAGTTTCAGAATCTTGCTGTTATGGTATGAACTGGGTTTAGACTCAGATATATAAATAATTTAGAATTTTATACTTGGCACAGGGGAGTTAATTTCTTTGAGCTTGGTTGCCTTATCTTCAGAATAGCAGCAGAAAAACAAGTCCCCCAGGATTGCTGTAGAATAAAAACACAGTGACTCATGGGGAAGCACCTTGCACAGTGCCCACCACATATCATGTGCTCAAGAATGTATATTCTTAAAAACTGAAACAGCCAACCCTTGCCCCAGGAACCCAGGATCAAGTAAGAAACACTGCCTGGGAATATCCATAGCCATTTGCATCCTATATCTGTGAAACAAGAGAAGGGGAGGACAAGAGCAAATTCAAATTCAAAACATTACTTCAAAATACAAATATCTTCAGCATGGAAGAAAATGTAAAATTTAAATATTGGAATCAGCTAAACTTGAGAGAGAGGAAAATGAATAATAAATGCAGGTAAAAATTTAGAGTTCTGTTTTATGCATACAAGGGGAATAATTAACTAATCTCAAACATGTAAATGAGGGCTTAGAAGCATTTCAAAACACCACATCCGATTCCAGATACATATGCGAAATTTGCTGCATTATAATAATTAGGGATTTTTTTTTACAAAAGATTTATTTATTTTGAATAGAAGTATTAAATATTATACTAATTACTGGTTATTTTACTTTGCACCCAGGGAAAAGAAATGAATATTCATTAGCTCCTTAAGCTACTGATCCTCCACCGACTAGACAGATTCCAACATCACTGCGAAGCTGTGGGTGGGTGGAAAGTGCTCCCTGTAAGAGCAGGCTTGTGCTACAAATCATAGTCCCATCTATTCTGCTAATGTGCACGTGCTGGAGTCCCTGAGCGAATCCTGCTCACGCTGCACCCCAGAGCCCCCAGCTGAATGGCCGATAAGTGAGAATAACTGTTAAATTGATTGTAAGACAACAGAACTTTTCTGTCTACACAATTTGGTAATCTTGAATGAGACAATTCTTAAAATATTAAACACAGTTTCATACAATAAAACCAACATTTCCATCTGTCTGAAACATACCTAGTTTATTCCAGAAGAATTTTCAGCATACATAATTGGATCATTTTCCAACTTAGCTTTCAATCTTACTCTAAGAAAAATAACTCCAAAAGAACCAGGCTTGAGACTTTAATTTATGAGACATTTTTCTCCGTAACTCAGTAGGCAAACACTGTTTTTCTCTCAGTAGTGAAAGGAAAAACTAAGTAGTCAATACCTTTCTCAAGATACCAGTCTGATTAACTGTTAATCCTTGCTCTGTTTAGGGCACCTCTGCATTCGAGTCCATGTGCTGCTTGATTTTTATTTTGTGGTTTGTTAAGTTTTGTGAATCAATTTAGTGCTTGAGCAAGTCACTACCGCTGAGGAGAAAAGGGGCTCTGGCTCTGGAGAAACCTGGTTTGGCATAAAGGGCCTTCCATTTCCCCCTTGGCTCTGCCTGTGATGCTCACCTCCAGCCCCTGTGGGGCGTCTCTGTGGGGAAGAGACAGGTAATTATGCCAGATTGGGCTGGGAGAGGAGGCTAGACCAGGATGTGCACAGTGGTGGTGGCTGCAAGAAAAAACAGCCCTGGGTCCAGCCTCTACATGGGTAGAACATTGGGATGGGGGTGGAAGTATGCAAAACACAATAGCTTGATAGACTTAGCTTTCCAGAAAGGAAAAATTCCTCACTGTCTAACACAGACACCAAAGCGGAAGCCACTATGGGACATTCCAGAATTCTGGGGATTAGGACAGAAGAGGACTCATTCACCAAATATTTATTGAGTACCAAGCATGTGCCACCCACTATCCATACTTTAAGTGTGGTTCCTTGGGCCAGCCACATCCTCTCACCTGGAAGCCACTTAGAAATGCAAATTCAAGTGTCTACCGCAGACTTGAATCCACATCCTGACATGACTCCTACATCAAACTTTGAGAAGCACTGGAAGACACTGTGTTAGGTGTTCATCATTGATCTCCATTTAATGTGCATAAAATAGAAGTCCAGGTTACACATGTGTCAAAACTTGCTTATGGCACAACTTAAGACACATCTATCCCTCATTGCAAGGGACACAGCACAGACAGCTACAGTAATATGAGACAGTCAGGGGCCTTTCAGAAAGACCTCCTGTGCCAAGCACAGGAATTGCCTTGCTTCAAGGCAAACAAATGTGCCTCAAACTACCTGATGCAGGTAATCCAACACGGCTCCCCTTCCTAAACCCAGGTTGAAAGAGTTCCCCATGTAGAAACTCTAGACACTAGAAAGACATAGGAAATAAAGGCTGGTCTCACCTGGTTTCCAGCTGACAATGAGAGAAAGCTAGAAGGAAAACTGTCCAAGTCATTTAACCAGCTAATTCATGTAGGTCTTTCATTAGTCCATGGCCCTAGCATAGGGAGACATCACATGAGGTAGACAAACATCAGGGAGGGGTTGTCTCCACTGATTTCATTGGGCAGTTGTGTTACATTTTATCTTCATTTCCTGCTTTAATAGATGCTGGTAATACTTCTTGACAGGTTGTGTAGAGCCACAGATTTCCAAAGCCAAATGGAAGTGACTTTAAAGATACTGTAGAAATTAATGACTCGTGAGGTTTTCTACAGACTTATATCTACTCTCCTGGGAGCTTCTTCATGTCAACCTCTATCAACTTGTCTATTCCCAGCATCTTACTTTTTACCTTTTGAAAAATTTCAATTACAAGGGCATTATTAAATTCACAATTTAGAAAAGAATTTAAACAATATGAAAACATATACAGAAAAAATTGTAAAATCTCCTTTATTTCCCTAGCTAAGGGTCATCACTGTTAACATTTGGATGCATTTTTCCAGACCTATGCATTTATAGTGTATATGCATATATCCAAATGTAGTTGTTTTACACATTTAAACTATATTATATTACTTTTTAATTCTTTTTTATATAAGATTTTATTTATTTTTTGAGAGAGGGGAAGGGAGGGAGTAAGGGAGGAAAACATCAATGTGCAAGAGATACATTGATGGGTTGTTTCTGTAATGCCCCCAACCAGGGACCCTGTCTGCAACCCAGGCACATGCTCTGACCTAGAATCGAACTAGCAGTTTTTTGGTTCACAAGGTGGCACTCAATCTAGTAAGCCACATCAGCCAGGGCTAAACCATACTATATTCTCATTCGCCTTCTTCTTCTCCTTCTCCTTCTCCTCCTCCTTCCTCTTCTCCTTCTCCTTCCTCTTCCTCTCCTCCTCCTCCTCCTCCTCCTCCTCCTCCTCCTCCTCCTCCTCCTCCTCCTCCTCCCCCTCCTCCTTCTTCTTCTTCTTCTTCCTCACTTCCTCCCCCAACTTTACCTTGGAGATCTCTCTCTCTCTCTGGTTCTCTGTCTTTCCTCACCTCAATATTTCTATCTCTGTATCCATATACATATATTTTTTCTAAAGAGTTGTATCATGTTCCATTAACTAGATTTACCCTAGTTTAATTATTCTTCTATTGATAAAGATTTAGATTATTTCTAATCAATTTTTAAGCAATTATGACATTTTTCCCAGGCAGCCAGATACAAGAACAACATATGAACATCAAGAGCTTTTCCATACACTACTAACAACTAATAAGAAATGTAATGTTTAAAAAGCCATTCACAGTAACAGAAAAGAAGAAATGTGCAAGAACAATGTGGGGGAAAAACCCATGTAAAATATATTAAGAGATTTGAAAGAAGACCAGAATAATAAAGACATATGCCTTGCTCCTAGGTGAGAACATACAATACTATAAACATACCAATTATCTCAGTTATCTTTATAAAAATCAGTGCAATCCCAAATAGATAGCAGTGGGATAGTTTATACAACTTCACAAACTGAGTGTAGCTATTCAGAACAGTAAGTGTGATGAACAACAAAATAAATTTGGGGAAGAGAAAGAATACACAGATAAGATGCCTTCAGTGTTGGTGAGTAAATTTGTTTTGTCTTTAATATCACCACAATGTAGAAGCCCAGAGCCAGCAGAATCAGTACGTTTTGGACAGGAAGCCAGAGAGACAGAGAGAGAGAGACAGACAGGCAGAGACAGATAGATAACGTCATCAAAATACAATTCAAGATACATTTGCAAATCAAAATCCCATGACCCTACCACTAAAAAAGACTTGACCGATAAAATCAACATGTTCTTTGTGACAGTCAATTACAGTAAAAGTTTAGGAGTTATTTGGAAGGAATAGAAGTTCTGTATTTGTTGGCTAAAAAGTAGTGCATATTCATACTCAAGCTTGTTAATTTCACCCAAACAAGTACACATTTTTGGCATCTATATGATATATTGACTCTTGAGTTATGTCAACAATTGAATCTTTCTTCAGCTTATGGAAATATTATAATATTATAGCTACGACTAATGTCTCATTTTCTCTCTCTCTCCCTGTCTTCATCATCTCTGTTATCATTACTATCTCTCCTCTTCTTCCTCCTCCTCCTCTCCCTTCTTTCTCTTCTCCTTCTTCTTCTCCTCCTCCTTCGTCTTCTCTCTCTCTTTGGCAAATTCATTTTTATTTTTATAAACTGCTTATATATTTTCCTCTTTGCACTGTTGTAAAATACACATAAACATGTCATGTTAACTGTTTTTAAGCACACAGTTCAGCGCACTGTACTGAAACTCGGCACCCATTAAACAACCACTCCCCATCTTGCCCCTTTCTCTCGCCCTGGCAACCACCATTCTCCTTCCCGTCTCAACGATTTTGACTGCTCTATGTACTTTATATATATAGTGCAATCAGTATTTGTCTTTTTGTCACTAGCATATTTCACTTAGCATAATGTCCTCATGATTCATCTATGTTGTAGCATATATCAGAATTTCCTTCTTTTTTAAAGCCAAAGAATATTCCATTGTATGTATATACCACATTTTGGTTATCTATTCATCCACTGAATGGAGACAACTGTACTTGAACAACAATTAAAAAAATAAAATTAAAAAAATTAATAAAAAAAGCAAGAAAGAAAATAAGTGTTGACCAGGATGTAGGAAAATTGGAACCCTTGTGCACCGTAGGTGGGAATTTAAAATGATACAGCTGCTGTGGAAAACAGTATTAAGTTCTTTAAAAAACTAAAAATAGAAGTGCCATATGATCCAGAAATTCCCCTTCTGGCAAATTATTTTAAAGTAAACTCCAGACATCATGTCATTTCAGCTGTACATACTTAAAAAAAAGAATATGTATATATAAAATATGATATTCCCTTACATAACCATATTACCATTTTTATACACATAAGTAAACATACATTTTTTGATATCATCTAAAACTTAGATATGTTAAGATTTCCCTAGGTATTTTAAATGCTTTTCCATTTGGTTTTGTGGGACCCAAAGAAGGTCCACATATTATATTTAGTTATCTAAAGTCTCTCAATCTAGAATTGTCTCTCCTCCCTCCCTTTTATTTTTTCCTTTCCTCGGGTAATTGATATGTGAAGAAACCAAATGTATTGTCCTATAGAAAATCCAAAATTTGGCATTTGTCTGTTTATTTTTTTGCAGTGTCAATTGATTATTCATTCATCTTTCATATCTCCTTCAAATTGACGTTAGCTTTAAAGATTTCATTAGAGCCCTGGCTGGTGTGGCTCAGGGGATTGAGTGCCGACCTGTAAACCAAAAGGTAGTCGGTTTAATATCCCGTCAGGGCACATGCCTGGGTTGTGGGCCAGATCCCCTGTTGGGGGTGTGGGAGAGGCAATCAAGATCCATGATCAATGTTTCTCCCGTATCATGTTTCTCTCCTTCTTTCTCCCTCCCTTCCTTTCACTGTAAAAATAAATAAAATCTTTACAGAAAAAAAGATTTCATTAGATTCTGGTTCAGTTGTATAGATCATAAACAGTACTTCATACCTGGAGGCATATGCCCTCTGATGCTAAGATTAACCAATGGGTGCGAGGCATGACAGCCTGCTTCCTCCAGTGGAAGGTTTCCAACAAAATTTTTCCCAATGGTTTTATCCATTGATGATTACTGCTCCAATCTAGTATTGATAAGAGGTTAAAATGCTGATTTTCTAATTCTCTTATTCTTTATACTTTTAATATGTGGAGTTTTTCTGTAAAGAACTTTCACTCATCATCTAGGGCTATTTGATTACCCAAAGTACTGTTCATACATGAAAGACAACACAAATGCTTAATATTTCCTTTTAATTGACACCTCTTAAGGTAATAAGTTATTGTCCTAATTTCTTTTTATTGAAATACAGTTGACAGACAATATTACATTAGGTTCAGGTGTACAACATAGTAATTTGACATTTAAATATTATACAGCATGATCACCACACCAAGTCTAGTAACCATCTGTCACCATACATAGTTATTACAATATTATTGACTATATTCCCTATGCTGTACATTATATTTCCATGACTTATTTATTTTATAACTGGAAGTTTGTACCTCTTAATCCTTTTCATCTATTTTGCCTATCTCTCCAATCCTGTCCCTTCTCGCCATCATTGGTTTATTTTCTGTGTCTATGAGTCTGTTTCTGTTTTGTTTGTTTTAATTTTCAGATTTTACATATGGGTGAAATCATATGGTATTTGTTTCTCTCTCTGACTTATTTTACTTGGCATAATACCCTAAGACAATCCATGTTGTTGTAAATGGCAAGATTTAATTCTTTTCTATGGCTGAGTAATCTTCCTGAGTGTGTGTGTGTGTGTGTGTGCGCACGCACATGTACATTCATCTATCAACGGACACTTAGGTAGCTTCCATATCTTGGCTATTACAAATAATGCTGTAATGAACACAGAGGTGCATATATCTTCTCAAATTAGTGTTTTCATTTTCTTCAGATAAATACCCAGAAGTGAAATTACTGGGTCCATATGGTAGTTCTAATTTTTTTCAGTAATCTCTAATACTGTTTTCCATAGTAGCTGTACCAATTTACATTCCCATCAACAATGCACAAAGGTTCCCTTTTCTCCACATCCTTGCCAATACTTATTATTTGTTGTCTTTTTCATAATAGCCATTCTGAGAGATGTGAAGTAATGTCTCATTGTGGTTGTGATTTGCATTTCCCTAATGTTTAGTGATGTTGAGCATCTTTTTATGTGTTTTGGCCATCTGTATGTCTTCTCTGGAAAAATGTTTATTCAGATTCTCTGCTCATTTTTAATTGTTGTTTTTGATATTGAATTATATGAGTTCTTTGTATTATTTTGGATATTATTCCCTTATTAGATGTATCATTTGCAAATATATTCTCCCATTCAGTAGGTTGCCTTTGTATTTTGTTGGTGGTTTCTTTTGCTGTGCAAAAGGTTTTCTCAGTTTGATGTTGTTCCTTTTCTTATTTTTGCTATTGTTGCTCTTACCTGAGGAAACATAAAAAAAAAAGTATTGCTAGAATTGAGGTCAAAGAGTTTACTGCCTATATTTATTTGTTTGTTTTCTGAGGACTTTTATGGTTGCAGGTCTTACATTTAAGCCTTTAATTCACTTTGAGTTTATTTTTGTAAAGGGTGTAAGAAAGTGATCCAGTTTCATTCTTTTGCATGTGGCAGTTCATTCTTCCTAACACCATTTTTGAAGAGACTGTCTTTTCTGCATTGTATATTCTTGTCTTCTTTTCATATATTAATTGACCATATATGCATAGGTTTATTTCTGGGCTCTCTGTTATGTTCCACTGATACATATGCTAATGCCATACTGTTTTGGTTACTATAGCTTTGTAGTATAGTTTGAAATCAGAGTGTGTAATACCACCAGTTTTTTTCCTCATTCTTAGAATTGTGTTGGCTCTTAGGAGTCTTTCATAGTTCCGTACAAATTTCAGGATTATTTGTTCTAGTTCTATGAAAAATAGCATTGGTATTTTGATAGGGATTGTACTGAATCTGTAGATTGCTTTGGGCCATATAAACATATTAACAATCTAAATTCTTTCAGTCCATGAGCATGGTAGATTTTTTGTATTCATTTGTGTCATCTTAATTTCTTTAATCAATGTCTTATAATTGTGGGTGTACAGATCTTCCTACTCCTTGGTTAAATTTAGTCCTAGGTACTCTATTCTTTTTGATGCAAAAGTAAATGGGATTGTTTTCTTAATTTCTCTTTCTGATAGTTCATTGTTAATGTATAGAAATACAACAGATTTCTGTATGTTAATTTTTTATTCTGCAACTTTAATGAACTTTAATTCATTAGTTCTAATAGTTTTTGGTATCAGGTCATCTGCAAATAGTGACAGTTTTACTTCTTCCTTTCCAATTTGGATACCTTTTATTGCTTTTCCTTATCTGATTGCTGTGGTTAGGACTTCAAATACTATTTTGAATAGAAGTGTTGACAGTAGGCATCCTTGTCTTGTTTCTCATCTTAGAGGAAAAGCTTTCAGCTTTTCACCATTGAGTGTGATGTTAGCTGTGAGTTTGTCATATATGGCTTTTATTATGTTGAGGAATGTTCCCTCTATACCTACTTTGTTGAAAGTTTTTCATGTAAATGGATGTTGAATTCACCAAATGCTTTTCTGCATCTTTTAAGATAATTATGTGATTTTTATTCTTTGTTTTACCCAATGTGTTATATCATATTGACTGATTTGCAGATACTGAACCATCCTTGCATGTCAGGAATAAATTCCATGTGATCATGGTTTATAATCCTTTTAACTTATTGTTGAATTCAATTTATTAATGCTTTGATGAGGATTTTTGCAATATGTTCATCAGGCCTGTAAATTTTTTTGTAGATGTTTTGTCTGGGTTTGGTATCGGCGTAATGGCTGGCTTTGTGGAATAAATTTGAAATGCTCTTTGTTCTTCAATTTTTCTTTTGGAATAGTTTGAGAAGCATAAGGATTAACTCTTCTTAAAATATTCGGTAGACTGTTTACACATTTGTTTGTTGGGAGTTTTTTTTATTACTGATTCAATTTCATTCCTAGTAGATAGTCTGTTCAGATTTTCTATCTTCTCCTGATTCAGTCTTAGAAGATTGCATGTTTCTAGAAATTAATCCATTTCTTCTAGGTTGTGCAATTTGTTGGTGTATACTTGCTGATATTATTCTTTTAAGATCCTTTGTATTTCTGTGGTATTGGTTGTAATTTTATTTCTGATTTTTTTACTTGGGCCATCTTTCTTTTTTTCTTGATGAGTCTGGCTAAAGATTTATTAATTTTATCTTTTCAACAAAATAGCTCTTATTTCCACTAATGTTATGTGTTGGGTTTTTTGTCTCTATTTAATTTATTTCCTGTATACATTTATTATTTCCTTCCTTCTACTAACTTTTTGGTTTGTTCTTCATTTCCTAGTTCCTTTATGTATAAGATTAGATTGCTTATTCGAGATTTTTGTTTGTTTCTTAAGGTTGGCTTGTGTCACTATAAACTTCCCTTTTAGAACTACATTTGCTACATTCCATAGATTTTGGAATGCTGTGTTTCCAATTTTATTCCTCTCTATGTATTTTTAAATTTCCTCTTTGCTGTTGATTGTTTTGTAGCAGGTTGTTTAGTCTCCATATGCTTCTGGGGTTTTTCTTCCAGTTTTTTTCTTGGAAATGATTTCAAGTTTCATTCTACTGGGGTTGAAACAGATGCTCACTATTATTTCAATCCTCTTAAATTTATTGCAATTTATTTTGTGGCCTCACGTATGACCTATCCTAGAGAACGTGCCCTGTGCACTTACAGAGAATGTGCAACAACAAGACTGTTGTTTTGGGGTGTAATACTCTATATATATTTACTAAGTCAATCTGCTCTAATATATCAGTCCAGGCCAATGTTTTCTTATTGATTTTCTGTTTAGATGATCTTTCCATTGATGTAAGTAGGGTGCTAAAGTCTCCTACTATTACTGTAATACTGTCAGTTTCTCCTTTAGTGTCTGTTAATATTTGATGTATGTATTTAGGTGTGCCTATGTAGGGTGCATAGATATTTACAAGTGTTACATCCTCTTGTTAGATTCCTCCCTTCCTTTATCGTTATGTAATGGCCTTCTCTGTCTTTTGTTGCAGTCTTTGTTCCAAAGTCTTTTTTATCTGGTTGACAAAAGCTACCCCAGCTTTCTTTTCATTTCTATTTGCATAAAATATCTTTATACATTCACATTCAGTCTGAGTGTGTCTTTAGACTTGAAACGAGTCACTTGTAGGTAGCATGTATTTGGGTGTTGTATTTTTATCCATTCAATCACCCTATGCATTTCATCTATTTACATTTAAAGTAATTATTGATAGGTATGTACTTATTGCCATCTTGTTAACTGTTTTCTGGTTGTTTTTGTAGTTCTTCTCTGTTTCTTTCTTCTTCTCTGCTCCCTTCCCTTGTGATGACTTTATTTAGTGTTATATTTGGATTCCTTTCTCTTTATTTTTTGTGTATCTATTATAGGGTTTTTTAGATAGATAGATAGGGCATGTGGATGTTTAAAAAATTAAGTAATGATGCTTTTCTAGAACTATACCATACATGCATATGTCTATATGCTAAGTGGATAAACATATACCTTTATGTATGTACATACCTGTATGTAAATGTGTGTATATGTAGATAGACTATTTGGTGAATACATACAATACTAACCACACATGTAGGCAGCTGCACACATCTATACACCTGCAGCCCATTACATGTATAAGTATAGAAATTATTAGTTCAGTTAAGAGACAAGTCTTGCTGATTTTTGTAAAGAAAGGCCCGATTCTGGTCTGGAAGCTTCCTCTTCTCTGGCTTCCTGAGAGCTCTGTACTCCACTTACACCTGACTCTGGTTTTTGGCTCACCTGAGCTCTTTGATGAGGCTTTCTGGCTGCTCCTACTTGAGCAATTTGTCCTTTACAGACATCTAAAAAATTAGAAGTTAGTGCCATCATTTTTGTCATCTTCTGCCATGTGGTTAGTCTCCCTGGCATCATCTGAGGCACCTCTGACCTTAGGGACAAATTCGTGGTTCCCATCAAGTTCACATATAACAACCAATGTATACAGCAATCTGTAAGATTCAACACAAATAACACCCTTTTTTATTACAAAATCTTTTATTACACAATCATAAGCATGTAACTCTGTAACATAACAATATCATACTCAAGCACACAATATGATATTTTAGGTGAAATATTCAAATTAAAACTATGCCCTGTCTGGTGTGGCTTAGTGGATTGAGTGCCAGACTGTGATCCAAAGGATCACCAGTTCGATCACCACATGCCTGGTTTGCGGGCCAGGTCCCCAGCAAGCAGCACTTGAGAAGCAAACACATTGATGTTTCTCTCCCTCTCTTTCTCCCTCCCTTCCCCTCTGTCTAAAAATAAATAAATAAATAAAATATTTTTTAAAACTATAAATTATTATACCCATATGATTATCCTATCAAACACACTGAATCAGGTGTTACTTATGCTAGACCCTGTATTTTAGGTTCATGGTCACTTAAGTTCAAAAACATCCTATGAATACTACATTGTAACCCTCCTACCACTACTTTTTATGTTTTTGCCATCATATTTCACAACTTTTTGTTTTTGTGTTCCTTAACTAATTCTTGTATATATACATGATATTACTACTTATGTCTTTTATCTTTATACTACCTTTACTATGTTTTCTTTTACCAGTGAGATTTTTTCTTTCATATATTTTCTTATTTCTAGTTGTAGCCTTTTCTCTTCCACTTAAGGAAGGTCCTTTAACATTTCCTATAAGGTTAGTTTAGTGGTGATGAACTCCTTTAGCATTTGCTTGTCTAGAAAACACTTCTTCAATTCTCAATGATAGCGTTTCTGGGCAGAGTAGTCTTGGTTGTAGGTTTTTTTCTTACAACATTTTGTATATATTGTGCGTCTCTCTTCTGGTCTGCAAAGTTTCTGCTAAAAATCAGCTGATAGTCTGATGGTGGTTCCTTTGTATATAACTAGTTGCTTTTTTTCTGTTGCTGCTTTTAAGGCTTCCTTTTTAACTTTTGGCATTTTAATTATAATGTGTCTTGGTGTAAATATCTTTGGGTTTACACTGTATGGAAATTCCTTTGCTTCCTGAACCTGGATGTCTGTTTCCTTCCACAGGTTAGGAAAATTTTCAGCTATTATTTCTTCAAATAAGTTTTCTCTTTTTTTTCCTCACTCTCTCTCCTCTCATCTCTATGTGGACCCCTAACTATCCTCATTTTTTTTCTATTGTTCTTAAGTTTGGGTGATTTCCACTACTCTGGCTTCCAGATCACTGATCCATTCTTTTGTCTCATCTAATCTTCTGTGGACTCCCTTTAATGTAGTTCTCATTTCAATTATTATATTATTCAGCTATGATTGGTACTTTTTAAAAACTATTGTCCAAGTACAGTTGTCTCCATTTTCTCCCCACCACTCCCCCCCGCCCCAGCCATCCCCACCTCCCACCCTCGATCCTACCTCGCTTTGGCTTTGTCCATGTGTCCTTTGTACATGTCCCTTGATGACCCTTCTCCATTTTCCCCCCATTATACCCTCCCACCTCCCCTCTGATTAGTCAGTTTGTTCTTAATTTCAATGTCTCTGGTTGTATTTTGCTTGCTTGTTTTGATTAGGTTCCATTTATAGGTGAGATCATGTGGTATCTGTCTTTCACCGCCTGGCTTATTTCACTTAGCATAATGCTAAGCCATCCAAACTGTCACAAAGTGTAGGAGCTCCTTCTTTCTTTCTGTTGCATAATATAGTATTCCATCGTGTAAATTGATCGGTACTTTCTTACTGATGTATTTTCTATTTCTTTTTTGAAGTTCTCACTCTGTTCATCCATTCTTTTCCCAACTTTGGTGAACATCTTCATACCATTACTTTGATCTTTGTACAAGGTAGATTGCTTATTTCCATTTCCTTTGCAGTTCTTTTTCCAAGGTTTTGTCTTATTCTCTTGTTTGGAACATATCCTTCTGTTACCTCATATTACCTAATCTTCTGCATTCATTTTTATGTTTTAGATCAGCTATATCTCCTGGCCTTCAAGTAGCCTTGTGTAGAAGACATACTGTGGCGCCTCACACACAGTCCCCTCTGGCTACCAAACCCAGGTCCTTGAAGGTTGTCCCCTGTGTGGGCTGTGTGTGCCCTTCTGCTGCGGCAGGCTACCACTGCTGCAGGTGCATTGGGTGATTGGGGCTGACCTCAGTGTGGTTGGCTGGCCGAGACAGAGGGGCGGGCAGGGCTTTCAGCAGGACACACCCACTGGCATTAGCAGGACAGAGGGTCCAAAATGGCACCCACCAGTGCTGGCATCAGCACAGCAGAACATATCGCAAAAACAGCTGTTGCCAATGTTTTAGTTCCCAGGGGAAGTCCACTTGCCTCTTTACTGGTGTTTCCACACACTTTTTGTGTTAATCAACATTATCAGTCATAATGTTTTACTACAATTGTTTGTTTATAATTCTATCACAAAAAAATTGTCAGTTTTTTGACAGCACGGTATAAATCTTTCTTATCTTTGTGCTTCTAGTACTTGAGTATCTCAAATACAATCTGAACTCAGTCAATATTTTTATATATAAGTATATGCACACAAAAGGATAAATGAATAAGGTAATATGACATTATTATGATTGGTGTATTAGTAAAGCTATATTATTTAACAACACAATAATTTGTTCAGATATTAAAGGTATGATGTGCTGAGTATGAAAAAAGATAGGCTTAATTGAACACATGAATATCAATAAGATATTAAAATTCATATTTATTATTATTTTAAAAACATTTACCAGTATTCATTTCTCTTATAGAGAAATGTCTTAGAAACATTTACCCCTATTTGATCAAACTTTTCTATGCTGTTTGAAAATGTTATTTTAAAACTGAGAACAGGCTGACAGTGACCAGAGGGAAGAGGGGAGGGAATTTCAGGGGAAAGGGGGAGGGTTTGAAGGAACTAGTATAAAGCACACATGGACAAAAACAAGGCAGGGGTAGAAACGGGAGGCAGGTGAGGAGGGCTGGTGGGGCGTGGGCTGGGCTGGGAGTAAAAGGCAGAAAACTGTACTTGAACAACAATTAAAATAAAAAAAACTGAAAAAGAAAAAAAGAAAATGTTCTTGTATATTAAACTTAATGTATAACTACTCTTATCTCCTGCCTAAATTTGGGGGATTCTTTGTTATCTTTGAGGCTAACACAGCCATTCAAGTTGGCCTATAACCCCAAGAAAATGAGTTCAGATGTATTTAGAATGATTGCCTTTAGGAAAAAAAAGTCCCAGAGTTTTGCTTAACTATAAGCTGGAGGAAAACTTAACAAATCTCAAAGGGTAAAACACCGAACTCTGAGATTTTAATATTTTACTATACAAAGTATATCTCTAAGAGTCATAACACATGGCATTTTTATGCTTCTCTTTGGAAATAGAATTAACATTCCTGTACTAACTGTAAATGGTAAATTCTTAAATTGTTAATAGCTTCCTCAGGCTTCTGCTCCTTTGCTATGCAATCATTTTGGCTCTGAATTACAAAAATATCGCGACGTGTATTCATCAGCTTGCTATCCTGAGGCTCTTTCTACTACTGAAAACAACTTTTGGACTGGGGAATAAACTACAGGGGTCCACTCTGGGCAGGAAGCGTTTTTACCACAGAAATCCATTGCACATAAGTGTTTGTTTTCTTGGATATTGATAGATAATGCATCTGGATTATAAAGATATCAAATTTACTTTGCTAAACACAGGGTCATGCTTAGCCTATAGTAGATCTTGCCAACTGTCATGGGTTCAATGCTCAAGGGGGGTGGTGTGGCGGTTAGTGCTGCTTGTAACTAGTATGTAACTGGAGGAAACACGGAATGGAAGAGGAAGAAGTGAAGCTCAAAAATATTTTTAAAGTAGATTTTCTTACAAAGATATAAATGCAACAAGTTTAAAGGAATGAATGAATGAATGTAGGCAGAAGAGAAATAAGAGACTATTCAGATGAAGTAAATAGACACAATAAAAGTGGACAAGCTAGTGTTCGCTTTCCAACCACCACTGCACAGAGGGGAACAATATTTCTATGTTCCATGGTGTCCAAGAGAAAAACAGGCCTCAATGTAATACCCAGCACAAGTTTCTTCCATCTCCTCACAGAGAGCCCACCATTACAAATGTGGATGCACTTAATGGCACTTAATGGGAACTTTTGAAAACCTTCCCAGAAATACTACATATTGTTTATAGATACTTGGATATGCACTAACAGTGCACAGAAAATGGACAGAAAAGATACATACAAAATCTGGGATATTGGTTATTTCTAGAGAGCTGGGGGGAGAACAGAATTGGGGGGAGTGTTAATCTGTAATTAAAACTTTCGTTTTCAAATGAAACAGATATGGCAAAAAGTAAAGTTTTCATGATTACTTTAGCTCTATTATTTTCTGCATGTTTGAAACACTTCACAAATATAAAGCAAAAGATTTAAAGTTTACATGAGTAATGTCACGAGCAACGAGGTAGGTCAACAGCCTGAAAGTAAACACAATAAGTATAAGGTCTTTCAACCCCTTCATTTCCACGCTGCTTGTTGAAAGCCAATGGTCAATGGCGGAAAGAAATGAAAATTAGTGTAAGCATCTCAGTGAGACAGGGAGGTGGTCACAATGATGCCAACTAAATATCTGTTTTTTTGGTGGTCTGGCCAACTCCAGTGATGCAGAATACCATTTTGTATGAGATTAATGTCCTCAGGTTGCAATAAGCAACAGACAGCCTGGGTTCAAAGTTTTATTCTCTGCCAACTACTTATTTCTTCAGTTATATTCAGTGCCTAGAATACTCACCCAAGCTGGCAAAGTACATATGTCCTCCCCAGAGATTTGTGGAACTTGACAAAGACAAGTGCCTACATGTAAGTCTCCCATAGTAAGCAGTGCTGGTGGTACCTGTGGGTTCAGATTGCTTGAATTCCAGGCAGGTGGGGACCAAGGCACCAGATCTCCATGCAGAGTCAGATCACTGCCATTTCAGACTTAATTTCTTTTTTGCATGAACAGTGTAATCAATTATTACATTGTTAGAGAAGTACATTTTTGTATGAAGTTCAATAAATGCATAAAATGGAGAAGTTTGGGTAACCACCTTTATTTATTTATTCATTTATTATTTGTTTATTTTGTTTTTAGAGAGAAGGGATGGGGGGAAGAAAGAGGGAGAGAAACACTGATCTGTGAGAGAAACATCAATTGGTTGCCTCTCTTGCATGTCCACAAGTGGGAACCTGGTCCACAACCCATGCATCTGCCCTGACAGGGAATCGAACCAGCAACCTTTGATTTGGAGTCCAGCACTCAATCCACTGAGTCACACCAGCCAGGGCTGGGTAATTACATTTAGTATTAAATAGCAGAGCATAATAGCCCAAAGTGTTTATTATATTATTTATTGCTGTGTTATTTTCATTGCAACACCTCAGCTAATGAATAAACAAGTTCATTACTATCTGGATATGTCTAAGCAGTGTAACCAACCTGCCACCTTGGTCATTAAAATAGTATTGCTAAAAATCTCAGGAAAGCATTCATAGCTCTGCAGATCTAGATACATAAAATCCTCCTATAATTCTCATCAACCCTTGTAATGAAAAGAAAGGACTGATGATCCTACTTCTTCCATCTGCTCTTTTCCTGTCCATTTTCAGACTTCCTTAGAAAATCACTTTAACTGCACATATATGATAATCACAAGGGGATCCATGTGATCTTCCTTGCTCCCCATCCCTACCACTATCCCTGAGAATGACCATAACTGTACAAATTAGCTTTGCTAGGGGAGTCCTTTATAAACATTCAAACATGAGGCTTCACCTTGGTATTTTGTGGATGCTAGTAAAGCCTTGAGGTATGAGCCTCCTGGGAGTACCAAGTGCAGTCCCCTCCCCCAAGTCAGATGTTTACCAACACTCTTTCATAGGCCAAAGAATCTTGAGGTATACGGTGTACCTGGACCATGAAAATTTTGTGTCTCTAGTCTAGACCAATGATTCTCACAATATGGCCTCCAGACCACCAGCATCAGCATCACCTAGGAACATGTTAGAAATGCAAATTACAGAGCTTCCCTGCCGGCCTGATGAATCAGAAACTCTGGGGGTGAGTACCACCAATGTGTTTTAACAAACCTTCCAGGTGAGGCTGATGCTTGCTAAAGTCTGAGAACTACAGATTATTCTCAACTCTGGTCCATCGAAAGCAGGAGAGAGTAGTGTAAAGAGCGTAGATTCCAGAGCCAGACTTTCTGACTTCAAATCCAGGTCTCTCCTAACTACATGTTATTGTACAAACTGCTTCACTTTTCTGTGCCCGTTTTCTATCCATAAAATGTGCTTAATCGTTGTATGCCTATGCATAGGATGGTTGTAAGGATTAGATAAATTATTTTATATAACTGTTAGCTACTTGATGAGGTTAAATTACTTACTGAGGCAGCTCCTTCTAAGAAAGAATAACCTGGTACAAGGTCTGTCTTGGGCAAACCCCTTTACTTCCTGGAGACACAATGATTTCCTCAGTAAATGGGACAATTATTTCTGAACAACTAATATCACTGGGCTGGTGTGAAGACAAAGTGAGAAAATGCGTAAGTTCTTTGTAAACTGAAAGAGCAATTTAAAGCAAACTATGATTTTTTCCATCATCCGATGCAATGCGAACCCACTGAACTGTCTCTCAGTTTCTATAAACCAGCTGATCACTATGCACTCTTCCAGAGAGCAATCATTTCATTCTGAGAACAGCTGCCATAGTGTACGAGCTATTTTTCGGGTGTCTTGTGTAATACTTATTTTAGTACTTCTTTAGATACCAGACAGTCTCCTCTTTGGTGACCTCATTCTCACTAAATAAATATTTGTTATTCCCCAAATAGTTTCCATCTGAGTTGAAAACATGCCACAGTTAGCAGAATGACTTAGTTGTTGAGACCCTTTCAAACTTGTACAGAGGAAGAATACTGAAATTACATTATAATAATGATTTATTGAGTAAGCATTAGGAACCAGGTATTCCACATACACAAAGACTCTACATATCTTATTTCATTTATTTTTTAAAACGATCCCAAGTGCAAGTGCTACCACTATCCCTGTTTTACAAATGAGAAAACCACAACCAAGAGAGGTTAAATAATTTGACCAACTTTCCACAAAACTGATCTCTTTGATTCCAAGAGTTCTTTCAGGGGCCCACCCTGAAAAATAAAATCATGAAGTCATCTTGTCCTGAATCTCTTTGGCACTTTGAAATCTGCACACACTAAGACAGGGACAAAGGTGTATGACCCAACTCATGTTACATGCCTCTCAATGAGAAAGGCTGTGTTTGGATTGAATTCGAGTGACTTTTCAGAAATGAATACTCAAAAAGCGTTTGGTCCTTCTCCACTCACTCTTTGGCACCATGAAGATCACAGCTGTGCTTCAGATGGCGACCTAACTCCCCCTAAATAAAGCAAAATCACCACTTCCATCACATTATACCATTATTGTTTTTTTAAACTTACCACACTGGTTTATTTGTTCCCCAACCCCACCGCGAAGGCACATCATTTTTAACCAACTGAAATGATATCAGTCGTCCATTCAGAAACATCTTTCATTAACTTTTACTTTTATATGCCTTTCATCACTTAAAGAGACCAGTATTCACAGAGTCATTTGGAAAAGCCTAAATATCTATAAAACCTTAAAGTTTATTTAGAAATGTGAGCTTTGTAAGAGAATTCTTCTTACTCATAACATCATGCTAGGATTTGAGAGAAAAATGTCTGAAGATCACTAAAGGGGTGTTTATGAAAACCCTATAACTGCAAACATTTAAATAGAACCAAGAGACCTTTTTTGTGGTCAGCCTCTTGGCCAATGCCTTCTCTGGGGGCTTTTGGGATAGTCTCACCCACCATAATGCTCTGTTATTTAAATGGTTTTTTTTGCATTGTTTTGTTATATAGCCTCAAAAAACAAACCTAAGTAGTTTTCCAAGCATACAGACCTGGAAATTTCCCTCTAGAAATATTTGATAGATTAATTTGCTAACTCAAAGGCAAATGAAGAGTGATTCAGTGGATCTTTTCATCCTGCATGCGTTCTGGTAAGGTTCAGAGAGCCTTTGGTCCAACTTTGGAAGTCAATTTTGTAGCGCTCCTTTGCAGTTACCCATGGGTAGTATGAATTTACGGAGTGCTAGCCTAAATAAAAACTGCATTATAACATAAAATGCACCATTAATACTTTTAAACCCAGTGTGATTTATATTTATATAAACAACATAAAAGAAGCCAATTAAACCAAAGTCACTGGAGTGTAAATAACATAAAAACTTATTGTTCTGTGAGCTATGAAAATAAACTAATAATGAAAGTATTTATCATATGTCCAAAAACCAAGCAGGTACGAGTGGGTTAAGCAGACTGCAGGGGGAAACATTTTAATTTTCCTGACATTTTTAAATGCAGGCTCAATATTTTGGCCCAGTTCAGATCCATTTAAAATATGACATTATATCTGAAAGTTGCCTTTTGTCCATTTGATTAATTAATAAATTTAAATGTAACAAGGACATCTTGATTCAAACACTTTGTAATCTGACTAGGAGGATATTTAAAATTCATTACAGTACATTAAACTTGCAGTGAACAGTTAGCTTCATTGCAAAATAAATAAATAGCCAATTTGCTTTGATCAGCAGAAATTCTGATAAAATCAGCAAAACACCAATTAAAATGTGAAAAATGTCACCTACCATAGTTATTCTAATGGAACATAGACTTAGAGGAAGGAACTGATTCAATGTTTATTTTCATACCAGCTGTGGCTTCCAAATGTAAATCATCTCACTTTTTACTAGTGCAGCTAGCTAGCTCCTCCACAGCCTCTGGATTGATTCTATGATTGAACAATTTGTATTACATAACAAGGCAGCTCTATTGGAGTCACAATTGAATTCTCTTAATTTTCTTGCAAATTATTGTTTTCTTTAGATGTTTTCCCAGTCTTCTCATTTCCAGGAATCGTGTTAACTGGTTGAGTCCTATTAACTGATTGAGGACTGTGACCACAGTCCCTCCTGGCACACATGGACAGTGTCCTGCCTGTCCTGGGTCAAGGCAGCCTCTCTTGGAAGAATTATGACCCTCCGACCTTGCTTCTTGTCATGTTAGTCATTTTAGCCCATCAGCACCATGCTGCTATCTGACCACAATAATTCAGACTTCTGTCACAGCATGGCAAGTTCAAGTTCAGTATGGGTGTGCTCATTTCTAGTACTTAACCCAGTGCCTGGTGGGTGCTCAACAAATGAGTACGGGAGGACAGAGGAGACCCACCTGACTTCGGTCTCTTTCAGTGAATTCTATGGCAGGTGCCTAGACCTCCGGACCTCAGATTCCAGAAATCGGTTCTCAGGTCCTCAGTGCCTCTATAATAAAGGGAACAATTATGGTGAAAGAAGAAAAACTGCCTAACACTTCATGGCACACCCTCTTTTAAAAAAAGGACAAAAATAGAATCGCCTCAAAATGCAGGATGGGTTTTCTTCCTGATGTGCCTTTTCTTCGACGTAGGCAGATTCTTCTCAACAGAAACCATGAATTCATTTCTAACAAGTAATGTGGAATCTCTGTCAGTTCTGGCAACTTCAGAAATCAGTAATAGAAAAACAAATGTGCAAAACTGAAAACAATTGTGCTGTGTTGTAAGCACTGCTTTCTTCTCTTGATTTTTTTCAAAATGTTGTTTCATCACCTTTTCAATAATTACATGCAATAGAAATTTAAGAAGAAATGTTATGATGAGACCCTCAGCATGGAACCTGTCCCATTTGCAAATGAACCTGCTCATTATCCAATTAGGAGATGGAGGCTACGTTCAAGCAAATCCACAATTCAAAAACACCAAAATTAAAATCTAACACCTCAGGGCAACCATAATGAATTGAAAATTAGATGACATAACAGCAATTTTACTGAGTTTAAAACAACTAATTGTTTGGGAGCTGCTTTCACTCATTTGAAGTTTTGTCCAATTATTTCCATTGCATTTCACACCTTGAATTTATATTTTTGCTTTAGTTGGGATGTTCTTTTTCATAACAAGGGGATGAGCTACTCTTTTTGTTAATGAGTTCTGCGTGTGTGCCTTAATACACACACATTGCAAAACTCAAGCTTGAATTGTGTCCATATGAATTTAAGACTGTCATTTGTACTTTTAAAGAAGAGTTCAACACATGATCTTATCTGCAATCGGTCATTTGTTTTCATTTAATTAGAGCATAACAATACAGTGAAATCAGAAATGTCTTTGTACAGACCCCAAGCACCCCCCTCCACCACTGCATGTTTGCTGAGATCTTAGGCAAATACCTTAACCTCTCCAAGCCTCATTTTCCTGTGAAATGGAGTAACAATATGCCTGATTGACAGGATTGTTGTGAGGACTGGATGATCATAAACATCAAGCACATAGGATAATGCTCAGCACATAGAAATCACTAAATAAATTCCAGCCACTACAACTAGTCACTACCATGCCATGTGTAAGAAACAACACCAGACAAGTTAATAAGATGCAGGGTCTTGGTCCTGAAAAGGGTTGCCTGATGTAGCAGAGAAAAAATACAGGATGCAATATTTGGGAGATGCTGGTGCTAAAGAATTATTCAGTGTCTTTCTGAAACCTGGCGATTTAGTGCTTAAGTTCTGACACTTAAAGATTTTACAATTTCCTATTTCCCTTTAAATAAGTGGGACTCAAGCAAAGGACAGGTTAGAAGTGAAATGTTTAGATTATTGCCTTAATTTTTCACTTCATTTTGGGCACAGAGACACAAAGTTTCCACTGTCACTCTGGATGTCCTTGGGTACCATGACATGCAATCAACATCACCTACGCTGGCTGATAACTCAGAGATATGATGCCCTTGTTTATAGCACCTTCAATTCCACATACATTTTTACTTGACTAATTCACTGTTTTATACCAGGCAGGGGGTGGGGAGGAAATCATTCAAACTAAATGCAACTTTGAAGTTCAGTTACTTGGCTTGGAAAACAGCAGATAAATTGATCATTGCAAATGGTCTGAAGTGTGAATGATTCTTTTTCCACTTCAACTAAATCTATTGAGCACACCCAAATAATTTAAAAGTGCTGAAAATAAGCAGTATTGGGGATTAATGAAAGCAATATATTCACTCTGTTGCATTTATTATTTTTAAATTATAGTACTCCCTCTTGAAGGAATGCAATGAGGTTGAAATGAAGCAATTTTGTTGTTAAATATTGTCATTTAGAATAAAATCCATGCAACTCTGGAACTGAAACAGCACAAGCTGTAACTGTTTTCTATTTATCCTTAGTTTTTTTCAAGTGAACCAACAAAATAAAAAATAGTAATAGCAAAGAAGTTCTGTGTCTCAATGATCCCATGGTGGGGTGGGGGGCAGAGTAGATCAGACTTGGCATAAAAGTTGCTCAGGATGTGAGGACCAAGGAGCCAGAGATGGGTGTTCAGATCCCAGGCAGCTCCTTCTGGGGGTCAGTTGGGAATAGGTCCTCCTGCTATGCATTGGCCCTGACCTAGTGCTTCTGAGAACAGAGTGGGGTCTTGGAGAATCAAGGGAACTGGGCATCTGGACAATCTTAGGGGCACAGACTCTATTCTCATAGAACCCAGTTTCTAGTGGAGGAGACAAAAAAAATGGTTTACTTCGGGTGATAAACGTTATGAAAGGAAAATGGGCTTTTTGGTTGTGTGACCTAGGGCAAATTACTCATCTTCTCTGAGCTTCACTTGCCTCATCGGAAGAATAGAAGATAGTATCTACCTGTAGGGTTCTTGTGAAGACTAAAAATGATGTATGCAAAGGGCACACAGTTCCTGGAGGACAGAAGTGGCCATTCCAATTGCTTTTATTGCTATTATTTTCAATATTATCTTTTCTGCTCTGTCTTGTTAGAAATGGAAAGCAGTCAAGGTAAGGTCAGTAAAGAGTCTCTCTGAAATTCAGCACTAAATTGCCAGATGAAGTACAGGATATCTGGTTAAATCTGAATTTCAGAAAAACAATGTATAATTTTTTAGCATAAGTATGTCCCACAAAACATATGGAACATGCTCATAACTTTAAAAAAATTACTCACTGATTGTCTGAAATTCGAATTTAACTATGCATCCTGCATTCCCTGTCCCCAAATAGGGCAACTCTAAGCAAAAGGTCCCTTCCAAGAAGTCTATTGAAATGAAAATCTTTCTGAGTCAAGTTCTCCTTTCCTACTAATATTTTTGTAATATTGATGCTTTCTTAATTTCATTTTCTTTTAAATTTGTGTGTGAGAGCGAATTCTTTATTAAGGAAAAGGTAGAATGTGCTAATACTCTCAGGGTAGCTGTGTATTCCTGAGAGCAGAGTTGGTGCAGGTGGAGTCCCTAGGAGTGTCTCCTTCTCTGTAAAACAGGGTGCAAAATATAGTGATGCAGCTTGTAGTACATTGTGGATGGTGGGCACTAACGTGTATGGGGAACTCTGTGTGGAGCTGGGCACAGGAGAAGTTATCACTGTTATTCCTTTGGAAAGGAAAGCTATTATTGTTATTATTCTCTCATTCATTCAACAAATATTCACCGAGTTCTTACCATATAGTGGACCCAGTTTGAGGCACAGGGAATACAGCAATGAGCAACTCCCAGCTTGTTGGGAGGTTCTATATGGCATAGACCGCCCTTGTAGAATTTACTTTCTAATGGAGAAGAAAAATAAATATTTTGCATCAGATGATGACTAGTGCTAAAAAGGGGAAAAAGGAGGGTGTGGTTAGAGAGTGACTGGAAGGCGTTGTTCTCAACAGGGTGGCTGGGGAAGGAAGGCAGCATTGATGAGTGGCTACAGAGCAGAGTCCTTAGTGGAGTTAGGGAGCGAGCCACATGGATAGCCGGTGGGGTGGGCGGGGGGTGCATTCTAGGAGGAGGAACAACCCATAAAAATACTCTGATGCACATGTCAGAGGAAAAACCTTATTTGATGAAATTGATTGGGAAAACATATTTTGGTTTCCTCAAGCCCATTTATCTGGAAATCACATAAACCTCAGGTTCTCTATTTCTGCCAAACTGGAGTCACTGCTTACAAAGCTCACTCGGACAACACCTCCTATGTCTCTCAAGGTCAGAGAAAGTACCACTTTGGGAGTCTAATCTCAAGGGGAGCAAGTACTCTCCCAGCTGCTGCCACTGCCATTGTCTGGCCCCCTGACACTAAAAGGTGATGCTCCCATAGCCACTTTGATGTCATACTAAACATTGGGCCTTACAGTGGGAAGAGAGATGTCAGCTTACTTTGTCCAATTTCATTTTTGTTTCCTATTTTGGCCATTTTTCTTTTTTAACTTTTAATTTCTAGCCTTTGCAATACAAAATTCTATCTTTTCAAGTACCTAGTACACAACCTGACCTCTGGCATTTGGCCATTATCTCTACATCTTTGACACCATGCAGTCAGTGTAAGTTGGTAAGATGATATTCAGGAGAAGCCTATGTTATTTTTTTCCCCTACAGCTCTTGAATGTGCTTTCAAGAATAGAGAAGAATTATTTAAAATAATCAAATTCATTTCTAATATGCCAGAACTATATTAAAGTGGTTCTTGGATTCAGTAATTGTATCTTACTTTCAAATAGTGTAAACATTTCTTTCCTTTACTTTCTTCTATTTTTCTTCTACATAAAGTACAAAGTTCAACTTCAGTAAATTAACATATTAGGATCTATACATTCAATGCTGTAAAGAGCTTCTTATTTTTAAAGTTCTTTTTATTCTTTTCAGTGAATATTTTATCACTGTTATGGTAGATTAGATGATACCAGGACACTTTCCCTGCTGCTGCTCCTATCAAAATTAACCCTGATAATCCATAGTACTGGGGCATAAAGGATGCCCTCTGATAGAGCTTCTGAAAGTTTAATTTAGCAGGAGCAATTGAAGACCTGGGGAATAATGACTTCTTGAACTTTCTGCACACAGACATGTTTATGCCTTTTTGACTGCTTTCATAAAGACTTCTGAGTAATCTCCTGGTGTTACTGACAACATAGAAACCCATTAAAGGGAAAGAGTTATTCAGGCTAGAAGTTCCTGACATTGAATCCTTTAATATACTGAGGAGTATGCAAAGGGAACGAGTATATTGTTAAGTCATGGGAGGGAGCAAGGTTGTCCCTTAGGGAGATGAAGCCTGCTCTACCTTGTGCTGGGAGCCCTCCTTCCACCCCACCTCAGTGCTTACCAAGGGTTTCCATTTCAATGAGAAATGGCCACCATTTCACATTTCCTTGTATTGAGATGCTTGGTTACAGCTTCTATCACCCTCAGATCTGGTTTAAACTCTCAAAATGGGAATCATAAAAAAAACAAAGCAAAATGAACAAACAAACCCAGACTTTCAGCCTAAACTACCTGGGTTGCATCCAGGAGACCCTGCTAACAAAAACAATGTTGTCCTGCTTGCCCACTCCATGGAAGCAACAACTTCTCATTGTAATTTTCCACCTTTAAAAAAATTCGACCTGAACCTAGGTGCCCATCAGTAAATGAATGGATCAAAAAACTGTGGTACATTTACACAATGGAATTCTATGCTGCAGAAAGAAGGAGCTCCTACCCTTTGTGACAGCATGGATGGAACTGGAAAGCATTATGCTAAGTGAAATAAGCCAGGCAGTGAAAGACAAATACCAT
>CM052538.1:150724611-150803466 GCA_028533065.1 Trachops cirrhosus
TTTTTGAATTCTTATTTCTTCATTCTTTTCTAGTTGTATGTTTTTTTCTTCCTTCTGCTCCACTCCATTGATATGAGACCCATCTTTTATTCCATCACCATTGGTTCCCTGTGCATCTTTCTTCATTAAACTTACTGTAGCCTGTATCGTATTTTCTTCTACCTTCAATATTAAAATGGCTTCACAAAAACTCACCAATTTTGATTTTTTTTATACTTGTTGGTACAACAGCTGTCACAGTACAATCTAACATATTTGTTTTGAATGAAGGTAAAGACAACCAAGCACTACCAAAGCCATCATGCAGAAAAAACTAAACAAACTTTTTGGCCAACCCAATACATCAAGTGCCAAAAATAAAAGAGAAAAAAAAAGGATTTTTGTGTGTATTTCATTCAGTCCCCCACCAAAACAATCTTAACATCTGATCTTAAGCCCACCATGTTTCCATTCACCTACTTACTTCCTTTCCATCACATATTTCACCCACATAGGATGGTTCCATTTGGTGATGGGGAGGGCAAGCAAGTCTTGCTCTTTTTCCACGGAAAAAGACATAGTTGCCTGGGACTTGGGGATTTAGAATTTCTTGTTAATGGCAAAATCCAGAACATTGTTGTAACTCAGGCAGCTAGTCCCTGGTGGGCACTGTCCTTGAGGAAGAAGAACAGCCTGGGGTAGAGACACTGCTCACGGGGATCCATGCCACCTGGACCTCCACCCAGGAATGGACCGACACAACCACCGGAAGAGGCCGGTGTGGCACTCCTGAGAGGAGGTGGACCCACCTATTGGAAGTGGAAAAGTAGTCCCTCCTAAGAAGTTATGAAATGATGTATTCTCGTTCTATCACCATGGAAAGTGTGGAGCTGCCCAGGAGGTGTGATGACCTGTTGTGCTGAGATGATAACTTCACAGCTCTCTTCTTAAGTGCCTTACAGAAAATTACCGTATTTATTTCTCATGACAACCTTGTGAAATAGGTACTGTTGATGAGCAGAGAGAGAAATGAAGGCATGGACATGGTGCATCACTTTCCCAGGGACACACAGATAGTAATTGGTGGTGCTGGGTTTTGAATCTGGCAGCACAGGTACGTGTCTAAGGTAATTTATTATATCAATTTGACCCATATTCTTCCATCTAGATGCTTTACACAGCCCATTGGAGGGCTGTATTTTTCAAGGCTATCATCAGAACTTCAGGTACGAGAGAGGCAAGCTAGTATTAGCAGTAAACAAACTAGTAGTTGTAAAAAACCATGTACACAGAGAAGAATTTTCATTACTTTATTCAATTCTCTAAATTGCCTGAAATTGGTATTTTTTGGTACCCATATTAGCAATGAGCACAGGATGGCTTTGGTTGCCATAGTCACATTATTGATTTGGGCTTGACCAGAGATTTAAACCTGCTATTTCCAATTCTTGGCTATTTCACAATCAGCACTCTGGAGTTTGGGAGCAAACTCTTGCTGTCTGAAGACTATCACTCTCCTCTACCCACTCCTGAATAAATACAGTTATGCAGGGTTCTCTTTACCCACTCATCTTGTAGAGGTCATGCCAGAGGCCAAAGAATAAAAACAGTTAGACAGTTTAAAGCCTAGCTGCAAATTTTAGGGTTGGGAAGGATTACCCTAACCATTCAGCCTCCTTCACTGTGAATCAGATGGTCTGAGGAGCCTCCCACAAGGCACAGACAATTTGTATAAGCTGAGCTGAAACCAAGCAACCCAACTGCAAGCTCTAATAATTACTGAAATTTGTTGAGAGTAACAATAGCTCAGTAAAGCCCAGTGTTTCCCTAAAGGGCAAGTATAATAGGCCTATAACTTCAAACGTGTAAGAATAATTTGTTATTCATGTTAATCCCCTTGCCATTGCCAGCCACATCAATCTTTTTGAAAGGAGGACACTGGAACAAAACACTGAAGTTTAAAGGGAAAAAAAAGGCATGTAAGGTGAGCAGCAGCAGATAGCAAAGCCACTCTGTGATTCTGCTCACTGCTGCCCGGGACCTGTAATGTTTCATTGGAGTCACCCTTCATGCCTTGCCTATTTGTCTCCCACTCCCTCCTAAGGCAGACTGGTGGGCCAGAAAATAAAATCCACAATCAAGCCATTTCTGACTATTTTTACAAGAATAATATTATTTCAAGTATTTTTAACCATGTAGGTCCAGGCATTCTTTGCTGATTCAGTTTCAAGTCAGAAACAGACCCACCTCAAAAAGTATACAGAGAGCTACACTGGTTCTGGGACTCAGTTTTCAGTTACAGAAGTATCTCCAGCAGAAAAGATGCTTGGACACAGGAAGTAGGTAACGACAGAAGAAGGACAATGCAACGGGGATGGAGGTGACTGTGGAGGACCGAGAATTCAAATGGATTGAAGGCACAGCCTGTGGGTAAACCTCTTCCCAGAAAAGAAATACATGGAAGTTTTAATGGCCTCCC
Source organism: Trachops cirrhosus (assembly GCA_028533065.1). Classification (NCBI taxonomy): domain Eukaryota; kingdom Metazoa; phylum Chordata; class Mammalia; order Chiroptera; family Phyllostomidae; genus Trachops; species Trachops cirrhosus. The sequence goes on from CM052538.1 coordinate 150,727,070, forward strand.
CTCTGCCCTTTTACTTCAATCATGAATGATGACTTGTGGAGGCATTTTTCACTCACAGTCACAGATGGGCCACCACATACCTTCATTTTCTTGTTCCATGCACATGCAGGAGAAGGGAAAGTGAAGATTCTTTCCCCCACTCCATCTTGCCTTGACCTGGCCTCTGACAGCAGGAGAATGGGTGAGATCCAGGTTTGTCAGTTCTTGGCCTTTGGGGGAAAACAAGGCTTCTTTCTAGGTGGATACTGACCAGAGGTCCTACAGCTGGGGAGACAAACTTAATGTTTGCTTTCCTAAATAGGGTAGTTGATCCTCCCCTCTGCTACCAGCGTGGAGCAAGCCACACACCCTCCCAGGCTCAGAGAAGGGGAACCTCAGCCACTGGTCCCTCCTGGGGGGCTTTTGAGCAGGTGGCCTCTGCAGCCTAGAGCTGGGCTTCCTCTTTCAAATGCTGCCTGGGAATAACTCTTGGAGGAGTCCTGGTCCCACTGTCAGGACTGGAGGCTGTCTGGGTCCCCACACTGTTAGGCCAGGCCTAAAAGACAATGGCACTGAGCATATGGAAGCAGAGCAGGTGCCAATGGTTGTCTAAAAAAGTTGTTTTGGATTTTCCAGGCCTATACCTTAGCAGCTGAAGACTGGTTTTAGTTCTGGGGTATATTTTTTCTCTTTAATAATTTTTATAATTTCTTAAGTTAAAAACATTGCACGCTAATTATAAGATATTTTAGCAACAGACATGCATAAATGAAATGTAAGAATGCTAAAGTCTCCCCCCACTCCCCCTCACCCATCCTACTCAATATTCTTAATGTTTGGGGCATATCTTTCCAACACTTTTTCTAAGCACACCTACCAGCATATGTTGCTATGGCTTTATGCTCCCAGCATTCTCTACTGATTCTGCCTCTGAAAACTGGGTTGCTCTGAATCTGCTCAGTCTCCTAATGCCTGATCTCTAATGTTGGATACACCCTCAACTTCATGTCTGCCTCTGGATTCCAGTTATGTTGTCACCCACAACAGTTTTGCCTTGACAGCCCGCCCTAGCTCTGAGTCAGTTCAGCCATCTATTGTGTCTAAGCTGTGTTTCCGGCAACCTGAGCACCTTCTATTTGTTTTTAAAGAGTTGCCTGGGTTTCCTCTCATCAGCAATAGAAGATAGGTGACCATGGTGTTTTTATAAGCCAAAATGCAAACAAGAAGTTGGGAAGAAGACTTTCTGCCCTAGAGGGAACAAATGATATTTTCTGGATTCTACGAGAATGTTGCCTACAAGATTTAATACACCCATCTTGGGAGAAAATAAGAAAATACTGTATTAAGCATATTTACAAACTAGAAAGTGATTTCATGATCTATAAAACATTGAAATGTTATTCTTAATGTGCTTTTTTGAATTGAGAAAACATGAGTGAGTATAGTTTCACTCACTTTCATGATGTGAACTGCAGTCTCACATACCCCATCCCCTTGTTTTTGACATGGTCTACCCTAATGTGTTATCTCGGATGTCTATGACCTTAAAAAATGAATAGTCTCAAACTGGATATGTAATATGAACATAAATTGGGATCTGAATTAATCTAAATCATCTTGATACTTTGCAAACCCATCTTTGCTGCAAAAAGGCTGACTGGGATGATTTTCCCATTAGGAATCCTGCCCACAGCCCTTTAAAAATAAATCATACCTGAAGGTGATCCTTCTCTTCCTAGTTGTGGCAGAAAGCATGGGTCTTAGTCACAAGTCTAGAGGTTGACCACATGGAGAGAATCTAGAAATACAAAGGTTAGGGAAGAATTTGAAACCAAGAGTGACCTTTCTTGTTTCAAGACGAGGTTTCCAAATGAGGTTATGTGATGAGGCAGTAACTGGTCAGGTAGCAATAGGCACCCCACACCCCTTCCTAGTCTCCCCTCCCAGTCAATGTGTAACTCACCTCACAAACAGTTTTAAGCTCGAATATGTATGGGATTATCGAGCAGCAAGGTTCACTTGATGAATGGGTGTGACCTGAGATATGTACCAAATATCACGACCCCACCAAACCTGTTACAACTTCTAAAATTCTACCCCTAGAAATTCATTTATTTGCACTCCTAATGAGACCCTGAGAAGAGCCATATCTTAAGCTATTGTCATTTCACTAGTTGGTGATTAGCAAGTTACCAGGGCCCAAGGATGAGGAACAAGATATAAAGCAAACAGCTGGAAGGTGAAGATGGATATTTAAAAGGAAGTTAAGGTGTCAAAAACAAATAGCAGTGTCTTCTTCAACTTGCTTATGGCTTGCCCTTTTAAAAAATTTTTTTTCTTAGCAGAGGAAAACCCTTAGAATGAAAAATGAGTCACAATAAGGAATGTGGAAGAGGATTTATTCTGAGCAGATAGATACTCATATATTTTGGAGCCAAAAGAAGTGATTCTAGCCATCCTGAACCTCTTCTCAGTATAGCCTTGAAAATCAATGACAATGTTAATACAGATAAAGAGATATGATGTAGGGGAACAAGAGTCTGGATTGAATCTGACCAAAAGACGACCCCATTTGGTTTTAGGACCTCCCTGATGTGGAACTAATTCCTAACAGAAAACAACAAAAGTATAAAAAAATTAATAATGTAACCAATTAAATATTTCAGTGAGCCTCATTAAAACATCTTACTATTTGCATTGATTATCATGTGGCTACTCATACGGATGCTACTCATACGGATGCCCATAAATCTGACTGCATTAGGTTCTCAGGCCTTTATTTCAGACCATTTCTTCTCCCAATGGGGACTTGCCCAGGAAATGAGATTTAATGAGTCACCACCATCCTCCCTGATCATCACAGGAGAGCTCATTACCTTTTTGTCAGATTTGTACCTACTGTCTGCCCTCAATATTCCTATGACTTCTTGTGAGTTAAATATGATGTTATCAAAAGGGAGAGCTCAAAAGAGCATGTCTGTGCTGAATGCTGTGGACTTAAAACACTATATAAATATTTTTACATATGTTAAAAGGTATCTGAGAGTAGAAGGGAAAAAAATAACAAAAACACAACATCCCCATTGATGGCATCACTATTTAGGTGATACACATCATTTAAAAAAAAAGTTTGACATTTACACCTTTGCAAGTCTTGCCAAATCTGTTTAAATGCCTGAGATGAGTCAAAGCAAGAGAGGGAGAGGGCTCAAAGGATAGAAGAAAACAGCCTAACAATTTTCAGTGTTCGAAAAGTTTGGGGAGACCTCTATTATATATTCTATGATACTTTAGTGAGCTCCCCTAATCTCATGATCTTCAGTTTTTACTGGAAATGATCAGAAGGCTCTCATGGCATTTCAGGCAAAGGAATAAAACCTTACTGTACTCTCAAACAAAAGCTTTACATGAATCTCCAGTCCTTCCAAAGACAATCTTAATAGTTTGATTCATCTGACACTGATATTACCATAAAGGAAGTCATGACATTGATGGCCTTCAGCAGAAACCATCTGAGTGATTTTCGGTTCTCATCTGGGTCTTCCCTAGGTACAGGGTTCTCTTTTGGGTTTTCCCAAGGTACAGAGAGAGGACCTGGGTGACAGTGTTGCTCCAGAATGGCTGAATGACAGCCAAGGACCAGTTCCAAGCTCCCAAAAAAGTTAACTGAGCTAGCCCTGGCTGGTGTGGCTCACTGGACTGAGTGATAGCCTGCAAACCAAAGGGTCACTGGTTCAATTACCAGTCAGGGCACATGCCTGGGTTGCAGGCCAGGTCCCCAGTGGGGGTCACACCTGTGATGTTTCTCTCCCTTCCTCTTTCTCTAAAAATAAATAAATAAAATCTTTTAAAAAATTTACCAATCTAAACAAGAGCCATAAAGCCTATGTGGAATGGGTAAGAGTATTTAGCTCTAATGCCCATAGAATCAAACAAAAGTAGTTCTTAAACTTTTTAGTTGCATATTTTTTTCAGGATCTGATGGAAAATATGAACTGGTTCCCAAGAAAAATGTACGACCCCCTTACAAATGTGTATGCACACAACACATGATAGTGTGGGGTACAATTCCAGAGGGCTCTCAGACACTCTGATATTATTATTAGACCTGCTTGACGCCTCTGGACCTAAGACTAGGTCTTACACAGATTATAATCTCAAGGGACACAATATAAAGTAACACTCATCCAGAGCTTCTGATATGTCAGGCGCTATTACATCTCACTTAACACCTACAACAACAATGCTGAGGCACCAATAATTTAACCAAACAGCTAGTTAGTGGAAGAGTTAGGGTTTCAAACCCTTCGTGGCTCTGGATTCTGTGCAGTGCCCCACTTGATTATGCTGCCTCTCTTATATAACACACTTTAAAATTTTATGGCATGCTCACTTATGCTTTCTCATTTCATTTTTGCAATCCCCTTCAGGAGTTAGCTGAGGTAGATATCTCCATTTGAATGGGTGTTGAGGGCATTTCCAAAGCAGAGCAGGAGATTTGCTTTATACTTTTTTAAGACAAGAAAGTCACACTGATGAAATTTAAAATTAAAAACCACAATTCTGACTTAAGCCCCCTTCCTCCATTAATTACAGGTTGAAACACCCCAGGAACATTTCCAAATCCTTTCTTTACAACCATCCACTGCCTTGAGGATTAAGTCAGCATGGTGAGGTTTTGAAGCCATGTGGTGCTCCCTGCAAAAACCTGGCCTCCTGCAGTTCACAGAGGACAGTTTTGTTTCTACAAAGGAGAAGCAAGATGGGAAGAGCAAGGTGAGGGAAGTTGTTGATCTGCAGAAAATAGCAACACTGTATGCATAGGATCTTGCTGGACAAGAGATGCTCCACACCTTTGTCCTTACATGTCACTCTAATTGGCATATAGAAATATTTTTAAAATATTTAACACCCTCTTATCTGAACTGTACCTAGCATTCTTCAGTGTGTGGCTGTTCCCAATTTTGGTGAATGAATCTGTCCCTTCTTAAACCCCTATCAGTATGTACTGCCATTCTTTGCAATCATTCAGTGTCAGAAGTTGGTTCCAGCTTCATATTTTGGTGAAATGGCAGACTGCACTAACATGCCCCCATCTCCTTCTTCTATAAAAATGCCATGGAAATGCTGGAGGAAATGTAGCAAAAACTGTATTGAAATGGAACTAAACTTTAAAGAATAAGAAAGAGGGAGCAGAGAAGAAATTCCCATGCTCCAGAAATGCAGAGAAACAGCCAGAGCTGCCATCTGGCCACCTGTGAGGTGATGCTCTGGTGGCCCAGCAATGTATGGATCTAGACACAGGGCCAAATGGTGAGAAGCTAGGATTTACATGCCCACTTAACAACAGGCAGGTAGAACAGGGAAGAGCCAAGGAACTTTGTCATTTACCAGCTCCAAGTGGTACAGAAAATCAATTAAGGGAAATCAAACCCCTCTCCTGTTTGGGCATGCAGGGTGCAGAGTCCGAACTCACATGATCCACCCGTAAGAAACCTCAGGGAACAAACTGAAATAATAGTTAGTTGCAGACCAGTAAAACCATTGAGATGTCCATCATAAGAAAATACAAAACTACTCTGTACAAACATTTTCACAACCCAAGGAGCATGGAGCCTCGCCAAGATGGGGATAACCCTATGCTGAAAGTAAGCTCAAAATTTAAAAAAATTATGGATCACAAGAGGAAATAATCCTCCAAAAGAGAGAACAAGCAAACAGAACCAACTGGAAGATTGTACTCTAAGAATTTAAGATAATAGAACAATCTGAAACAGGCAAGAAAATAAGCATATTCAAAACAGCTAAAGACATCAAAGATCACAAGCCAGGATACAAGAACAGGGCACCATGTAACAAGAAGAAATAGATTTGAAAACATCACATTGCACTTCTGGAAATTTTTTTTAAAAACAGAATCACTGAAATTTAACACTTAACAAATGGCATACCAGTTTCCTATGACTGCCAAACGACATAACCACAAACCAAGTGGCCCAGAACAACAGAAATGTACTGTGTCACAGTTGTAGAGGCTACAAGACTGAAATCAAGGTGTCAGGGGGGCATGTCACCTCTGAAACCTGTAGAGGAAGGTGATCGTTCCTTGCCTCCTCCAGTCAAGGGTGCCCCAACAGTTCCTTGGCTTGTAGCAGCATAACTCCAGTCTTCACATGACATTGTCTCCATGTCTCCTCACACAGTCCTTCTCCTGGGCATGTCTGTGTCCAAATTCCATCGCCATCCCCCTTTTTATGGGCACCAGTCAGGTTGGATTAGAGCTCACCCTAAGGATTTCATTTTAACTTGATTATTGCTATCAAGACCCTATTACCAAATAAGGTCATATTGTAAAGTTCTAGGGGATAGGACCTCAATGTATCCTTTCTGGAGGACACACTTCAACCCATAACAAATAGGTTTACCATTAGATCAGATACAACAGAAGAGAATCAATGAAAAAAGATAAATCAGGAAATTGCTCAGAATGCAACAAAGAAAAATTAAAAGATAGAAAATATGAAAAAGAAGTTCAAAGTTATATAGGACAAAGTAAGATTGTACATATAGGTGATATACACACAAATATATGTACATACACACACATATATATCTTAGAAGTTTCATAAAAATAGACTAAAAAGGATGAGGAAGAAGTAATATTCAATGAGATAATGGATGAGATTTTTAAGAATTTATGAAAAAGTTAGATTCACGAAACATGCCAAGAGCAAAGCAGGGCAAATAGATTCATTCCATAGCTATGTATATATATCAATAATGAAAGCACAGATCATTAAAAATGAAATCTTAAAAGAAATGAGGGAAAAGTAACTATAGATAAAGATTAGATCAATGGTGGATTTCTCATCAGCAGAAATAGAAACAAAACTAGTCTTTGCTGGTAGAAGTCTGCAGAGTATTGAACAGCTGGGGGTTAGTGGCTGGCAGGGGACAGCAGGGCCTTCTGGGGTGCTGTCTGTGTTCTAGGTGTTTATCTAGGTCATGGTTACATGGGCTCATCGAGCCGAACACTCATGATATGTGTGCTTTTCTATCTGTGTATTTTAGCTCAATAAACAATTTTAAAAAGAGAGACCAGAAGGCAAAGAAATAATATTTTCAAAGTACTGAGGGAGAAAAAGTCAGCAAAATGATCACACAAATAGCATGATAAAATAAAGACATTTTTCAGTCAAACAAAGATCGTGAGACTTTACTACTCACTGACTATGCTGGAAAGGACATAGTAGTAGGAAGAAAATGGAACCCGTAGTATTGCAAGAAGCGATAGTGAGGAAAGAAATTGGGAAGCATGTGAGGTCAATGTAAACACTTGCTGAAACACAAACAGGAAAGGTGCCTAGTTTTGAACCAATGAAGAATTAATATCCTGAGAGAGAAAATATCATGGATGATGAGAGGGATCTTTGGGCACAAAGGTTCTTGTGTCATTTGAGAAAAGGGAAGAAATATTAAATTTTGACTTCAAGTGTACATATTAAAAGTTGAATGATAACCCCTAAAATATAAGAAATAAAATGTATAAATTTCAAACCAGTAGAGAAGGGAACAGAAATAAAGAAAATTCAATCTATCCAAGGGAAGCTAGTCAAGGAGAAAAACTAAGCCAATAGTATCAAAAAGCCAATAAATAACAAGTGCTGACAAGAATGTGGAGAAAAGGGAACCCTCAAACACTCTTAGTGGGAATGTAAATTGGTGCGGCCACTATAAAACAATAGTATGGAGATCCCTCAAAAAATTAAAAATAGAACTACCATACAACCCTGCAATTCCACTCTTAGGTATTTATCTGAAGAAAATAAAAACACTAATATGAAAAGATATATGCCCTTCTATATTTACTGCAGAATTATTTACAATAGCCGGGATATGAAAGCAACCTAGATGCCCACTGATAGATGAGTGGATAAAGATGTGGCACATACACACAATGGAATATTGTGCAGTGATAAAAAGAAATTAAATCTTGCCATTGGAAAAAACATGGATGGATCTAGAGGGTATTATGATAAGTGAAATAAGTCAGATAGAGAGAGATAAATACCATATGATTTTGCTTATACTATATGGAATCTGAAAAAAAAAATGAGTATACAAAACAAAACCAGACTCACCAAAAGAGAGAACAAGCTGATGGCTGCCAGTGGGAAGGAGTCTGGGGGAATGGGAGAAAAAGTTGAAGAAAAAGAAGAGGTACAAACTTCCGGTTATAAAATAAATAAGCCCCAGAATGAGAAATACAATTAAAAAATATTGCAATAACTTTGCATGGTGACAGGTGGTTGGTTACTAGAGTTAGTGTGGTGATCACATCATAAGGTATATAAATGCCAAATCACTTTGTTGTGTACCTGAAACTAATAAAATATTTTATGCCAATAATACTTTAATAAAAAATTAAACAAAATAAAGAAAAAAACTAAGCCAACAAAAGGCAGGGCATACTGGAACAACAAACAAGATTATGAAAAAAAGTCCAAATAAATTGTGATTTAAATAATAAAATTTAAATGAATTAAACTGACCAATTAAAGAGCATTATTCTTCAATATTTAATAATTCAGTTATGTGCTGTTTAAAAGAGACATGCATTAAATATAATGACATAAAAGTTGAAAGGTAAGAAATGAAAAAATGCCAGTCAAACACTAACTGAAAGAAAGTTTAAAAATGCTAATATCAGAGAAAAACAATTTAAGGGGGGAAAATTCTTACTAGAAGTTAAGAAGGGTCGTTAGTTTAAGAGAAATGAAATGTCAATTGATTCTCCAAGAAGATATAACAGTCATGAAATTGAATGAATAAACAACATTGCCTCAAACTATATGAAGAAAAAAATTAACCAAATTATAAGAAGAAATTGATAAATTCTTCATCGTGCTGGGAGATTTTTAAAATACTCCTGTTTTACATTTGATAAGTCTAGTTGATGTGAATACATTTCATCTTCACAAGAAAACTGTAAGATTCTCGAGGTAAGGGTGTGAGTCTCCTGCCAAATTCCCCAGCATATGAGTTGCACTTTCCCTCTCCCAAGAGTCACCGGGAATAACCACTTCTTGTATAATGGATGAAAGACTAAGTGCTGTAAGCAAATGCATAGCACAAAAAGCAAGTAATAATAATTTATCTCTGATAGTAGGCACTTTTTAACAAGCAAAATGATGACAGGTAGAATAGCTAATGAAGACATAAAATAATGTCTTGAAAAAATGTATTTTTGCAGCATTTATGAGATACCAGTTTCATCTATTAAATTATAAAATAACTGTACTAACCAGAGGATCACTTATATTCATTCTAAATGGGGGAAAATACAGTTGGAAAAATTAAGAAACTATAAACAGAATTCACATTTGATGGACACAAGACAACAGCAATGATGCTACCCCCTAGTGGCACAGCACAGCAACCCGAAAAGTGTTATGTCTTACAGGTCATTTTCCTAACAAAAATATTAACCTACAGCTGATGGTGGTAAGTGTTACATTAATGTCTGTTGTTATTGTCATCATTATCATAATTTTCATCATGCTCGGCCTATGACTAAGTGTCTTTGTGACAGGTAGCAATTTCCAGACCATCAGCTGTGGCCAGGGTGGCAAAGTCACAACAGAGGCAATTTATATTCAGGGAACAGCTTTGACCACTTTTCTCAGAAGAGGGCAGTGTAACCATCAGACACATGGCTTCCTGGCCTTTCTACTACAATCATGCAAAAGCAGCTCTTTGAAGCTCAGAAATAGGAAGTTCCACCCTGAAGAATACTGAGGTTATTCACAGTGAAACAGAATGCCATTTTCTTTTTTTGTTGTTGTTGGTTTTTTTTTGTATTTTAAGCTTCTATTTTTTATTGTATTTTTCCATTACCATTTAGTCCCCTTTTACATCCTCCCTGCCCCCCCATTACCCCACTGTGGTCCATGTCCATGAGTCCTTTTTCCTTTTTGTTCAATCCCTCCACCTCCTAACCTTCCCCCACCTTAACTGTCATCCTACTCTCTATGAGTCTGTCTCTGTTTTGCTTGTTAGTTCAGTTTGTTCATTAGATTCCACGTATGAGTGAAATCATATGGTATTTGTCTTTCTCTGACTGGCTTATTTCACTTAGCATAATGATCTCCAGGTAAATCCATGCTATTGCAAAGTGTAAAATTTTCATCTTCTTCTTTTTTTTTTTATGGCTGAGTAGTACTCTATTGTGTAAATGTTCTGTAGTTATTTTATCCATTCATCAGTTGAGGGACACTTAAGCTACTTCCATACCTTCATGACTGTACATAACACTGCAATGAACACAGAGGTGCTTATGTTCGTTCAAATTAGTGTTTTGGGTTCCTTCTGATATATTTCCAGAAGTGGGATCACTGGGTCAAAAGACAGATCCATTTTTAATTTTTTGAGGTATCTCCATACTGCTTCCCACAGTGGCTACACCAATCTGCATTCCCACCAATAGTGCAAAAGGGTTCCCCTTTCTCCACATCCTCGCCTGCACCTGTTGTTTGTTGATTTATTGATGATAGCCATTCTGACAGGTGTGAGTGATATCTCATTGTGGTTTTAATTTCCATTTTTCTGATGATTAGTGACATTGATTATCTTTTCATATATCTCTTGGCCATCTATATGTCCTCTTTGGAGAAGTGTCTACTCAGGCCTTTTGCCCATTTTTTAATAGGGTTGTTTTTTAGTGTTGAGTTTTATAAGTTCTTTACATATAAATTTTGGATATCAACCCCTTATCAGATGTATCGGCAAATATGTTCTCCCATTCTGTAGGTTGTCTATTTATTTTGTTGATGTTTTCCTTTGCTGTGCAAAATATTTTTAGTTTGATGTATACCTCCTTACACCACACACAATAAATTCAAAATGGATTAAAGACTTAAATGTTAGACCTGAAACCATAAAAATCATAGAAGAAAACACAAATCTCAGCAAAATCTCAGACATTGCTCGTAGCAATATTTTATCAGATATATGTCCCCAGTCAAGGGAAACAAATGAAAAAAATAAATGAATGAGAATGCCATTTTCATATGGCCCTCAATTAAAAGAAAAAAAGGAAGATAGACATTCAGTTACAACTTAATAGGCCCATTCCATGTGTAAGTATGTCCCACATGGTTGATTGAAAGTATATAAATTCATATTAAAAAGGAGATAAAATCCCTAATTTATTTGTCAAGATATTCTTTTACAGTAAATGCCATAACCTGTAGGTAGCAGGCAGCAATTGCTCCATATCTAGCAAGGATTTTAATTGACTTGTTAAGAGAGTGCAGCATGCGGTTTCCATTAGGGTGTGCTTTCCCCTGAACCCAGTGCCCCAGAGCAGGCTTTGCACAATCGACTTCTTTAACAAAAAGGCAGTTCTATTTTCTCTGCATATCTTACCCTACACATGAAATAATACTCTCTATAACTTCAGTAATTTCACCTTGGCTTTAGGACATTTTAGTTGCATATTTTAGACTAGTCCATTGGAATGCTTAATTAAAAATATTAGATCTTCTTCATGAGTTATAAGGAAACAGTGGGTCAAGGAGCCAGCATGGAAGCAAACATGGAAGGAATGTGAGGAAAGGCCATTTGAAGATGACCTGGCAGTCTAAAATGCAATGACCAAAATACCTGCTTTAAACGCTTAATATGTGGGCTCCACACCAAAGGGAATGTGGCAAATTGTGACTCCAAGCTAAACACAAATCCAATTGGTTGCCAATCTACCTATGTAGTCATTTTTTAAAAAGTTTAAAAACACTGTTGATGGTGAAGACCACTATTAGTTGTCATTTCAAAATAAAAAGAAATATACAACACTAAGTGTTGGCATCTAGAACTTGGCCCATGCCGTGGGTGGGAGTGTAAAATGGAGCAAGTTGGAGAACAATTTGGGAGTTCCTTTTTTTTTCATTGTTGTTCAGTTACAGTTGTCCTGCCTTTTTCCCCACTGCTCACCCCTATCCCATCCTTCCACCACTCCCACGTCAATTCCCACCATTGCCTGTGCCTATGAATCCTCTATTCGTGTTCCTCTGCTTGCCCAGTTTCTTATACAATAAAATTTACATCTAACCTATGACCTAAGAAACCCACTCTTAGGTACTTACTTAAAATAAATGAAAATGTAGGTCCACAAAAAAATTTGTACATTATTAGTATAAGTTTTAAATTTTGACAAAGTCCTCTTTATGGGTTGTTCATGTTACAGTTCATGCTTTGCTATCTTATCTAGGAAACTTTTGCCTATCCCTACGGTTGAGAAGATTTTATTGATTTCCTTCTAGAAGCTTTAGAGTTTTAACTTTCATATCTAGATCATGACCCATTTTGAGTGAGCAAAAGGACTGGTACATAAATGTTCATAGCTGGTTTACTAATAATAGTCCCAAACTGGGAACTGCCAAGTGTCCGTCACCAAGAGGATGGACAAATACAATGTGGTGCATCCACAGAGCAACACAAAGGAATGGCCAACTAATACACACAGCAACGTAAGTTAATCTCAGAAACACGATGCTGAGTAAAAAGGGGCAGACACAAAAGAGCATACTGCATGTTTTCATTTCTACTAAAGTTCAACAACAAGCAAATCTAATTCACAGGTAGAAGTCAGAACAACGGTCACCAGGGTTTACGCATGAGAGGATGCTGACTAAAACAGCATGCAAGGGAACAGTGTGGAGGAGATGAAAATATTCCATGACTTGTTTTCAGTGATACTCACACAGGAATTCATTTGTCCAAACTCTTCAAACTGTATACATTTAAGAATTGTGCATTTTATTTTATATATAATATAGTACATTAAAAATAACATTGCTGATCCCTATGCTGAAATTTGCTCTGACAAATTTAATCCACTAGAGAACACCTTCCAAGGCACAGGCTACTTCACTGGAAATGATGCAAAAGTATTTTCAGCTTCTGGGACCTTGTCCTTGCATAGTGTTGTCACAGAGAAAAAAAGCTGTAAGGCAGAAAAGTAAAACCAGGGCAGTGTGGAGTTACACTTCACTTTCCCAGTTTCTGCTACTCAAAAATTCACTAATGATGGGATCTTAAATCTCTGCCACTTTCTTCCCTAGGAACAATAGCTGAGTGACAATGAATAGGATCCATTTTTTATTAACTTAATACTAAATTGTTTTATTTTCAAAACAGAAACATGCAGCAGAATCCCAGATTTCATTTTGAATTCAGTGTTCCCATTTCATCCATTATTCATCTACACTGCATTTTCTTGGTTTATGATTTTACTAAATTTCTTCATTTGAATTATGGCCTTGTGGTCAACAGTAGGCGATATATTATTCTTATATAATTTTTAAATACAAAGGCAAATGGCACGGAACAATTAGAATCGATGGCTTGGGAGTCTAGCTCTCAGATGTCATAGGCAAACACCATGCTCTTGACTTTAACCTATGGGTTCCACTTCATGTGGGTTGTATTTTTTCATACATCAGGGGTTTTTATAAATTTACTATTCAATCCAGCAGCCCTACTTTGTTCGCAAAATATAAGCAAAACAAATATGTCAGGGTAATGATGCCAGGACTCTCCCTTATTGAAAAAAGCAGTTTATTAATACCTTATTGCTACAAGCTAGATCTTATTATCATCTTGGGTCATTTAGAATCTTATTAGGTATTCTGCTGGTGGATGAATAATCCTGTGATAAATTCTTTGCCATGTCCTTCACAGTTGTCATAGCAGGATCATAAACAGCATTTATAACAATCTAGCCTAGAGGAAGCGGCTGACAATGGTCTGCTTAGCATGCAGGAAATATTCAGATCGGCTGTGTCTGGTTAGACACAAGCCCACAAGAGAGATCCCAAAGTTAAGTGTTGCATGGGTTTCTCTGAAGATTCCCCTTCAAAAAATGCATGAGGTCAGGGATGTGGGGACCAAAAACATTTTGGAAGCCACAGACGGTTTCTTCGCATCGGATCTGCTGGGCAACAGGGGACGGCCCAGGCCCAAGCTATTTCATCCCTGACAGGCTGCTCAGGTCTCCATTTGAGAGCTCCAGATCAAGACACAAATTATTCTATGCTGGCTGATTTTTGTTCTCAATTTTAAGTTCACACACAAAACTGTGATTCACTTCTGTTAGTGTTTGGAGTCTAATTAGTGCATCTGATGAAAAGATGAGCCTGAAAGACTGTAGGTGTAATTCCCAGTGTAGGTCAGGTACTTTTGCTCTATGTCAAAGCTGTAGATTTCAGCACTTATAAAAGCCCATGTTAAATATATGTGTGTGTAAATTTTGTATAGTCATAAATATATATATATATTTTTTCCTGTTCACATAGGGAGAACTATGGGTAGATTAGTACAAATCTGCCACCACTATTCTTAGAAAAATCCATACAAGACGCAAATGAGTGGATCCAATGTTTCTCCTGCCTCGTCTGCTACTACTCCTGGCCCTCACCTCACAATTAACCCACAATTAGTATTTCATTATTCTCTAAATATGTCAGGTCCTTCTCAAACTCTGGGCTTTTATAAAAGCTTTTGTCTTTGTCCACAATGCCCTTGGCTCTTATTTCTTTGCCAGATGTCTTAAGTTGGATTCTCCCAGACTCAGAACCTGAAATACACATTTGAAGGAAAGCAACTTATTTTGAAGGTGACCCAGGAAACACAAGTGAGAGAGTAGAGATGTGAGACAGGGAAGACAAGGAATTTCAGTGTGAGTGCAAATTGTGAACAACTGAGGCCCAGTCCCCCTGGGAACCCCTGACAGTGTAAAATGCAACTCAAATTACCCACCCCCCCAAAGCAAGGAAGCTGGGGTGTTTATCACCTGCTCCATTAGTCATTGTGGGTTTCACCTGGTGGGTACTAAACTCCCCAGAACTTCTAGCCTGCTCCCTGCACTAGCTGAGCTTTATCTCAGACAGGTTAGAAGTAGTGGGATCAAGTAGCATCCGAACAGTGAATGCCCAGGAGATGTGGGTAGGATGCTGACAGCAAAACTTCCCTGATTCCTCCAGTCTCAGTTAGATGGTCCTTCACTTGATTCTCTTAGCATGATGCTTAATCATGGTACTTATTAGTTCATATTATAAATGTAGCTATACTCCCCTGTAAGTTATAAGCTCCTTTAGGAAAGGGGTTGTGCCTCCTGTTTGTATCACCATATAGTGAGACTCAGTAGACCCATATATTCCACAGATATTTACTGAGGACCTTCCATAGGCCAGCCACTATTTTAGGAGGGGGGGGAATGTAGCAATGAGCAATATTTCCTACTCTTATAACAGGGGGTCTCAAAGAAGACAGAAGTAGGAAAAATAGCCAAATTGATATAATTTCAAGTTTTAGTAAATGCTATAATGAAAATAAAGAGAGTAAGGGGTAGAAAATGACTAGGGTGAGGAGATAGTACTATTCTGCTAGGCTGCTGAGGAAAGGCTTCTCTGAGCAGATAAAATATGAGTAGAGATTTTAAAAATAATGAAGAGGGATTAGAGGAGAGGGAGGGATGAATAGGCAGATCCCAAGGATTTCTAGTGCAGTGCAGCTATTCTGTATGATATCATAATGGAGGATACACACTATTATATATTTGTTCAAACCCATAGAATGTGCAATACCAAGAGTGAACCCTAATTTAAACCATGAACTCTGGGTTATCATGATGTCAGTTGTAACAGATGCATCACTCTGGTGGGGATGTTGATCATGGGGAGGCTATGTGTGTGTGTGGGTGAGTATTTGGAAAAACCTTTGTAGTTTCCACTTAGTTTTGCTGGGAACCTAAACCTGCACTAAAAAATAAAGTCTCTTTAAAATAAAAATAATGTGAAGGACACAGACTTGTGAAGATAAAGAAGAAAGAGTTCCAGGGAGAGAAAATGACAACTTGAAAGGCTTGCAGGTTGGACACTCGTGGTGTACTGGAGGGCCAGAAAAGCCAGGAGGCTGCCGGTTGTGAACGAGGAAGAAAATGTCAGAAGAGCACAGAGAGGCCAGCAGGGGCCAGATCGGGTCAAGATTTTTTAGTCTCATAAACTAAATCTAACATCCCACAATCAACTAGATGGAAATTCAAGACTACATTTCAAAGCGTCTTTCTCTACTGTCTGTATATGCAGGCTAAAGTTGCCTCCTGGACTTACTTATCATGAGAGCTGTCTCAGTTTGTCTGATACAACCGCAGGGCTGCACGTCGATTAGAATGCTTTCTCAACCACCAGTTTACTCACACATTCCAGGTAACACTAAAGGAACCCTCTTTGAAATAGCCAAAAATAAAGAAATAAGTAAATACATACCTTAAGGTAACTGTCTTCTTGCATTAGCTCTCTTACGATTGACCTTTGGGAGTCCTTTGCCATCATATCCTCAGTGTCCTCTTGAGCAAAGTAAAGGGGTGGGACTAAAGGACCTTTAGAGTATCTGGCAGCCCTACAAGTCTACAGAAAATTGTTCAAGATGAGAATAGAAGTCTACAGTTGATTTTTTATTTAAAATTTTAATAGAAAAATTTTTAAACATTCACAGAAGTGGAGAGAATACGTGGACCTGCATGAAGCCATTATCAGTGTTCA
The DNA here is from genome assembly GCA_028533065.1 of Trachops cirrhosus. Classification (NCBI taxonomy): domain Eukaryota; kingdom Metazoa; phylum Chordata; class Mammalia; order Chiroptera; family Phyllostomidae; genus Trachops; species Trachops cirrhosus. The sequence continues at coordinate 150,743,650 of CM052538.1, forward strand.
TAGTTTATGAACATTGTGGCATGACTGGCTTTTCTCATGCACATCAGAATTTATGCAACAAATATCCACGGTCCCTTCAAGGTAGACGCCCTGGGACTCAGTCCCTAATGTTGAGAGATACAGTGATGTGTTTATTCTTAGTAGGGAGTGCTGATTTGAGGACATGGCTTAGAACAAAAAAAAAGCCAGAGAATAAGGTAGATGACCATTCAGATAATAAATATTAAATAACACATATTGGGCATCCACACTGAAAACACATAATTTATGAAGGAAAGTAGCCTCTATTTATGACTGGGTAAAACTAGCTTTAAAAATAAATATACATATTGAACAGTCATCTATCCACTGTTGGAGTGTTTTCCTGTATTTACTTAGTAATTATTCAGTAACTACAGCCTATGAGGGATACAAACATGCATGAGACAGCTTTTCCTCAAGGAACTCACCACCCAATAGATCGGAATTCAAGGCTATGCGGGGGCCGGCACGTAGGTTTCCACATGCTTGAGCACACAGCAGTCTCATCACCGTGTCTGGGTGTTCCCTCTTGTCCTTGCTTCCCTTTCCAAGGCAGCTTTTGTTATAGTTGACAGTCACCTCTGTCTCCATCTTGGTGAGCAAATACATTTAATTCTAACATGTTTTCCTTCTCTAGCGTGAGGGACAGGGTACTCTGCTTTCCCTCAAACTTGCACATGGAGGTTGAGACGTATGCTGCACTTGAACAGATGCTCACAAACACCCGCTGCCGGGGCCTTTTGCAACGCTCTGAATAAGCGATTTCTCCTGAAGTGTCTGGCACCACCTAAATCAATTGCTCCCATAATTCCCAGTGAGTGAATATGCAACTCTCTCACTGATTGATTGACTTAACACCAGCCAATTAGAGCTTAAACTGTCTAATTAAGCTGGAAACAGAGTCATCAACTCGCTGAAGTCTGAGGCCTGTTAACTTTATCTAAACAACAGAATGATGTCAGGTGCATACTAGCACTGGGAATAACTAGTAAAACCAGAGTAAAGTACTTTGCAAATATAAAACACTCTGGGAATGCTAACAAGAATAAGCAAAAGATATGTCTACACACACAAAAAAAGCCGAAACCTGTAAAAAATTCATATACTACTGCAATATCCTCTTTTAACATAAATACTTCTAAATTCACTTTTTGTTTAAATAACAGAGTTAAATGTTCATCATTACATAGGACACCACCATAAATGGTTTCCATTTTCATTTCTCTGTGTGTGTGTGTGTGTGTGTGTGTGTGTGTGTGTAATTATGATTGACCAATCAGAATTTTTTACTACACTACAGCTATCAAGATAGCTCTATTACATTACACTTGTTTGGCCACAATTCACAATTAATATGAGCTTTTCTCAACTCCTATATCAATGTCATAATTACTCCTCATTTCTCCCTCCTCTAAGAACAATAAAACTGCTCACTTTAGAGGCATAATGATTGCCATCCTCTTCAAGAGCAAGTGATAAATGTTTACTGGTTTGCTTTAAAATCAGACGATTCATTTATGAAAAGACTTAAATCACCCACCCAAAACATTCTTTTTTTCACTGTAAAACTAGCTACTGCAACAAAAAGAAATGCACATGGGGAGTTGTTGGAACCTGACTTGTTTAGCCAAGCACAAATGCTTTATAAACACGACAGCACACAGAGATGCCGTCCTACTCCGTCCCCAATGCTATAGCTGTGTCGTCTCCTGAAATAATATTTAGCAAAGAGGCGTTTTAAGAAAGTCAGCACAAGAGATAAAAAAATCTTCTCAGGTATATGTATGTTATTAATCATAATTAAGGCATATTTGACAGCTTCTTGGCAACAAAGACGATGAGTTCCTTTCTCTGACATCAAAATCCTAAAGGAATACCTGCTATTTCATTATCGACTTCACTGGTCTTTATACCTATAATACCCACTTTGAGGATATGGGGTTTCAGAGAAATCTGATGGTGACTGCCCACCCCAGACACTGTGTAAGCTATAATATCAGCAGGGGTCTCACCGAGATAAAGTACAGGAAACCACGCTGGGGTTAAAATGTGAGTTCCAGGAAAACACATGGCCTGCCCCATAATGCATTTCCACTGAAGGGTCATCCAGAGCTGTTGTTTTTTGTCTGTGCAGGGAGCTCTGCACTTTCGATTTCCCATTAAATTGGAAAGGGAGCACTTGGTTCCCACTGCAATGACATCCTGTGATAAGATGGTGAGAAATGGGAAATGGATCTATTTCAAGAGAGATTCATTTTAATAAAACCAAACAAGAGACTCACTTCCATTTAATCATGCCCAATTTCATTAATGTGCTTTCTACAACGATGCTGCTTTGGAAAGGTTCTTATGATGGCTGTGTCCTAGAGGAAACAATCACCAGGATTTCAATGTGATGCCTTTGCAGGTGATTTCAAGGAATTTATTCTGATCATCTGTTGATCACAAATTTCATCCAAGTTTCACTCAGGCCCAGCGATGAGATTTGGCCTGTGCCATGCAAATTCCCAGCTCACGTTTTGCAGTCTTCTTTCCCAGAAAACATGGGTGTAAAAACTTTTGCCCGTTGTAGCATCTATCTAATAGCACTGGTTGAGATCAGGATGGTCCTCAACATAGTATGTTTCCACTTGGAAAATGATCACTGCTATTCCATAATCTCCTGACCGGTTTCCTTCTTAAGCTCTTACTTTCTCTCTCTTGTGACTATTCTCTTCACCATCTGCTTGACTCCATTTGTCCCTCTCTCCCTCCTCTGTCCTTCTCTTTCAGTCTTTTTCTCTCACAATGTCTTTCTTCATCGGGCCAGGTGGAGAAGGGCGGGGGTCAAGTGAAGATAAATGGTTTTGTCTCCATTATGTAGGTGAATTGAGAGAAAGTAAAATTTTAAATCTTAATCACTCGGTTTTCAGTTTAAATTTTTCCATAGACATCTAGAAGAAAAATCGATGATGTTCTGAATTAATTGGAAGAGACCTCCTGGGGAAAGAAACAAGTTAACTTTGGCATGGCAGGACCATGCCCCTCCCCCAAACAGTTCTTCATTAATGAATTGTTTCTGTCTCTACTAACGTAATATTGTGACTATAACATACTTTTTAAGTATGGTCTTCAAGATATTAAAATCACCACCTTGTTTGATTGGGGGTTTTATTGTCTATTCCTGGCTGTATCTCATCTTAGTGAGATCTCATGGGATTTAGCAATTAGCATGAATACAGCAGGTTGATAACCAAAGTAATTAATGGCATCAAAATATAATCTTGCCTGCTTCTGAGGACTTGTTACACATATCTATACCTTTCTTTTTAAATAGTACTATATTTGTGTGAGAAAAAATTACTACCACAAAATTCTATTTTGATAGAAAACAATTTAGCCTAACATAGTGACATGTTTAAAATAACACTAGGAAAGTGACTCAATTGTCAGTAAGTTATTAATCCACTAATAATTTATAACTCTAACAACAAAAGAAATAATAAAGGTGCTCTTTGCAACTATATATACAATATGTACTACAGGCATTGTGATTCCTTTTAAAAAAAGTAAAAATGTAAAATAGGGATTCAGTTAACTGTCAAATGAATTTTTTTTTAAATTATGGTTATTGCCCTGGCTGGTGTGGCTCAGTGGATTGAGTGCTGGTCTGCAAATCAAAGGGTTGCAAACCAAACCCGTTCGGTTCCAGGCCAGGGCCCTGGTTGGGGGCGTGTGAGAGGCAACCACACATTGATGTTTCTCTCCCTCTCTTTCTTCCTCCCTTTCTCTGAAAATAAAAATAAAATCTTTAAAAAATATATGGTTATTTATTTTTTTCTCTCAGAACGCTCATTTAAATATTGCTGAGGAAAGGAAAAGTGGAAGGAGAGACTTTATTGTAAGTGTCCAATTTACTATAAAGTTTAGGGAAGGAAAAAGTTTTCCTCAAACCTCTGAGGGCCCCTGACTGGGTCTGAAAATTAAACTGATAAAGACAGATTAACAGGAGAAAATCATACAAGCTTATTTAATATAAGTTTTATATGACTCTGGAGCCTTCATAGGGAAATGGAGACCCAAGGAAATGGTTAGTTCTGAGTATTTTTATGCTAGATTTGATGAAGTGTGGGCAGTCGGGTAGAAATAAGACAGGTCAGAGTCTAAGGTAATTGTAGTAACCTGGGGGAAACTTAGTGAGGGCTGTTTGCTTTAATTCTCCTCAGCATCTCTTTGTCTTCAAGGATAAGGACGCTCTTTCCCTCCATGTATAGGGAGGGCAACTCTCACATGAGGGTTTATGACCTGTTTCAGGGGAGAAGGGCGGGGTCAACGAGACACCTTCCTCCTTCTGCTGTTTTTGCAAACTGCTTAGCTTAAAATCTCCAATGTGCAAAGATGCCATATTTGAACTAGCAAGTCCTGAATCCCAACACAAGTAAATGTGGGTTTCAGTTTAAACAGATAGATGCAGATTCTATCTGAGAACTTGGGGTTCCCTTTAACAAGTCACTGCTCATTGTGCCATTGGTGAAGTTGATCCTATCTTCCCTTCAACAGAGTGTGGGGGGCTTGGGGGTGAAGGCTAAGAAAGGGGAACATGTGTCCAGGAGTCAAGGCTTTCCCTCCTCAAGACAACTTTATTCTTGAGTGATTTTCATTTTAAATGTCCCCAGTTTCAGATAAAGCACTGCACACATGAACCCATATAGTTCTCCACATCTGTAACTCATTTCCATTTCTTAAAAAATTGATGATGTTTGCTTCAATGCCCAAATCACCCTGACCACAAGGGACGTTGGCTTTAGGCAGCTTGGTATATTGTTATTTATAAGGTGAACACTTAGACTTTTACAGTAGAACCAAAAATGAGAGGACTGAAATGATGAGCTGCTGTAGAAGTGAGAAGCTTTCTGGAAGGTTCTGTGTTTGGCATTTCTGTTTCTAGTGCCACCAATATTAAGAAAAACATCAAGTTTGGGCAATTTGGTGCAATCTCTGATGCCAACTGCTAGTCTTCAAGACCAGATGGAACACATGTAAAGTTGTCCTATCAAGGATTTAAAGTATCTTCTGTATAGAATTTTAAAAAATATACTCACCTAAAATAGTACTTATTTTATTGAATTTTTAAAAATATGTTTATTGATTTTTAGAGAGAGAGGAAGAAAGAAACATCAATGTGAGAGGGAAACATTGGCTGGTTGTCTCCTATATGCATCCTGACTGACTAGGGATTGAACCTGCAACCTAGGAATATGCCCTGACCAGAAATCGAACCCCTAACCTTTTGGTGTGTGGGAAGATGCTCCAACCAACTGAGCCACACTGAGCAGGACCAATACTTATCTTTAAGTGTACTTTATTTTAATCATATTTGCAATCTGTTCTGTGCTTAAGAAATAAATGAAAATAATTTCTGAAGTTTAGAGTAACTAATAGAGATTAACAGTGAAAGATAAAGGGACTTGGATGCCCTGCATCCAATCTATGAAACTGGAAATGTGGAAGTAACTTGCTAATTTCTCATAGGCAACTAGGTAAATGTGTAACTTCGAGATCATCTACATTACTGCCTATTAACAATACTAGGTTATATTTAACCCAGGTTGAAGATAACAGATATGAGAAATAAAAACAGACTCAAAAATTTAACATTAAAACCAGTGTTTATAAATTGGAGGCCTTGGATGGGATGTGCACCTCCTTTATAGCAGCAGTCATATAAAATGAGCATCCCTTATTAAGCTTCCTTCTAAGAAATCTCAAAGGTTATTTTTATTATGAAATATTTAATGGAAACAAGGGTAGAAAATCACTTACAAATGTCATCACTTAACATTTTGCCATATTTGCATCAAATTTTTTTCTTAAGGAAATGAAATATTATAGATACACCTGAGGCCCCTTGAGTATCCCAAACTAATTCATTGCCCCCTTTCCTCCAAAAACAATGATTAAGAATCAATTCTAGACAGGGCAGCTATGTTGCATAATTCACATAGGCCCCTGGAGCTATTCCTGGGAGCATCCTAGATACTGGCATTGTTCATATCATATTTGCAAAATAGCTATTTGGTTTATGAATTTGACCATTTTTGCTCATTAAAGTCATGTTGAACCCATGAGGTATTCTTCTGGTATCTTTAAAAGACATCCTTCTAAAATTTGAAATAAATATTTCATTGTTTATATGTCATGTAATAGTGACAATTTATTTTGTAATACTTATTAGAAATAGACTAGAATATATATTATCAACATAAGACACTTTTTATTACTAACCTTCATCTGTACATGGGGGAAAAGATGCAAATGTATAATCATCTCCATTAGATCATCTCCATTAGAGTAGAAAGATAAGAAACAATTGCATATTTAAAATTTCTAGACTCCCCCAAACTGAAGTTTTATTCCCAACACAGAAGGTCAATGTTTGATAAAATCAGAGTTTAGCTTTTGAAACCGGGAAGACCCTAGATAGAACTGTTCACCAAGTGATTCCATCCTTTCCTTTTTCCCACTCCTTCCCTGGCTCTATAACCTTTCATTACAATTTTTGTTTTTAAAAAGGATTTAATTTTTTAATTAAAAGTATTTCCATACTTACTTCCATACTTCTAACTTACATAAAATAATATTATAATTCCCCATGTACCACAGTATACATTTAACAAATGCTATATTTACTATATTTGCTTTAGGTTCTTTTTTTAAAGAAATCATTACTGATTGAGCAACAGAAGTAAAGCCACTTCTTTATAAAGTGACTGTACCCATATGTTCTGCCATCAGCCACCTGAAAGAGGACCTATTTCTTCATATTAGGGTATATAATAATGGTTCATTAACCCACCCATAACACATTTGGGGGTCTTTATCATCTCAATCCAAAGCAAGTAATTTTGAGGCATCGGGACAGATTTGAAAGATTTAGACAGAGGGCTTTTCAGTATCTCACATAGTTGTTATTTTTAAATGTCCCCACCCCATCATCTTCCCTGTCCTTCTTACCCATTCCCCATACCTCGGCCAGAATGATCTTAATTTTTTTTTTAAAAAAAAACATATGTATTGATTTTAGAGAGAGTGGAAGGGGGGAAAGAGAAAGAGAGAGAGAAATGTGAATATGAGAACCAGATGCACCCTCTGACTGGGGATCAAACCCACAACTTAGGCATGTACCCTGACTGAGAATTGAACCTGAGACCTATTGGTGTATGGGACAACACTCCAACCAACTGAGCCAGACTGGCCAGGGTGCCAGAGTGAACTTAAAAACCAAATCTGATCATGCTACTTCCAGCTTTGAACTCTGGTACCTTCCCTTCACATTAAGGAGAAACCCCAAGCCCTTTACCCCAAACAGACAAAAAAGACCTTCATCTTTCTCCTTGTCCTCTGCACTAACCAAACTGACCTTCTTTCAACTTCTTAAGGGCATTATGTTCTTTGCATGTTTCTTTCACCTGAAATGCTCTTTCTCCTGTGTAGTTAGCCAGCTCTGACTCATCTTTTAGGTCTCAGCTTAAAGTTCTTTAATAGAAAAGTTTTCCCTGCCTCTTCCCACATCTAGATCAGGTCTCCCTAGTATAATCTTATTCCATCTCTTGGGCTTGTTAAACCATAATTTGCAAGTATATATGTATTTGTATGGGTGTTTGTTTCATGCTTGTTCTTCTTTATTAGACTGCAAGTGTCATGAACACAAGGAACTTGATCATTTTTTTCACTTCTAAGTTTACCAGCATAATGCCCACCTCTTATATAATCAATAATTATCTATTGAACAAACAAGTGGAGATTTCCTATTTCAGACCTCAGGATTTTAAGCAATTAAAATTGCATCATTGCCCTAATCCTTTCCTCTTTTTCTCTACTAACTCACATCTATCTACCCTCCCCCTCCACATCTTTCCCCAACATAACTGCATCTTTTCCCATTTAGAGAAATGATCTAAAAGTTGGTAATAAAGTATGTCTTATATTTATTATATATATTCTAGTCTATTTCTTTTAAGTACTACTAAATACATTGTCATTACTACATGGCATATATGCAATGCAAGATTTATTTCAAATTTTAGAAGGATGTCTTGTAAAGATATAATAATACCTCCATGGGCTCAAGATGACTGTGATAAACAAAAATGGTTAAACTCATAAACCAAATAGCTATTTTGCAAACATGGTATGAACCACAAATTCTCAACTCTAAACTTGAAGACAGTAAGTCCATGAAACAACCATTAGGCAAAAAAAAAAAAAAAAAAAAAGGAGTCTTGAACAGAATTGCAAGGATCATTAACTGCAACTGAGCAGTCCTGCTCCCATAGGAAGCTCTTACAGTACTATTCACCATCTTGTCATCTAATATTCAGAGACACATTTGGAGGTTTAAAATTGGATTTCGATACTGGATATAAATGTTTCTCAAGTCACAGTTTAAAGAAAGAAGAAGAGGAAGAAACAAAAGGTGGAACAACACCAGATTAAAACACCATGCTTAAAATTAAATAAGTCAATACCTTGACAAACATTGTTTTTCAAAGCCTGATAAATGTTTTTAGGTTTTTAGGTTAGAACATTTCCAAATTTCTTCATTCACTCTCACACAATCCCACCCAACTACTCCATGTTTCCTTTTCTTGCAAGAACCCTGGACATGCAATTTTAGAGCTCATCCCTCTCTCTCTGTTAAAAATGGAAACAGTCTCAAGATTAGAATGATTGCATAAGAGACAGAGCAGAGGCAAATTACTTTAACCCCCGCATCCCCCCGCCTCCAAGAAGCTACAAACAGAAAGTAGAGTGTGGAGTCCCAGATCCAAAATTTTGAGATGTTGCTTGCTGTGTTCTGGGACTTTTCTTTTGTTGCCCAAAAACCCACAATCCCCATTCTCTTCAGAGGTGCTCCCAGCCAAGGAACGACCAGGCTCCCAATTTTCTTCTTGACCTGGCTTCCAAACTAACAATTAAAGGTGAAGCGTGGGAGGAGTGAATGAAGACCCTCCAGTGAATCTCTTAAGATACTCATTCATTCATTTATTCCTTCATCAAGCACTTACTGAGCTTCTGTCTTGTGCCAAAACACTGTGGCCACAGGGATATGATGGAAAGTAAAAGATTCCCCACCTTCATGAAACCTGTCTAGGAATAGGAGACCAACACAAATGAAACAATCACACAAACAAATCTACAAACTGTGGTAAGTTTCTTGGAAGGAAAAATATAAGCTTCTATAGGAAATCACAAAATGGGAAGCAGACTTTGTCTGAATTTTTTAGCTGAATTATAAATAAAAGAAAGATGAATATGTATAAAGGGATAAGGAAGGGCGCCTCCTTTACATAGGAAAGGGCAAATGCAAGTGGCCTGAAATAAGAAGGTGTGTAGGGCAGCACATCTCCTGTGTCAAGGAGGGTCAAGGGGAGAGAGGTAGAAATGAATCTGAAAGGTAGGCAGAGCCAATCACCAAGGGTCTTGAAAGCTGTTGTAAAGATTTTGGTCTTTGAGAAGGAATTTAAAGCTATTTAAAAAGTTGTAAATAGTGACATGCATGATCTACCGTTCAGATCACTCTGACTGCCATGTTGAAATTTATTAAAGAGGATCAAAGAACAGAAGTAGCAAGACTAGTGACAACATGACTTGATGTTTAATTTTTAAGATCACTGGCTACTACATTGAGAATGAGTGGGGAGCAAGCCGGAGTGCACAGGGAGAAGTTCGTTCGTTGGTGGGTGCTACCCCACAGTGAGAGTTGCTGAGGGCCCAGGCCAGGAGAGGAGCAGCATGCCTGAGGAATTGCCTTGGTGACACATGAGTTGGCTCACTCTTGTTCTCCTCTTGCCAAGGCCCTGCTTTGGGTCCTAATAGGGCTGCCCTCCAAAATACCTTCCTTTCAGGAAGACTCCTAAAAGACAGTAGTCTCTGGTATCAGGGCCAAAAGTCCTCTTGCTTCTCCTGAGCATTTGACTTATTTTAGCCCTTTGTGAGACGATCATGAACTGTGACACCTTTGTTGTGTTTCTGGAGGAAAAATTCAACAAATTAGAGGCCCACTTTCACCAAGAGTACTGCAATTCCCAGCCTGCTTCTTTGTAGCTAAATCTAGTCTTTCTTTCAGCTTACTTTTCCAATTCTTATTCAATAAAAGATTTTTTATTGAGCATATTCAGTATACGTCATTTTAACACATTGTTATGTATGATTTAGCAAGATTCTATAGGAAGTTATGTTTAAATCAGTTACTTAACATTTAAAACTTATTTAAAATATAGAAAAATCAAAACCTATTTCTCTACTCATAACAATCCTGTCACCAAATGTGTGTGGCCTTTCCACACCAAGCAACTGCCCAGTTCTCTGCAAATTGCCCACTGGGTGTTCTATGATTTAATTCAATCCTGACCTTAACTACCCAAAATTAGTGCAGGCCCCACAGATTCAGGACTCAGTCCCACAAGACTGCCCCACTTCAGACTTCAGTCACAAGTACTGGCTGCCAGGATATCCACACTCCTTGTCCATCTTGACTGCAAATTGGAGGTTTCTTCAACCCCCTCCTCAGGTTTGGTAATTTGCTATAATGGCTCACAGAATTTGGTGAAACTCTTTACATACATGTATTGGTTTATTATAAAAGATATTGGAAAGGCTACAAATAAACAGTCAAATAAAGAGGTACATAGGATGAGGTTGAGGTCTCACACACAGGAGCTTTTGTCCCAGTGGAATTGGGGTGTGCTACCCTCCCAGCACATGCGTTCACTGTAATTTAAGGAATTTTTATGGAGGGTTCATTATGTAGGCATGATCAATTATTAACTCAGTCTCCAGTTCCTCTCCCCTCCCCAGAGAATGAAGGGTGGGTCTAAAAGTTCCAAACCTGCAGTCATGCTTGGTCTTTCTGGACACTAGTCCCCACCCTGAAGCTATCCAGGAGTCCACAGACATCAGTTATTTCACTCACAAACAAAAGACACTTTTAACACTCCAGATTAGAAGGGTCTTAGAAGCTCTTATATTGGGAACCAGGGACTAAGAACAAATATAACAAAAGATTGCTTCTATTACCCATATCACTAAGGAAATTATAAGGGGTTTTGGAGCTTTGTGCCAGGAACCAGGGATCAAGACTAAATATGTATATTTTATTATATGACAGTATCACAAAATGATATATATTCATTGCAGAAATATTGTGAAATATAGAAAAACACAACTCAAGAAAATGAAAATAATCTATAATCCCACCATTCAGAGGTAATATTGGTTAACATTTGGGAGTATAGTCTTCCAGTCTTATTTCTGTACCTATCTATAGACTTATCATCTTCCAATCTTTTCCATAGGAAAGAGTGTGTGTGTGAGACAGTGAGAAATGTCTGTGTATGTGTATTTGTGTATGTATTTGTATAAGTTTCTTAAGTCCATCTTGAAACAATGAGAGAAGTGGATTGAAAGATAAAAAAGATGGATATATAATTAGATAGTTAGATAGATAGATACATACATAGATAGATGATGGATAGATAGATAGTAGATAGGCATTTTCTCTTGCATTTTCAGTTCTAGATGATTTAAATCCTCAGCTGTTTCTTTGACAATGTCAAAACTGTTTCTTTCTAACCACTCTTATCAATAAATAATACTCTTGCTTGCTCAATCAGAAGCAATTGTCGGCCAAGTGATGAATGATGACTTAAAGATTATGTGATTCCAGTCTTTTCATCTTGAGTCCTAAGAGTATTTGGGTTGATGGAAGACTGACCACAGGTAAAAAGTAAACACTCCCCATGGTCATGTCACATGCTACCAGACCACACAGCACATTATATTTTAAATTGTTTATATAGCAAAACTGAATTGCCAGTGGAAATGACAAATCTCTTAGCTTACGGGTTTCTAGTAGCAATCTGTGAAAAAACAGAAAGTTGCTCCCAAGTTATATCAAGACTAGTTTTATAATGTTTTGTTTTGAATTACAAACCAAACTGGATTCAGTTCCCAGAGAGAAGACATAATTAAAAACGACAATTGTCTGTACTACCTGCCTTAGGCAGGCTACAGCAATAACACCTACAATAGAAACCACTTGGATCTCCGGCAGTGAAAACCCATGACCAAATTTCTCTTTAACAGATACTCAACCTTGCCCAACTCTTTCTCTGATAACCACTTGAAACTGTTTAAAAATGCAAATATCTAATAGCATGTTTAGACCACATGGTTTCATCTAAGCCACATCAGTGTGGCCATTTTGTATTGAAACCCATAAAAATATGTGGCCACTATGCCATACCCCAACTCTAACCAGAAGAGTATACTGAAGGGTTTCCAACAGGTCTGAACTATATTAACTAAAAGGGATGAAGTACCTGCTTCCAGGGTTCCGCCACCTGAATTCTTCCTCCCTTCCTTCTTTCCTACCCCCTCCTTTCTTCCTCCCCTTGTTTATTTAAATTGTTCAATGCTTTCTGGGTTTATTGTTGAGGCAGATAGGGTTTTCAATTAAATAATTCAGAATATTGGGTATATGGGAAAATTTTTGTATTCCACACTTATCAACAAGTCTTCTTCCCTATCCTTAATTAGCCAAGATATGTTCAGAAAAGGTAACTTTAATGTAATATTAATCTGACTCATCTAGAAAACTTTTATTGAGCATCTAGCTTATTCTGACCATTCTAGGCACTGAAAACTCCAAAATAAGGAAACATAGACCATCCTCATGAATGTTCTAGTTAACTAGATACCTCATGTGGACCCTGAGAAGGAAGATACCTACTAAGAATGGCTCTTGGTGGTGGGCTTACATTAAAACAAAACAAAACAAAACAGAGCCTCACAGCCATTTCTATACAGGGGCCTCTCGTGCAAACCACTAAGCCTACACTAAGCTGACTGCCTGCAATCTGAGCCAGCCCTTATAAAGGAGTTCTGGAATCCTATTTCAACTAGTAGGACTGAGACTTTCCCTGTCCAATCGTAGCTGCACAGCTATATCCCCATTAGCATTTTCACTGACCAATCAGAGTGGCTCAATTTTGACTAATCAGGACAGTGCCTTTTAGACCCATCTGTGAGGGTTTAAAGTCCTCATTTGCATGAGGACAGATCCATCAGGGACTGGAGTGTGGACTTCTCTCTACATAAGTCAGCTGCCCTCTGACTCAGGGAGCATATTTTCCCATTCCACTGAAGACTGAAGACTTCATTTCCCTAGCTGAAACACCAAAGGTGGCTCACCTGAGCAGAGTGGAGCAGATACATGCAAGAGCAGACCAGCACAGAGTGGAGAGGACTGAACTGGAGCAGGTGGAGCACAGAGGAGCTGTGTAGCTGGAGAGTGGACTCGCCCTAGAGCTGTCTCACAGCAGTGCTGTTCCACCACTGTGCTGTTTCGTAATTGAGCTGTAACATTATTGAGCTGTTCCACAGTTGTGCTGTATCACAACTGAGCTGTTTGCCCTGAAGTTTCCTTCTTCATTGGGGATTCCTGTTGGCTATTGAATTGGTGCCAACAACTGTCAGTTGATGCTCATAAACCCTAGTTGAGTGGAATAGTGGAATGCCCTATTTTTTTAAAAATATACTTTGATTATTCAAAAAAGTTAATGTGTTCTTGAATTTTAATATATAAATACAAGGCTTTTTGTTTTGATTTTTATATTCTTTCTGATTAGCCTAATGCCTGTTCTCCCTGGTGATGAGTGCTAAAAATTAATTGTACCTGTGTAAATGATATTTTCAGGAGAGTCTGCTTAGTGCTCTGTGAGAGAGAGAGACAGAGAGAGAGAACGAGAACATAGTCCTAAATGTAAGTGTAGAATATGATGTAAGATAACAGGACCTCTTGTTCATTGTGAGTAGGAAAATAAATATGTATAAGAACAAAAAGCAATTTGGCAACACCTAATAAAGTTGAATATGTACATGTTTTACAAACCAATAACACCACTCCTTGGTAAATAAGAAAATAATATAAATCTTCATACAGGTTTATTATGTGCCAAGCCCTATTATAAATGTTTTATATATTATCTCACTTAATCCTTGCAACAACCCCATGAGGGAGGTACTTATTGCACAGAGAGGTTGAGCGACTTGTCCAAAACCAATAACTAGTTAACAACACAGAATCTGATGCCAGAATTCATGTTCTTAATGATTATGCTATACTACCTCTCTTTTTGCAGGTGCACATAAGGGGAGTAAGGTATTTACTCAGTATTATTTGTAGCACAAAGTTAAATAAACTGTTTTAACAGCAGATTATTAGACATACATAGCTAAAGGGAAGAAATGGACAGTTTTTCACAAAAGAAATAAAAATACTCAGACTCAAGTATAGATTAAAAATAAGGATGGAAAATTTTAAAAATACTATGTGCAAAAATTTTATGGATAAAATTTTAAACAATAGACAAAAATGTCTAGTGGTAAAAAATTAGAAACAATCTAAATGCCATTAAGAGGAAAATGAAAATAACATGTGACATCTTCATTAAATGGAATATAGCTTAGAAGTTAAAATGAGTAAAATAGATATATGTATAAATAAGGATAAATCTGAAAACCTTAATATTGAGTGATGAAACTTTTACTAAAAGATAAGTATCATAACATTGACCTAGAATTTGTCATTACATATAACCTACTAGACAGAATTACTCCAATGTTAATGAAACAAGCTTCAGTGCCCCTTGCTTGTCTGGGCCCCTCCCAAAGCCCTGGAAGGGGCGCTAGCAATGTGTTCATGTGGTCACATGTTTTGTAAAATTTGTATAAGCAAAATATTTTAACCATGCTTGACTAAGACATTTGTCTCTTCCCACACCAATGCCACCATCTTTCTCCCTTCCCTGACTATCAGGTAACACTGGAACAACCATGGGCATTTTTGGGATCTGATTTAAGAGCAGTGAAGTTGTAGACACATCTAGGTTAGGTTTTGTGAGCCATGTCCATGGACTTTACTACTTATCCAATGCAGGAATTGCTACCAGGAATGCTTCTGCTGCCCATGGGTGGACTTGCAGCTATGGCACTCAGAGGCGCTTTGCCCAAGGTCAAATCAGAATGTGAACGTGCCCCACAGCACTAGGCACTGAAAGTATGATGACAGTCAAAACAACAGTAAAATTCGAAATGCATGGAAGCAGAAGCTGGTCTGTAGAAAGTTCTTCCAGTCAGACATGTATAAATGAGAGAGTTGTTTTTCACTGACACCTAGTCAAAACAAAGTTCTCTCTTGGCTGGTACAGACCCATAATGCAGCATACACAATTATAAACACATTGTTTAGTTTTTTTGTGGGGGAATCATGCAAAAGAGAATTTATTGTAATTCTTATGTTTTTAAGGCAGAACCCATAGAGTAGTACAAAGAACAAGTATTGTTGTTTGCAAAGTTTAATGCTTTATGAATTTCAACTATCAAGACTAAAAAATTTTGATCAATCACACTAAAAGAAAAAATTGTCTTTGTGCTTAGATTTTAATTTAGGTAATGATACTTCTCTAAAAGCTGTGGGAAAAAATCCTATTTAGAAATAGCTTATTTAAAAAGCTATAGATTTTTTCTGATCAAGATACAGGTGTAGGTAAACATGCTTCCCCTCCTCACATAACTACAGCAAAAATAACCACTAGACTGCAAAGCAAATATCACCCAGATTCATCAGAAAAATCAAGCTTTATGGAAGTTCAACAACCAAGGACTTAAAGAAGGCACATTCTTCCCAATAGGTAGGAGTGGTAGAGATGTGGAGAGGTGTGGAAAAGTGTGGAGACACGGAGTGGTGCAAAGAGGAGTGGAGAGATACAGAGAGGTAGAGATGTGGAATGGGCAGTCCCACATTACATGTAGTGGGTAAAAATTGGGAGGGATACCTTGGGAGTGAGGGTTTCCAGGTCTAGGCCAGACCACCCAGCCCAAAGTTCCAGTGCCAGGCAGATAAGTCCTCCTAACTTCTGGCTGTAAAAACCAGTAGGGGTAGTGGTGGTGGAAGAAACTATAGTATTTTTAGGAGACTCCTCCTAAAGGGTTCAAAATGGTCTTAGGACTTACACAGACCCACCCTCTCTGGGATTTAACACCAGGGCAACTGCTGGAAAGGCAACAGTGGCATATGTGGAGGAATTGAAGTGACTGGCAACAGGGTGAGTGCCAGGAAACAGCTCCCTCCTGGACAAAACTCTAAGGCCAGGCAGTGGCACTGTCCCATCTCCAAGCCCTTCCTCACACAGAGTCATAGAGTGATGACATGGTTTGCCCCATCCTGGTGATTACCTAAGGCTCTGCCACATATAATTTACAGGTGCTCTTTTCTACAATAGGCCATGTTACTGAGACAGGGAGTCAAAGAAGCTCTACCTAATACACAGAAAAAAAAAATACAGGGAGGATGCCAAATTGAGGAGACGAAGAAATATGGCCCAAATGAAAGAACAGAACAAAACACCAGAAAAAGAACTACCATATTTTCGGACTATAAGACACACCCCCCAAATATGGGAGGAAAATGGGGGTGCATCTTATAGTCTGAATGTAGCTTACCTGGCTAGCTGTGAGTGGGGTTGGGGCCAGCGGCCTATGTTATTTATGTTATTAAATATTTTACCACATTTTTTTGCTTTAATTTTTTCCTATTTTCATCTGAAACCTAGGTGCATCTTATGGTCCAGTGCATCTTACAGTCTGAAAAATTTACATAAGTGAAATTGAGCTAAGCAGAGTTCAAAACACTGGTTATCAGGATGCTCAAAGACCTCATTGGGTACTGCAACAGCATAAAAAAGACCAAGGCAGAAATGAAAATTACATTAAGTGAAATAAAATCTATAGGGAACCAACAGTGGAAGGGATGAAGTCAAGAATCAAATCAATGATTTAGAACACAAGGAAGAAAAAAGCATTCAATCAGAACAGCAAGAAGAAAAAAGAATTAAAAAACAAAACAGGATAGACTAAGGAACCTCTGGGACATCTTCAAAAGTACCAACAGCCAAATCATAGGGGTGAAAGAAGAAGAAGAAGAAGAAGGAGAAGGAGAAGGAGAAGGAGAAGGAGAAGGAGAAGAGCAAGAAATTGAAAACTCATTTGGAAAAATAATGAAAGAAAATTTCCCTAATTTGGTAAAGGAAATAGATATGCAAGTCCAGGAAGCACATAGAGTCCCAAACAACATGGAGGCAAAGAGGCCTACTCCAAGACACATCAAAATGAAAATGCCATAGGTTAAAGATAAAGAGAGAATCTTAAAAGCAGCAAGAGAAAAGCAGTTAGTTACCTGGATTGGATTCCCATAAGCTGATTTCCCAAAAGAAATTTTGCAGGCTAGAAGGTACTAGCAAGAAGTATTCAAAGTGATGAAAAGCAGGGACCTACAATCTACAATACTCTATCCAGCAAAGCTATCATTTAGAATTGAAGGACAGATAAGGTGCTTCCCAGACAAGGTAAAACTAAAGGAGGTCATTAACACCAACCCATTATTATATGAAATGTTTAAGGGAATTATACAGGGAAAAGGTCAAAACTATGATCATCAAAATGGCAATGAATTTACAACTATCAAACTGAATCTAAAAACAAACAAAGGAAACAAGCAGAACAGGAACAGAACCATAGGTATGGAGATCATTTGGAGGGTTTTCAGCTGGGAGGGTGAAGGCGGAGAACAGGGGGGAAAAGGTGTAGGGATTAAGAAGTATAAATTTGTAGGCACAAAATATACTGGGGGATGTAAAATACAGTATTGGAAATGGAGTAGCTAAAGAACTTATATGCATGACCCACAGACATGAACTAATGTGGGGGATTGCTGGAGAAAATGGGGATAACAGGCAGAGGGAGATAAAGGGGGAAAAACCGGGACTACTGTAATAGCATAATCAATAAAATACATTAAAAAATAAAATAAAAACTATGCAGACAATATACTAAATAATTTCATATAAAATAAAATGTAGCCAAAAGTTAGAGGAAAAGTATGACAGAAGCATGTCAAATAGTTAACAAATATTACATTATTTTTCTAGATTTTTGTGATATTCATAATTTTTAAAAATTTTATAATTTCTTTTCTCATTATAAATTTTCACTTAGGCTCTGGTGTCCAAAACAGAAATCTGCCCTGATCACTGTGTATTATTTATTTGTGATTTACATGTAGTAAAAGCTAAAAACATGCATGGGGAAAAGATGATGCAAGTACGGGATCTTGTTTACCTTAGGAGTTGGGGACAGGGGTCTGGGTCATGAGCCTGATGGTTTCCCTGTGTTCACAGCATTTTACATGCTCAGTAACTGGAAGCCCTGAATTCTGGTGTGAATAAGCATCAAGCTAAATCTGATACATGGTCTCATTTGTGGAATTATTTTCTAAGAAACTGGGTGGGATAATATTTGATTCATTCTGTAAAATGGGCTGTCTTACCTCTATTTTTATGAAATTAAATGAGATCACAGGTAAGGGGGTTTGCACATTAGAAAACAGTGTTACAGTTTGCAAAATGATAATCTATATGCAAGTATTAATACTGAGAATGTCAATAATATCTGAAGTTTACTGAGTACTCACTATATGCAGAGAATCTTCTCTGTGTCTGATATGTATTTATCTCATTTAATACTCCCAACAAGTCTGGAGGGAGGTACTATGATTATTCCCATTTCATATATCAGACCAAATATGCAACTTTTTGCCAGTTCTATAAAATATTTACCTATATTTATTGAACACTTATAAATTATCTAAATAAGTCCATTTCTTTACTCATTTCAATTAAAAACCATCATTGTACAATGTTATGTGAGGGCGGTGGAGGCAGTGGACAAGAATGCTGCAAACAAGTATTAAATAAATTTCCTTTTTTTCAGTAGTATTGTATCATATGTACTTAATCAATACATGCAACAATGAATCTGTTTGAATTTTAGGAAATAATATAAAGTAATATATGTAGACCTTTAGTTTCTTAGCAAAGTATTAATCTAGATTATACATTATTTCTTTTAAAACCAAAACTCAGCAAATTTAGAATATTTTCTATTAAACTCAGAAGTTCCATTTTGGTATTTATCTGTGGATTCTCTTATTTACCTAAAGCCATATTATAAAATTCCTCAACTTATGTGAGAAAATTTCAGCATTATGAAATCCAGAGTTCCATTAAGTATCATGTGATCACCAACTACACTTGTGTAAACTAGGAATTATGTGCCGCAAACTTGGGATTCAAAGAGAAAAAAAAATCACTGACCTCACAGAGCTCCCAGGTTTGACCTGAACCAGCCAATAAGATAATAAGATGCAAAGAGAGACACAGAGGATCCTACAATAAAACTAGGATCCTACAATAAAACTAGGATCCTACAATAAAACTGGGGACCTGAGGGCACAAAAACTGGAAGGAAAAATATCACCAGAGCAGATTCTTTGTAGAACTCCATAGTGTCTCACTCCTAAAAGGATCCACAGTCCAACAGCTTCATTACCAATCGCTTGGCGGGAGCAGGAGCTTTGAAATATCACATAATGGATCTCAAACGGAGTGGGGATGAGAGGGATCCTCAGTGAAGTGAATGGAAAAAAAGAAAAGTTGGACAGAAAATTTCCTGCTAGAACGTGTTGGAGTGTGTGGTGTTTCAGCCACAGGCTCCTGATGATGGAACTTAAGTTGCTGAACATGAAGATAATTTCAGCACCCTACAATTATGTGCCTAATTAAAATTAAGAAATTAGAACACAGTTAAAAGGAATAATATTTTGCTCACAGCTAATTTCATTAAAGTATTAATGAACAGGACTCTTTTTATGGCCAGAGGGCAACCACTTTCTACAGAGTACTTCCATGCTAGCTAATTTATTCATGCATGAAAAACAATCCAATGAGAAATGAGAGAGCAGAGAACTGCTGGTCCTAATTAAAATATTTAAAACACCATGTCTATTTTCTTCTATCTAGCCAAATACCTAAGCTGGAGCCAGCATGGTGCCAATTAACATGGAAAAAGCAAACACAAACACCCACAGTTTCTGATTAAAGTGCACATTATTGTACCATGCAATATATTGTTCAGCACATATATGTAAATGTTTAATTAACCCGTGTCTAAATCTCAGCGACATTCAAAAATCGATACTTTAATCCCCAAACAAGTGGCAATCTGTGTAGGGGAGACACTTACTTATTTATCACAGTGTTTTATTCAAATCTACTTTGAAGCAGTCATGTGCTAGACATGCCGAAGTGTTTCTTAAGGGACAAAACAGGGAGGAGACTCTTGGCTTGGCTGACTTCTCTTCAGATGGCAGCAACGTTGTTAGTCGCCAAAGACTTGCGAGAGGAAGTAGGTTAGCCTCAGGTGATCGGGAATCTTTCATTAATAATGTAGGGGGAAGTCTGGGCCCAAACCCATTTGTCAGCCTGGACAGCAATGACAGTAACAACACACGCCCGTGCGCGCGCGCACGCACACACCCTCTTTTCTTTGTTAACTGAAGACCTGTGCGTTGGAACAAACTCAGAGACATCCCTGCCACGGTAGGATGTTGAAGAGAAATGTCTGAAACACTGATAAGTTAAAGATTTGAAAACCTTACAAATATTAACTGGAATTTTATCAGTGTGTTAAAAGCCATCATAAAAGGAGAATAAATGGCTTCATGGCTGCTACGTTCCCCGTCTTACTCCTGCAAGGTGGGCTGAGTGCAGGAAGCTGGAGCTAAGCACAGTTACGCAACTCTGGGAAGGCTGGAGCTGGAGCTGGAGCTAGAACCCATGTCCTTTAACTCCAAACTCAATCCACTACGCACCACGTTGATTGTAACCAGCCATTAATTTTCTGTTTATATGAGAGATGTAATCTTAATTAAGAAACCTAATTACTACTCATTTAGCCATTAAAATCATTTGTAGACCGGGTCTGGTGGCTCAGTTAGTTGGAGTGTTGTCCTGCTCCCCAGTAGGGGTGTGGACCTGAGGCAACCAACTGGTGTTTCTCTCTCTCTCACTCAACCTCTCTTTCTCTCTCTGTTCCTCCTTCTCTAAAAGCGCTAAAAACATATCCTTAGGTGAGGATAAAAAAAATCATTTGTCGTTTGCTTTTGAGCATTTCTAGGAAGAGGTTGGAAAGGGTGAGGGAATTAAACAACTTTTCCTCCTTGTAGGGTTTCTCACTGCTGTTCAACAACTAAAATCATGGAATTTTAGACTAAAATCTTAAAAGTCATTCAGTCGACAGGGTTTCAAAATGTTCGTAAGCAGCAGACTCCTTTTTTCAAACATAATCTTTCATGAAACAACCATATATTGACACAGGTAAAAGCAGGACTCTCTCATAGAGGGAGTGGATCTCACTACCCGAGCTGGCAGCTTAGGCACCACCCAAGAACCCACCTTCTGGAAACCACTGTGCTCATCAAAGCCTTCATTAAACAGCTGGAGGAGCTGAGGTCCAGACAGGTGAGCACACAGGGAAGTATTTATGCAACATAACAGACTTGCAAGGTGCTTACTTGTCCAGTGCTTTTTCCATAGCACCAGGTCCCTAAAGGAATCAATGGAGACTATAATGCATGGAAAATTATAGAGCCAAAGAGAGGCGGCACTGTTTGTGCAAAATTGCAAGTAACAATATAGGAACATATGGTCATGAGGCGAGTTGGCCTGGTGCACAAAGCAAGATGTGAGTGGGAGGCAAGAGACTTAAGGGAGAGATTTGTCTCTCCCTGGTGAGTGCAGCCTCTTCATTTCAATTCCCTGGGCCCCAGAGTCCTCATCTAAAAATAGGGTTAATATCTCACAGAATTGTTTTAAAAATCAAGTAAGAATCAATGCACATGCAATTGCAAAAGCACATTGTTACACTGCATTGCAATTGCTTCCTTGTCTACTTCTGCCAGTACCCTCTGCGCTTATTCCAAGATAACATCTTTGTTTTACTATTTCTTTATCCTCAGTGACTGTCCAGGAAAGGTGTTCAATTAGCATTGCATGATGTTGTTGAATCCATAATGACTCACATGTACTAAGCATTTATTCTGTGTTAAGTGTCGATGCTAAGCACTTAATGTTAATTATTTACTTAATCCTCATAACAACCCAATAAGACTAATATTAGTATTACCCTCACTGCACAACTGAAAAACAGAGACATAAAAAGTGACTTGTTTGTCCAGGGATCCAGAACTAGTAAGTTGTGGAGAAAAGATCCACACTGTGATGTCAAACCTCAGAGCCCAAGCTCTTACTCACTACATTCTTCAAAAGGTAACAAACGGAGACTTATCAGCTAGCGAGTCGGGCAAATATCATAGATGGAAAAGCATGTGAAACACACACGCATGCACTGAGAAACATGAAATGGAATTCTTCAAATGGAAGAGCTTTGTTCCAACAATCAGAGGTTAGGGGTGATTTGAGAACATCTCTAATCTCTAAGGATGAAATTGTGGAGGCCATGTTACCACCATTCAACTCTCAGAAGGACCACTGGTCTGATTCAAAATGTCTAAAACAGATTCTCAAAATTATGCAACAGCCAAAGGAAAAGTAGTCAGAAGAAGAGGGGAGGAAGAAGGGAACCTAAGGCCATGACGCACGAGGCACCAGGAATCACCCCTGTGACCAACAGCCTTATTGTTTTCCTTCATAAATATCATACCCAATCCTGTGCCAGCTGGTGAAGTGGGTGTGTCTGGCCACCATGCAGGCTGATGGAAGTTGACAGAAAGGTGGCACTGAAACATTGAATCATTGCTTTAAAATGCAGTGGAATCAGCAGGGTCTATAGAGACTTAGTGAGGTAGCCATACTTGATACAAAAGGAAAACTGTGCATACCTGTGGTACATCTCAGACATTTTCAGGGACTTCTGTTTTGCATTATTCATATTATGGTCAGAAACTGAATAATGGACTGGTTGGACCACTGGTCTAACTCTATGTAATACAAAGAGGGATCCCCCCAAACTGAATTTATTTATAAAAAATTGTGTATTTATTCTTACATGTTTAAACTTCAGTCACCTTCAAAGTACTCTCCATTTGATGCAATACACCTATCAAGACATTATTTTTCACTGCTCAAAACAGTTTTTGAACTCATTAGTTTTGATGCCTCTTTGTGCTTCTGCCATTGTTTTTGTTCCATCTCCTTCACATCTGCAAAACATTTCCCTTTGAGGATTTTTTCATCAGAAAAAATGAAAAAAAGTCACTTGGGGGAAGATCAGGTGAATAGGGAGGGCGGGAATGCGGGTTGTGCCATTTTGGGGTCAAAAACCACTGAACAGTTAGCACAGTGTGGTCAGGTTCACTCATAAATCACCCAACATGAAATGGGTAAACACATTGAAATAGTCTTCAAAAAAATTCACTGAAGGCAAGCACTGCCTCTCACAACAATGCCAGCTGGTACACTGATACAGATGGGTTCTTTGAACATTAACATAGCAGGGGAAGCCTGTACTACAAGGCACCTGCCTGTCAGAAGATAATTCTGGGTTTTTGGGGTACCCCCTTGCATAATGCTATGTAATGTAACCCTATGTAATATTCTTTTTTTTTTTTTTAAAGATTTTATTTCTTTATTTTTAGAGAGGGGAAGGGAGGGAGAAGGAGAGAGAGAGAAACATCAATGTGTGGTTGCCTCTCATGTGGTCCCCACTGGGGACCTGGCCCGCAACCCAGGCATGTGCCCCGACTGGGAATCGAACCTGCGATGCTTTGGTTCGCAGCCCGCACTCAATCCACTGAGCTACGCCAGCCAGGGCTCCCTATGTAATATTCTTAACAACTACATTCGTATATATACAAAGTCTCTTTGAAGACAAGATGGGTTGTACATTCCTGGGTTCCTAATTTCCAGCTGGCATTGACTGAACCTATGGTGATTACATTTCTCCAATTATTGAGAAGACTTCGGAAACAGGGCTAAGACTGCATCATTTTATCCCCTACACTACAACTTACCTACATCCTACCAAAATTGTCAGTTGCCTAGAATCCAAAGTAATTTAATTAAAAGTATTTTCTCATAATGTACTAACATGTAAGTTAGCATTTTACAAACTGCACTTCCTTCAAAATAGCCAGTGTTAGACAACTAAAATTTCAAAAGCTTTTGTTGGTTTGTTTTTAATTCTCTCTCATAAGCAAGTTTGGGTTTTTGAAATTTTCACTTTCAAGGAAAAGAAAGGCAACAAAGCAGATCTCCAAGAAGGAGGTTGCGTTTTTATGCATCTTTAGCCAGACAAACATTAGTCCTTCCCCAGAACTGGAACAGCTATTATTCTGAAGAATGTAAACTTGCTGTTTTCTCAATATGCAGATAGGCTGTTGTCACAGATCCACACAGTAATGAACAACTTCTCAATATTTAATAAGCTTGGCACTCCTGTCCCCAGGCAGAGAGCACAGACGGTTGGTGGCCAGCTACTAACTGACCATTAAAATACAGAATCTCTCCTTTAAATATGCTTCATAAAGAGGTAATATCACCTGCAGTGGGCAGTGAACGCTGTCCTCTGTCAGGAGGTGGCCAGTCCTGAAAGACCTGGCCGGAGCAAGCAAAGTGAGCCTGCTCAGGATTCAAACAGGAGCTACCACACACCTCTGTTTGCAAGGGGGATTTTTAAGCGGTGTGGGGGAATTAACAGCTCTTCGCTTTGCAGTTGTTGGCCAAGCAAGTGGACATTAGGAAATTAGTCTTGAGGTTTTTCTTTCATGTATAAGAATAAAACTGCTCTGGAACTCTGTTTTCTCGTCCTTTTCATGCTTGCTTGTACACAGGAGTGTTTTGCGCTGTCCCTGGTGTGCCATGTGAGTATAAATATATTGCCACAGTAATGCTCACTAATTGGACCGATGAGCCATTAATTCAGAACAGTAATATTTGAGCATCTTAGCAGTGGCTTTTTTTTTAATTCAAGGAGTAAATTCTAATGTTAATGTGATTATAGGAACTTCAGAAAATCATTAATACAATTAGTTCATTTTCTAAATAATGGAAAAGCTAACATAATGAGTTCTCCTTAGTCTTATTGACCATTAAGAGAAGACATTTGGCTGTAACTATAATTCCAGGTTAACACAAATATTCCCACGATCATATGAAGCATATAGAGTTTTAAAATTCTTGAGTGAGCCTACCACAACTCTTGTTACCATCATTTCATAAGATGTGATTGCCTCTTCTCTTTCATCAATAGCAATAGGATTTGGTGTGTTTTTCAGGATGACTTTCCACAAAGCAATGACAGAATTCTTTCTTCACCATTTCAGAAGTGCTGTGTGCATAATGGTGAGGGGGAATAATGTACATGTGGATGTACATCCACATGTGGATGTATGGGGATGTAGGTAGTTGGCTTCCTGGCGGATGATCAGCTCTCATCACCATCCTCCAATGACCCCAATGTAGGCCCCAGGAAAACTAAAAATGACAACTTCATCACCCTTTGGGCTACTTTCCAGGAACATTCATTCTAAAAGTGCTTACAGTCATGTGCTGCCAAGCAGTAAAAGGAGCTAAACTTTTCTGTGTTGTGCCAGGAGACAGAATTAGGACCACGGGGTAAAAACTACAGTGAAGCAGATCCAGGGCCTCCACGAGAGCCTCCCAGCTGACTGTGCGGTAACGGAATGAATAGGTAACTTACAAGGCAGAGGCACTTCAACAGAGGCTGAAAGACTCATGGATGCTCTTAATAGTGTTTTCGGGAAGAAAAAAGTTTAGTGTTTTTGTTAAAATCTCATGTGAAATCCCAAATATGACATGTGAAAATAACACTTCACTGGTTGAAACAGAAGATGAAAAACCTCGAACTTCATTCATTCACCTTGTTTTAACCCCCAACGCTGTCCAAGTGAACTCCACAGTGCTCTAAGGAGCACTTTTTAAAAACCACTGCTATAGAAATCATTCCCAAACTATGTGGGAGATCATTCTAATCCAGCAATTTTCAAGTTTTTCTTTACTGGGAAACACATGACAAGTGATAATTAACCTAAAACTTGATCCCTGACTGGTGTGGCTCAGTGGATTGAGCGCCAGTCTAAAAACTGAAAGGTTCGATTCCCAGTCAGGGCACATGCCTGTGTTTGCAGGCCTGGTCCCCAGTTGGGGGTGTGCGAGAAGAAACCGATCAATATTTCTTTGCACATCAATGTTTCTCTTCCCCCACCCTTCCTCTCTCTTTAAAAATAAATACAATCTTTCAAAAAACATAAAACTCCAACCCATTTGCATACCCAAATTCACATATCCCCCAAAATTCTGTGAGGAGTCAAGCACCACAAAAATTCCCAGGTTTCATACAAGTGTTAAGAGTATCACAGGCCTCAGGGAGCTAACTATAATTTGGCCCACCTCACCCACTCAAGAAACCTCCCAGAATACAAGAGAATTAAAAGTATATTATTACTGAGGTGGCCTTGATCTACTCTGATTTGTGAAAGTAATACATTTTTTAAAATGTTCACAAGTCTGGGCACTTTATCAATAATGATCACTTATTTGGGTCACACCTCATAACTGACCACAATACATCAGAGTGTTGTAACGTTGCGCTTCAGAGCCTGGGTGACGGGTGCAGGGACAGCCACACCCAGACCACAGCACCAGTGCTGAGTCTCCATGCCAGCTAACCTGAAATAAGGCAAACATTTGTATCAGATTACAAACCATTTTTAAAATCCAAGTGCTCGTTTATGTATAAAAGCCAACAGTGGTCGATTTCTCTGTTCAGCCAGAGGTTTAGGCATCACATAAAAATTAGCCTGATGAAATTTTACTGCTCCTGCTCGTCTGAAATTCTTTCTAAGTACTCAGTATCATGGACAGCAGCGTCAATCTATCTATGTAGTAGAATTTAAAACAATGGTGTATCTTTTACATGAATACGATTTTTGAGTATTTATGATGTGCCAGGCATGGTCCTGAGTGTTCTACGTGCACTGACTCATTCAGGTTTCACAAGGACCCAGTGATATGACTACTACTATCACTCCCTTTTGGTAGACATGGAAACTGAGGCTTAGAGGAACTAAGTAGCTCATTGAGCTTTACACAATAGCTAAGTTGTAGAGCTGGGATTTGAACCCAGGCAAATCTGACTCAAGAGTTCACAAGCTTAACCTTTATACTCTGCAAGGAGTCAGAAAAATCCCACTGTCCAGAGGGAAAACTGAAGAGGTAACTGGCAAAAGACCTCATTCTCAAACTGTTCTATGAGCTTCTCATCTTGCTCTATGTTGTCGAGGAGCAACGAAAGGAAAGAAAGAGAAATGAAGAACAGAGTCAAGGAATTGGGGTAAAGGGTATGGTTAAGCAACTTTTCCTGCAAAAGGCAAAAAATGTCAAGAATTCCAATTAGTTTACCCAAAGGTCAACAGAGGGTTTTTTCTTCTGAGAAAATAGAGATGAAATATGTTGGCTGGCCCCGAGGCTAAAGAATAATTAGAAACAACCCTCCCCAGCTAACTGCAAAGTCCAGAGGGGCGCTGGCTCTCTGCTGACCTCAACACAGTGCTGGGGAGCCTCTCAGAGGGTCAGCCCTGAGCAGGACACACAAAAGACCCATGGTTCACCAGCAGGGACTGTCGTCGGCTTGCGAACATCAGTGACAAAATATCTAGAAAGTTCTCCAGCCACCTAGAGTTTGACCCCCATGCCCAACCTGTGAAGCACTGATTATCATCTGTTTCACAGATAAGAAATTGAGATGCAGAGAAGCTAAGTGCCATACTCGAAGTTTCTCCAATGGTTAAGGGCAGAGTTGAGACTTGGGTCTTCTGATGTCAAAGCTGCTCCTTCTCT
Organism: Trachops cirrhosus; assembly: GCA_028533065.1. Taxonomy (NCBI): domain Eukaryota; kingdom Metazoa; phylum Chordata; class Mammalia; order Chiroptera; family Phyllostomidae; genus Trachops; species Trachops cirrhosus. The sequence goes on from CM052538.1 coordinate 150,771,486, forward strand.
TCATGCCCCTGGGTGCAGGTGTGACTCATTCTTTGGATACGGGAGAGCCTGAGGGTAGGTGAGCAGGCTGTGACCTGGGCTTGCATCTAGGCTCCTCCATTTACGTCTGCTGCGTGACCCTTAGCAAGCTCTTAACCTCTGTAAGCCTCTGTTCTCCGAGCTGTAAGATGGGAACCATCAGAGTACATGCCTCACAGGGTTTTATGGTGACTGACTGAAACTGAAGGAGTTAATGTCTATACAAAGTAAAGCAAAGTGACTAGTAGTAGTAGTAGGTATTCATCAGATGTTACTCTTTACTATTAATCATTCACTCACTTAATAAACTTTGATTAGACAGTTATTCTGTAACAAATCTGTGTGCTTAGGCCGGATAATATGGGACAAATCAGTCATGACATGTGACAAACCCTGCCCTGAGGTTACTCACAGTCCTTGGGAGACCAACACAAAGAGAGATTTATAAGGCAAGGGGCAAGTATAATGATACTGGCGAATTATGCTAGAGGGTATCATACAAGCAAATAAAATGTTTTTTTTTTATCAAGAGCAGTCAAAGCAAGTTGTACAAAGAGAGTTTGTAAAACAAAATCTTTTAATACTAAGAAAGATGCTACAAATGAAAACATAGTTCAAAGTTAAATGTCAATGTCAGAAGACTATATAAAAACAACGAAACCCTGAGATTTAGAGTTGAAGACCCTTTGCTTAAATCTCAACTCCATAACCTACCAACTATGTGATTTTAAACAAATAATTTAACTTTTCTAGCTCTCCATTTACTCATTTCTAAAACTGTGACATAATAGTAACACACCATGGGGTTGTTATGTAGATGAAATGATGTATGTGAAAGTGCTTTGTAAATTTTAAAGTGTCGTTATGATTATTTCCAGTCTGGGGGAGGGAGGAGGATAAAGCAGAGGAAGAGGAGGAGGGAAGAAGAGGGAGAAGCGCTCAGGCACGTGCCGAGGTGCTCGGGCGCCTCGAGGAACAGGAGCCCTGTCGCGCTCCTGGGTTCTCAGGCACGCACAAAGACGCTATTTTTGGTTAAATAAGGCAAACAGGAATCTCACCCGAATTTAAATCTGCACAAACGTTCATTCCCATGGGATCAGCTTCCTTCTTGTTCTCAGGCCCTATGTACTATTATGGGATTTGAACATCCTTACTTGGAGAAGCCACAGGGCTGCCTGTGAGTATTTGCAACTGCCTCCTGCCACCTGCCTCCACCTCGGAGCTCTTTTGTCCCCTGGGGCTTGCTCCCCAGTTGCAGAGAATGCTGCGACCAGACCTGGCTACACAGGTGGGCAACTTGTCTTAAGCCATCTGCAGAAATGTTTCTCTTCACCACAATTCTTCCAGAGGCCCAGACAAGCAGCACTGAGCTGGTCCACAAGAGGGGAACCTGAATTTCCCTAGTGAGCAAGGACAGTAAAATGACATTTGCAGGGGGCACAGTCTGGGGAAAATACAGTATCATAAAAGGGCTGGGGGGATTGATGGAATCAATCAAGAGTATGCAAAGGACATAGAGGGGGTGGGAACTGAAGGGCCACCTGAGTCAGACGACAGTGTTTAGACCTGACTGTGGAGAGTGTGGGAGACCCATGGGGCACAGAGCAGAGATGGAACACGAGCTGTCCGAAGAGGTCAGTCCAGCCATAGAGTCAGAGAATAGACTAGAACCTGGGGGCACTAGTGGCAGAGAGGACAGTCACCTAAAATGCTGACAATGAGGACATGGATTCTGTTCCAGTGTCACTGGGAAGAAAGGGAAAGGACTCAAGAGCTATTGAAAAGCAAAAATCAACAAGCTGTGGAGACTTGGTTGAAGAAAGGGGAGTAAAGCCAATGGTGAAACCAATGATGATTCTACTTTGGGTGACTGGATTAATGGACTATGGTTTTGTCAAAAGAATAGTTTCAGTAAAAGCAGTCTCTCTTTACATTGAAAATGAGTCATTTTTATTTATGTAAATCTCATTTGATTCTGCTGTGAGTTTGGTCTAGCTCATGGGTTAGGTAATACTTCTTCTTTATGGATGATGGTGAGGCTCAGAGAGACAAATGTTTGCCTCAATCCATGCAGACAGCTAGAAGAGAAGAGTTAGCGTTAGCCCCATTAACCCAGGGTTGACAAATAGGTCTCAAGTTGTCTACCAACTCTGATGAATTGATAATAACTACTTGAAGCACTATGTTGAGATTCTGACATTGAATCTGGCCTTGGAAAGCTACTGTGACAAACTGGTGATGTCTGCCATGACAGCAGGAGAGGAGGCTGGCAGTATGTCAGGTTTTTGCCAGTCCTGCACCAGACCATGCTGACTCATGAGAAGTGAATAGAACAATACAACAGATTTGATGGGAATCGGCAAATGGCTCCTGCAAAAAAATGTCCCTGGACACAGATCAAACTGTACCAACTGACAAAACTGACATCAGCAAGACCGTGGGTGACCAAAACATGCCCAGGTCCCTGCCACGCTTCCTCCTCATTTCATTACTTCCAAATTGGAGGCTCCGTTTTCCAGATGACAAGAGTCATGTTTCAGTTTTTTAATTACCAAAGGGTACCCCACCCCTCCCCACTGTACGTAGGTCTTCTGAACTTTCAGGCAATGCAATACTTCATGTTCTATCAGCAAACAGAAAGAACAACAGAAAGAACAGAGGCTGGAACCAAGAACCTCTGTTCCTTATGTGTAAAAAAGAGATAATACTGCACTCCCAAAGCTGTTAAAAGGATTAAATAATGTATACAGGGTCCAGCAGAAGAAACAGCTGCTTGGGTGTGGTTGGTAGGGTAATCATATGGGTGTAATAATTTATAGTTTTAATTTGAACATTTCACCTAAAATGTCCTATGGTATGCTTGACTGTGATATTGTTATGTTACAGAATTACATGCTTATGACTTCATAATAAAATATTTTATAATAAACAAGAGGCTGGACCCTGTAGATGCCTGGCATGTAGTAATCATTCTACAAATGCTTTAAAATTCTTATTTGCACAATAAACTAATAAGATGAAGGGAGGCAAAATTATGGTCAGAGAGGATTTCAGCAATCTTAAAGCCCTGTCTCCACTCAGAGATAGTCCTTCTGTCTCAAGTGACAAATGTTTCTACAATCTGATGTTTGTACCATTTATTTCAGACAAAATCAGTCCAAGTTATTTTCACTGGTGCTTAATGTTCAAAGTCAAGGTCAAAATAAATATTATTCTTAAGTTCAAGGGTCATACCCTAAGGCAAATCATCAACTGAGCTGATGAATTTCTTTTTCTCAAAGAAGCAAAACATTCTCTTGAGCAGCATGTAGAAGGAGGTGACTGAGCCTAACAGTGTCAAGAGTGCAGACCCTGTAACCAAACAGGCATGAATTTGAACTCCAGCTCTTTTGTGTACTCGCTATGTGGAAAGTCACTCAATTACTCACAGTCTCAGTTTTCTCATCTGTAAAATATATTATATATATATATACTTCAGAGTGTTTGAGCAAACTAAAATGATGTATGTAAAACACTCACCAAAGTAAAGCACGTAGGAAGGGCTACAAATTGCAGTTATCATTATACAGATGGGTTAGAGCAGCATTGCACAAAGCTGGGTTTACTAACACACGGACTAGCACCAGTTGACATGACCTTGCCTCCCCAAAACAGTTTCCCGATGATAACATGCTCTGTCTTTTCGGAATAGTAAGTATAAACTACAGATGTCTTGGGAATAAATTCCAGATTAGACATCAACCTATACACTTGATAATGCATATAACAAACATCAAAGTGATGAGCAGAAATTCAGACTGAATTGGTGCAAACATCTTGGTATTCATTAAAAGATACTTCATAAACACAGTCTAAATTATTTTACAGGGTCATCATTTGCTGTGTAACACAGCAAATTCAAGTTCTCATCTGACACTGAAAAACCCCCTCAGTCACAGGAGTTAAGAAACTAATGAAACCACTATTTTTCAAGCCCTTAGTACGTACTTAGCATGGTTCTATGCACAACACGGAGAGAAACAAAGTATAAAATATGGCTCTAGGTAAAATTTGTAATCTCCTTGAAGAGACATGATTGGGCAAAGGGATTCCACTCAAAAGCCATATAATCAACAGAATGTAATGGCCAGCAGCCAGAATTCACCCACAACCAGGCCATAAGAGAGCACTGAGCTAGTGTTTGGAAAAAAATAAATTTGCCAGTCATTACTAGAAATGCCCAGTTAGGTAAAGAATCCTTTCTATAAGAAGTCATTTTCTAACAGCCTCAGGCAGTTGACCGTGGCTGAAGACAACATTAGCAGTGCCCTCTGGGCTATTGATCTTTATTGGCACCACTTTACAGGCAAACAAGAGGAAATATATTCCCATATAGAATCCCATCATTAAAGTTTTCAGAAATCCTCTCCCTGCTATTTTCACAATCACCGCGCCCCCCCCACCCCCCCCACCCCCCCCCCCGCAACACACACACACACAAATTGCAGCTATGGGGTTCTCCTTAATTAATGTGATTCCTCGCTGCTTGGCAATACCATAGGTGAGGCTCTTGTTACAACTTGGATGAACTTTTTCTTGAGAAACTCTCGCTACATTCTAAGCAGGAAGCCTTTCCCCCTACCCACAATCCTGTTGGCCATCAAAAAAGCCATTAGACAGCCTTCTCCCTCAGAACAAAAGGGCTTCCAGGATGTTTCCCAGGCCCTTCTCTGTGGGTTTGAAATTATACACAGCAGTGCCAAAGGTAAGGCAATTCTAGCAGGATTTTTTTTTCTCTTCCTTTTTTTTATTACAGTTCTGGGTGTTATTTTTTTTCTCCGTGCTCTCTCCCTCTTGTGGTATATATTTATGGCCTACAGCAATCACTTTAGACTTTTTAGACACGTCTGGATAGAGATAGATGACACAAGTGATCTACTTATCTTCCTTTCCCATCACCAATAAAAGTGACAGCCCGCCTAATTAGGCTTAATAAAGCAGCTGCAGAAAGAGTGGCGCAGCAGCGATCTAAGGAGAGACGGCACTGACCCGGAGATACAGGTGCTGCCTTCAGGCGTTGCTGCTATTACTTTATCTCCAACACATTACAGTGCTGCTCATGCCATATTCAAATGCAAGTAGCATGTTTTTCTCCTCAATTCTTAGATCAAGAACAAAAAAAAATCCCACCTAATCAAAAAAGGCACTGACAATTTTTCAGCCCCACATTAAAAGCAAAGAGTCATTCAGAACAGTGCACTCCATATTCTATTTTATAATATCACTTTAAGCTATTGCTTTGAATCTCAGACATTTCTTTGTTAAGAAGGAAAATCAAAAATTCATCAGAAGAAGTTCTTTTTCTACCCCCCTCTCTTTTTTTCTTCCAGGCTAGCATGGGGTTTGGAGCTGGAACCAACATTTGTAGAAGTTAGGGGTCCTTAAGCAATTATTGGCGATGAGAGTTTGACACGCTTGAGAGTTGTCAACAACTGACTTTAAACAAAGTGGAAGAAGAGAGAAAGAAATGATTCTCAGTGAAATTAATACACAGGCCTGCAAATTAATGGTGTCGGGTATTTTTTAAACAAGGGGGAAAATCTGAACTTTGCATGAAACAGCATCTTAAGTACATCTTTACAAAAATTGTCAGATTGTCAAAGGGCATCAAAGCGAATTGAATCTGCAACTGTTCATAGTATTTCCACATACACTAAATGCCAATTTATCTTACTTTATTCACCAGTTCTATGGCAATTATTTAAAGCTATTAGAAAGGGAGAAATGTCCTTGATCTGACATGCCAGTGCTTGTTCTATGACATTTATTATAAGAAACATACAACCTATCTCATGAAACTCGAGTACTGCCAGAGGCTCTTTCAGTGACTGAGTCTAACAGGCAGCCAGCCAGCAGGCAGAGGCCAGCAGAGGCAGGTCTTAGGGCACCTTGGAATTTTTGCTGACCTACCCCTGGGCCTGGTGCCGGTAAAAGCCAGCCTTGGTGTGCAGCCCAGTCCTTCCTACATGCACCCAGGCCCAGCAGAGGCAGCCATGAACTGTAGATCAATTTGTAACTCCAAATAAGTTGCCCAGGGCCAGCCACAGGCAGTAACTAAATAGGACTGGTGCACACCAGCATGGCTTAGTTGGTTGGGCATTGTCCCACAAACCAAAAAGTTGCCAGTTCGATTCCTGGTCAGGGCACATGACTGGGTTGCAGGGTTTGTCCCCGGTCAGGGCACGTATGAAACGCAACCAATTGATGTCTCTCTCTCACATAGATGTTTCCTTCCCTCCCTTCCCCTCTGTCTAAAAACAAGTAAAATCTTAAGTTGGCCTGCACCAGAGTTCCTCCCAAGAGGCCCCAGAAGTGACACACCCAGTGGCCAGCTTCATAGAATATCACAGGAGGATCCAATTAGCTTCAGAAGTGACATATCCAAAGAGAGTTCTCAGCAGTCACCAGACCCTCCTGAGGTGAATTCCACTCCATGTGGTCAACACCCACACAGTAGCTGGTACACTGGGTAGGTTCAAATCTCATAGCCAGTCAGCCTGAGGATCGAACCCACACATGAACAAGCCAGTTGCAATCAAGACTTGGTTACAAAAGGAGAGCCCACATAATCCACACAGGGACATTCCTGGAGCATCCAGCTCAGGTGATCAAGGAGACTGTGCCACTGAGTCCCACAGGACAGCTACTACATTAGGCCACCCTATCAAGACTGGGAGTCATAGCAAATCTACCTAATACATAAAAACAAACACAAATAAGCAGCCAAAATGGAGAGACAAAGAAATGTGCCCTAAATGAATGAACAGGAGAAATCTCAAAAAAAAAAAGCTAAATTAAATGGAGGCAAGCAGTAATGAGGTAACGAGGATGGTAACAAGGATGCCCAAGGAGCTTAGTAAGAGCTATACTGTATGAAAAAGGACATAGAAGCCATCAAAAAGAATCAGTCAAAAATGAAGACTACAACACCTGACATGAAGAATGCACTACAAGGAACAAACAGTAGGATGGATGAAGCAGAAAATCGAATCAGCAATTTGGAAGGCAAAGTAGCATAAAACAATCAATTAAAGCACCAAAAAGATAAAAGAATTTCTTAAAATGTGGATGCACAAATGAGTAATTGCTATTATTATTCTTATTCCTTTCTTTTATGTCATGTCTTTCAAGTCCTCGGAAGTACAGCTGCCAAGTGACAAAATCAGGAAAGATTGGCCTTAGAATTTCAGACCTGACTTGGATTCCTGAGTTCGCACTTTATTACACTGTAACATCGTGTAAATCACTCACCTCTCTAGCCCTCAGGCTTATCAGTAATAAAATGGGGATGATACCACCAACAGGCTGCTCAGTGTTGGTGGGAGTTCTAAATGAGGTAATATAGAGAGAGCTCCTAGGACTATATCTGATGTACAAACCATCCCATTTAACCAGAAAGAGGAGGAGGGGCTGCTGTAACATTTACTGTATGCCAGGTACATGCTATGTGCTTCACACACATTCTCCGGTATGACCACTTCCCAAACAACTTCATGTGGTCACTCCCAGGATCTCTATATTTTCGATGAGAAAATTGAGGCTTACAGAGATATTGTACCTTTCTCCAATTGTATAGCTAGTAAGCAGCATCTTTCTAAAATCTGAACTCGCAATCTCCTCAGATCATTGTAGTTTCCTTTTCCTCCCTCTATGAAGATTTCATTGACTAACAGTCTCACTATACCACCACTGACCCAGAAGATGCATGCATGCATGCGTGCATGCATACATACATACTCTAAACTCAGTCAGACCAGGGATCCCTCCAAGTACACCCCTACTCCTGAAACACATACACAGCCATGTTTCTATTACTCGCATTTTTATACATTCTCCTCTTATTGTCTACACATCCATTAAAATGTAAATTCTTAAGGACCACAATCATGACTTTTACTTCCCTTCCCTCTCACTGAAGCTCATATCCAACCAGAAAGCATTTAGTAAAGGTGGTGTAGGGAACAAACGTGGACACGGGATCGGTGCCATCACTAAGGGGACAATTCATATTTGCCAAGGGTGCTTCCTCATTTTAAAGACAAACAGAACAGCCAGCTGCTAAGTCCCACCACTTTTACAGGAACTCCAGACCACCTTCACATGGCTGAGCATGGCCTCCTCCCTAGGTCACACAAGCTCATGGGAGAACCCGCCATTGGGACATTTTCCATGGTTTTGGCACACCTGAGGAAAAAGGGCAACACGAGTTGTCAGACCTTTTTTTAATGTGGAATCTTAGCTGGGTGCTGAATCTAGGACCTAAGCAAGGGTTTCCTCGGAAGGGTGTTCTGTTGTTTTCTCCCTGTTTCAAACGGCAAATTGTCAGCTCTGGAGCCAGAGCTGGATTCAAATCCTGACTAGGTCACCTACTATTTGCAGCCTTGTGCAAGCAACGTCATATCCTGAGACACGACTTCTCCTCCATAAAACGAATACTACAATATACACCTTGCAAAACTCTTTTAAGGATTAACACTCAGTGAGAAAATTGTAAATCATTATGGTTAATGAAAGAAGCCAACCACAGATGAGTGTGTTTCCATTCCCACGAAGTTCAATAACAGGCAAAAACAAACTACGCCTGAACAAATCGGAACTTTGGTTACTCTGGGGCAGAGTTTGGGGATTTACTGGGAAGGACACAGGCGAGTTTTTTGGGGTGACAGAAGTTTCCTGTATCTTAGAGCATTGGTTACACAGGTGTTAAATTCATCATATTGCACACTTATGATGTATGCATTTTTATACATGTAGACTACACTTCAATTAAGAGATAACTAAAATGAGATAATTTATGTGAAGCTCTAACAAGTGCCAAGCAAACAATAAATGTTATATTTTAGCCAATTAGTAACTATTTCATATACATCCACTAAGTGCCAGGCGCTGTGCTTGGTGATGGAGTTAGCACACTGGTAAATCAGGGTGAGGCACAGACAGAGCACAGGCACTGAAAGAGGTGAGGCCAAAAGCTGGCTGCACCCACGGCATGCACTAAGCAGCAAAAGGCACACCGTGGGGATGGGTGCCATCAGAAAGAGAGAAAATAGAGCAGAAGCAAGGCTATAGGGAATAGGGGGCCCAGGTGAGCATTAGCAAAAGAAAGGGGGAACGAGTGTGCCCAGGCAGCAGGCAGAGCCCAGCAATGCATGCCACTGAGGGCTTACAGAAGTCCCTGAGTAGGTACTGGGGCCCTATCATCGCTGTGGGACCGGTGAGGCCTTGGCAATGAGACTCATCTGGGCACCAGGTTGGGACAGGCTAGCCTAGTGCTGGCTGGTACAGAGTTGAACTAGGAGCCCACTGCCCCTAGAGGCTGAAGCAGGAGGTAACAAAAGATTTCAAGTATAAGGAGACACAGATCGGGGGTCAGGGCACCAAGCAGATCCTGACACTAACACTTCCCAGGCTTTGAGGGTAAACAGCTGATCTGTGAAGAGTCATTGGTTAACAACATGTATTCTCAGACTGACTGGGGACTTCCATGGGAATAGTCGTGCTTCCCAGGGCCTGCACAGGGTTCCTGGCATGTACGTTCTGTGTTCAAATAAAAATTGGTCCCTTTGGATTCCGATGGACCTGGGTTCAAAATTACCTCTGCCTCTTACCGTGTGACTTGCCACAGTGGGTCTCAGCATTCTTCTCAGTGAAGCGGAGATGCACGTGGTACCTGTCTCTGAGGGCTATTGAGAAGACTTGATGAGATAACTTTCGTCAATTCATAACAGAGCCGACACACAGCAAGTGTCCAATGACATAAAACGCTGTGACTAAGAGCTGAGAGACACACCGAGCGTGTGCTTCAGTTTCACATAAAAAACACAAACGGCAAAAACCTTGGGGTTGTCGCTCATTGTTTTATTCATGCCATCTGTACATAAGGCCAACTGAAGAATTTCCTTTTCACATGACTAAAATCTGGTTCATCTCATGTCCTAACAGTACAAATCTCTAACCTACAATATTTCCAAATTTACCAGAAACAATGTCCATAATAATAACCACAAGCCCTAGAAAATTCTGATGTGCCTGGTCCAGAATTCCCTACAATTTACCTTGATGCAATCTCATTATTTTTTGTGAATTGGCAATGCATTTTGGTATCAAAATAATATGAACCCCATTCCTGGACCAGTCAAGACAACTGAGTGCACGGAGATATTGGGAAGACGCAATTGCCGAGGGTTCAAACTTTCAGCATCCGCTGATACTGTTTTAACATGACCTAGGTGTGAGCTGGGAGACTCTGGCGAAGGTTGGGAACCAAGCTTGTGTACACAGAATATCATAGCTGTTTCAGGTGGTCCATTCCCAGAATATACCCCTGAGTCTCAGGTTTACAAGTTGGGTAGCCCACGCATCTCTTCTTCAGAGCAGTCAATGGAAATAGATTTCACGAAGAGATTTCAAATTTGTCTTGCTTCCCCATAAACCTTTTGATGTATTTCCTAACATTTAATAATTAGATTAAAATGTAGCAAGTAAGGGGTCTGTTGCCTTTCCTGAGTCTGTCCCAGTTAAGAAGCAATGTGGAAAAAAACAAATGTTGGCCAGCACAGCGGGGGGGTCACCTTACACACTGCGCACAGGCCACGCACACTGTCTTCTCTCACACACGGCTGCGAGTGCCCTGCCGCCGAATGACAGAAACAGCAGGTTGTGTGAGCAGAAGCAGCAAGCACTAAAGTGATAACTCTCAATCTTGAGTAAAACAGAGTTGGGGATTCCTTCCCTTGTGGCTGTTGGAAGTCTTATATAGGTGAATGCTAGGTCAGAATCTTAGAATTAATTATTTTCCCATATTTTTTTCCACCCAGCCCATTTTAGCATCTTCTCAATACCTCAGTGACTCAAAGGTCAAGTGATTCCTTCCCAGATATATTTCCAGCCTCCACAGTAAGATTTTTTTAATCCTCACTCAAGAATATGATTTTATTGCTGTTACAGAGAGAAGAAGAGGAAGAGGGAGGGAGAGAAAGGTGGAGGGGGGATATTGATGTGAGAGAAAAATATCAGTTAGTTGCCTCCCATATGTGCCCCAACCAGGGATTGAACTCCCAACTTGGGTATGTGCCCTGATTGGGAAGTGAACCTGCAACCTTTTGGTATGTGGGACAATATTCCAACAAACTGAGCCACCAGCCATGGCCAGAGCAAGATTTTTAAACTCACATGTCACACGAGTCCAATATATTAATTCATTTGTATAGTCTGATGATCTTAGACAGAAGCAATTTGAGAGCTGCATTGGTATTTTGTTCATTTCAAAATGTGTGGATGTGTTTTGAGTTTTGAAAATCCCTATGTAATAACAGTTAGGAAGAAATACCCTGGCTGGTATGGCTCCATGGATTGAGTGCCGGACTACAAACCAAAGGGTCACTAGTTCAATTCCCAGTCAGGGCGCATGCCTGGGTTGGGGGCCAGGTTCCCAGTAGGGGAGCACGTGAGAGGCAACCATGCATTGATGTTTCTCTCCCTCTCTTCTTCCCCTCTCCTCTCTAAAAATAAATAAATAAAATCTTTAAAAAAGCACTTGGGAAGAATCCTTCTGGCCACACAGAGGCTTACTTGCAAATGAGCAGGTATCCTCCTATACCCTGCACTACTCGAGCAATGGCTTACCCTACAATGATGTTAAGTACAATCTTGCTGCAGGACTAAGAACAGTGAGTAGTACTGCTTTTCTTTTCCCCATTACTAGTTGGAATCTACTGTAGTGGAGACTGGTTTTTTCATTTCCCACCCTGGGCTTTCTGTTCCCTCTTTTGAATATACATCTTTAACTAAACAGCAAATACATGCAAAGAAATATCCTTCTTACCAAACACGTGTTGTCATTGTTGGCTCAGCATTATTCTGTCAGGATCAACCAATAATAAACAGAATTAAAGCCTTTAACCCTTAGCGAAATTAAATATTGTGCTCTCCTGGTAGGCCCATTCCTCTCATTCCAAAGAAGGTGCACATATCCATACACACAGAGAACTGACATTTATCATCATCTTTTTAAAGAGAAATAATGAAAGCTATGACAAGAAAACAAAAACAAAGCAACCTCACCTGTAAAGAGGCATAGGAACTCGATGGTAACACTGAGTCTCCCCATTTTTAAGGCTATGTTTTCGGACATCCCAAGTTCCAGAACTGATTTAGTGAGCTCCAGAGCATCCTGGAAATAGGCGGTCCTGAGGTTTAATTCACTGAGCGATTTTATACTGAGAACATTTTCCATATCGCAAAGAGCAGGTTTCATCCAGCCTAGCACACCTAGCACTGACATCAGTTCTTGCCAGAGGGAAAAAAATTGCTTTTTAAATATTGACTTTCTCAGTCACTGCCAAGGCCAACCAGTCAGCCGTGAACCACATTTGTTGCCGCCATCTTATACAGATCGTGAACTCTGCTGCTTGCCAAGAAGCATCTCCAGGGCATTAGCTAAGCCGCAGTAACTATCCCGAGCTGAGATTCTAGGCATCTGAGCCAGAAGTACAGGGAATAATTGTCTTCCTCAAGTTAGGAGTCACCACTCAATTTCCTAGTGGCATGTCTCAGTGACACCTCGAATCTCTGCATTATGAGTCCTTACCCTTCACTGCAAAGGTCCCAGGCCAACCTTGCCCTGTGGAATCAATCCTCCCTCCCCACCCCCATCATCATCAGCATCGTTAGCAATTATTTAACAGTTACTATGTGCCAGGCACTGTTCTTAATTATTTTACATCTATTACTATCTCTACTACAACTACTAGTAATATCACTACTACTTATATAGCATGTCAGGTACCACTTCAAGGATTTTATACACGTAATCCTAGCAGATAAGCACTATTATTATCCTTGTCTCATACATAAGAAAACTGCAGTTAAGTAACTCACCTGAAGACACATCTAGTAAGTGGAGGAGCTGAACTTCTATGTAGGCTGCCTGGCTCTAGATCCTGCTGTCTACACATGCCCTGTGATCCCATAGGGAAGACAGACTTATAACAACCAGTTACAATTCCAGGTTCCTTTAGGAAGGGACAAAGAAGGGGTTTCTGAGACCTGGTCCACCTTCTCGGACAAAGGACTATTGGGATGAATATTGAAAGACCATGAGTAAGTCAGGGAGAAAAGGAAAGGAAGCACTTTTTTGAAAGGCGGGATAGTACACAGACCTAGTGGTGAGAGGAGAGACTGGTTTTCCAGGAACTCCAGGCAGTTCCATAAAGTTAGAGCAAAGGCTGCAGAAGAGAAGGATTAAGAGACTACAGTAAAGAGTTCTGACCCCAGTCCACAGCAGCCCAGCTGCTCATCTAAGGTTAGACCAATCCTGAGAACAACGGGGGCCTCTAGGCCAAAGGACTTCATATCATGTCACACACGGCCTTCCTTTTCAGAAATATCCCTGGGTAGCCCTATGGCAATCACACTAGACAAGAGACAGAAGCTAGTTAGGAAGCTATGAGCATAATCCAGGTGAGAAACCATGAGAGTCTGAACTAATACGTCAATAATTAAAAGCATAGGAGAAAATACCCAGGCTTGAGCGTTTTGATATTGCTTTCATAAAAACACACCTGTCTAGACATGGGATTCCCGAAGTTCTTTTCCCTTAGAGGACTTGGCTGCAGTCAACCCATTCTCCGTGAACCCCGTAGGCACGGTGTCTTATTTTGTAATTACACATAAATGAGCTCGCCATTTCATATTCCATTGTACTAGAACTCAACTGCCGAGCTGTCTTCAATACAGGACAAAAGATTTAATTAGTCAAAATACTAATAGCCAGTTGAAGAGAATAAAAAATGTATCTCTAATAAAAATCCTTTCATGTGAAGCAACTTTTACTACAGGAATTTAAAAAATATCTCTATCATGTCTCACCTTGAGCCATGGTTCTTAAGATAAAGTCCATAACCTATAACCTGCCAGGAAGCCACAGGCCAGATGACCTCTTACAACACCTGTGCTAATAAGTGATACCATACCTGGCTCACACTAGATTCTCAAAGGGTTTATTGAGAAAAAAATCAATCAGTGAGTGGGCGAAACCTATAATAGGACTTGGGTGTGGGAAAATATTATTTAATATTACACAAACCTACATATCATCCCATTACATTCTCACAAAGTCTTTGCCATTTTACCTCTTTTCTTTAGCAAGGTCTCTTATTGGATGCCTTAACTATAAACACAGTGGTTTAGATGATTCAGCTTATGGTGGCCCACTGGCCAAAAGAGTTTGAGATTTGCTGCAGAAGGACTTAGGAGATTTCGAAGAAACCACTCCTCATAAGCATTATAATCACAAGGAGCTGGATTAGAGGTCATTTGAAATAGTAGGCAACTACAAATATTCCATTGGTCACTAGTAATTTTGAGTTGGAGGAGGCTGTCCCAGAAAGGTGAAAAGATTTACTCAAGGTCACACAGCCAGCCCTCTGTTTAGAAATTCGCTCATAGCATCCCTGTTGAAGACCCTGTCTCCGGCTCAGCATATGACCTGGTTTTCCCTCTTTCCTTTTATAACCAGATTGCTGAGAAGAATCTACACTCACAGCCACCACATGCTCTGGGTCAGAAGTAGCCCCACAAAGTCTTAGCTGAGAGACCTGGGGCAAGTCTCTTACCCTCTCCAAACCCTGATTTCTCATGTGTAATAACATGGAGCTATTAATCGTTTCCCTCTCTGGTTTGTGAGGAGGTTTCAATGAGATAACTGTGGTAAGGCACATAAGCATTCATTCAACAAATATTGACTCAGTATCTGTTATGCATCAGGTGGTATTCTTAGCACTAGGGATACAGCAGTAAACCAAAATAAATGTGAGTCCTCATTTCTACAAGGCCTGAGTACTCCACTTCTGAGAGTTTTCTGCCACCTACTCACTGCCCTTTGGATGCTTACAATAACGTAAATAGAGCGTGTCTCTTTGCCTTAGAACTTGCTGGAGCTGAGCACAACAACATAGGTTAAGAACTGTAAACTGTTAAGAACTGTAAAAAAAACACAAATGGAAGGGGTTTTATTAGTACTTCTCAGGCATAAGCAAAGATTTGGCAAACCTAACTCAATATTGCCTTTCCCTCCTAGGGATGTTAAAATCCATGATGAATTAAAATCTTCCTCAGGTATCTGGGTAAGATACCCAAGTGCTACCCCAGTAAATTAGTGCACCTTCTATTCGAGTCTCCAGGCCACAGAATTTGCAAATCTGTTTAAAGTGAAGTCTCCTTCAGTGGGATTTTCTTAACAACCTCCAGATCTGCCTTCTCACATTGACCTCCTCCCACTCTGTGCTGTTTTTATGCATGTCTCAGCATTCCCACAAGGCCCTAAGTTCCTGGAGGGCAAGAAATGTGCCTGGTTCACCCTGTCATCCTCTCCCTGTTTTAAACATGTGTCTGGACACAGAGTAGGCCCACAAGAATGTTTATTGGTGAATAGCCACAAGGATCGAGGCCCTCAAGAGGGCAGTGTATTTTGGTGGCTACCCCGTCTGCCACACTCACTACATTTTTCTTTTTAAGTCCACCAGTGTGCTTTATAAGTAAATAGAAAGTGCTAACCTTAGCATATTCAAAAGAACGTTTTAGCGTGCAGCAATTAGGTTATCTCTTGGTTATTTATTTCTTCAGCTTGTTATTAGCTCTGTGCAGAATATTATTCTAATTATGTCAGCCCAATCAGCAGTATTGCATGTCCAGGCTCATTTCCATTAGTTTGAGCTTTGTCTTTCACACTGTGATACTAATTCAATGAGACATCAAACATTTAAATCGACCCGGGATGCCGAGGTCAGGCAGTTTTGCCCTTCCACTCTATTAGCACTCGGGTGTAATTGTGTTTGTCACTCCCCACATGACAAATAGTATCAGGGTGACTATTGGAGCACAAATGAGCAATGCGTTAATATATTATTTTGTTCTATAATATCAATATGTGTTTATTCAGTGCTCATGCTAGCCAACTTGAAACGGTCACTTTAATACAACTACATTACCTGCTTCTACTCCCAGTAAAGCATTTATTTGGAACATTTGCTAGACTTTTAATAAAATCTGGCCAAAGGGGAGAAAATAAAAATGGTTGCTAGGAAAATGCACAGTGAAGATCTCAAAATTCAAAGCCTCTAGAAATACCAGTGAGAACTTGGAAACCACAAAAACAAAATGTAGAATACAACTTTCTTACCTCCTCAGGGTGCTCTGCAAAACTCTTTCATTCCATGGCAAATAGTTTAAAAATCAAGGCACAGCCATGTTTA
This sequence comes from Trachops cirrhosus, assembly GCA_028533065.1. NCBI lineage: Eukaryota > Metazoa > Chordata > Mammalia > Chiroptera > Phyllostomidae > Trachops > Trachops cirrhosus. The sequence continues at coordinate 150,787,796 of CM052538.1, forward strand.
AACTAATATAAACTTGACCTGGAGTTAGCTGGAGTTGTTGATCTCCATGACTGTGTTTTTAAGAATTAGGGAAAAGGAGGAAATTGGCAAGCAAAAATAAAAGTTTTCAGAAATTTGTTAAATTGGTTTTGTTTCCATGACAGGGTAGTCTCTTGACCATGAATTTTTTTCCAGAGACCCCAACAAACCCCAAATCATATGGCTACTGACATATGATTTACCCTTATCATTATGAGACTTAAAATTTGAATGTTTGCATAACATAGTGTTACCCATAGTCTTTTAGTTTCTTATTTCACATTTTAACATCTAAAAAATGACAAGGGAAGCTGGTTTGGCAAGAGGTCTGAGTCAATACCGCACGCTACTTGGTCAGGAAGCACTGTTGACTCTAACAGGAATCCTGTTCCCGGGTCTCACTGCCTTTTCCTGATCACCAAATCACCACAGGGCAGACTTCGTTACTCCCATGCTGTAAATGAAAAAATTATGCCTGGAGAAGTTGGCATCCAAGCTCAACATCCCACAGCTTGCCAACGACAAAGCCAGAACCAAGTCTGCATGGTGATGACTTACTGCTCCAAAACCACATGGTACCTGCCCACAGCCCAGAGTTTCGGTCACTCCTGCTCCAGCACCAGACCTTATCCAGGCTGTGCTTCAATCCCGGATCCTCATACATTCCCTATAGCCCATGCTTGGTGCTCTGCCCAGGGTGACTTACCTATCTTCTCCAAATCATAAACTTCTTAAACACCAGAACTACACCCAGCTTTGACACTGATATTGAAGTTATCAGGCAGGAAATTTAAAATAATGATGATTATTATGTTTATCTGTGACAAACACAGATGCAAAAATTCCCAACACAATATTAGCAAACCCAACTCAACAATACATTAAAAGGACCATACACCACATTCAACTGGGATTTATTCCAGGGATGCAAAGACAGTCCAACATCCACAGATCAATGTTAGACACCACATTGATAAAATGAAGGATAAAAATCAAGTGATTCTCTCAATAGATGCAGAAAAAGCATTTGACAAAATTAAACATCTCTTTATAACAAAAACTCTCAAAAAACTAGGTAGAAAGGAAATATACCTCAACATAATAAAAGCCACAGCTAATATTATATTCAATGGTGAAAGCTGAAAACTTTTCTTCTAAAACCAGTAACGACAAGAATGTCTATTCTCACTTTTATTCAGCATAGTATTGGGAGTCCTTGCCAGAGTAATTAGGCAAGAAAAAGAAATAAATAGCACCCAAATCAGAAAGTAAAAAATATAACTGTTTCTATTTGCAGGTAATCTTATATAGAGAAAACCCTAAAGACACCACTAAAAAACTGTTAGAACTAATAAATGAATGCAGCAAAGTTGCAGGATAAAAAATCAATATATAAAAATCAGTTGCATTTCTATATACTAAAAATGAACTATCAGAAAGAGTAATTAGGAAAACAATCCCATTCATAATTGCATCAAAAAAAACCCCAAAAATACCTAGGAATAAATTTAGAGCCAGAGAGCAGGTCAGTGGCTGCCTGAGGCTAAGGGGAGCAGGGCAGAACCGGGGACTGACTATCAAGGGGCACAGGCACTGTAGGGGCAATGGAAATGCTCCAAACACCGGCTGTGGTGATGGCTGCACAGCTCTGTCAGTCCTCTACAATCACGGAATTACACACTCAGAGTAGGCATTATAAGTTATAGTTCAGTAAAGCTGTTAAGAAATATTTCTAGAGTTTTCTGGTGGAAAAGAGAATAATATCATTCCATACAGTTTAAATAGAATGAAATTTCATAGACAATAACTCTAGGGAGTTAAAATTTTAGCCAATATGAGGAAGTACATACACTGATAATCAAAGTTATTTAACAGGAATAACTTGGATTCCTAAAGCAAACATGCTGGCCCCATTAGATGGCCAACCCGAGAGGCATTCCTGGCACCTTCTCCTTTGTCAATGGAACCGAGAGTTTGTGGTGTGACTAGCTGGAAGTGCTGTAACTTGCAGTGAATGAATTTGAATGGATAAACTTACCTTTCAGCAGAAGTAGTCCAAAAGGGTTGAATAACTTCCTACTGGGAAAAGTATGGAATATTCCTATAGGAGAGAGAGGATGATATAATTAGTTGCTTAAAATCGAACACCTTTTAATCATACCTTTTTCAAAAAACACTTCCATTACACAGGCGTTCCTTGAATTATAAAAAGCTGTAGTCATTGTGGATATATATATATATATATATACTTATATATATATATATCACCACACACACACACACACACCTTTTGTTCCCTGAGGAAGTATGGAAATCAAAGTAAGAGACTACTTTTACTATGAGATACAAAGCACACAAAGGTGTCAAGACTTGGCCTCTATCGTCAAGGTGCTAGAAAGACAATCTATGTAGAGGCAGCTGAACACACCTGAAGCAATGAACACATATCAGACACTGTACAATTAAGCTCTGAATTGTGGGGTATGAATACAATTAAATTCTGTAAAAGCCAAACTACAGATGCCTTTCAGGTCCACCAGGGTTAAAATATGCTACCTGATGGCAAAACCATGCAATTGACTGAACTGTTCACACCCAAACCATGGTTATTTTGAACAAATAGTCCTCTGAAGGCTTCTGACACCAAAATGCTATTAGATAATATCCATCAAGTGATTTCATAGACACAAGAGAAATCAGTGCTTTAGAAAGAAGTCATTTAAAACAGGCTCCCTAAGATCATTCATGCACATTCCATAGTGGATTATTTCTTGAATTTCACTCATCTCTAGTGTCTATACATGAGAAATCCAGGTGAAAGTTTTGATAGATAAATGCAATTCAAGTGCTGCTATAATGACAGTACCACAATTGGATTTTTCTTCACATTCTTCCATCTGCAGTCTTGCCTTCCATTACTCTGGGATTGCATAGACAGGCATAGTCACCAAGGCCTGCATTATTTTAACACTGCATGGAAATGCTCCAAGATAAGGAGTTTTTAAAAGTGCTGTTACCAGGATTAAAGCCCTTTAACACATGCACAGGTTGGGTTAACAAATGATCTGCTACAAATATTTTCTCATTTGAAGTTGACTTTAGTAACAGTAAATGTAATTTGAGTTGCTTTTCTAGGAATTCTGAGTCACCTACTCTGTCCTCCTCCCTCTACCCATGAATGAATTTGATTTCAAGGAGTTTGAAGAGGTGATGGGTACATGGACTCCAGGAGATAATCTGTTCCCTTGCAAAGTTGATTAGCTCTTTTGGGACCAAATCCTGAAAGCTTTGCCCCTTTACCACCCTGTTCACACAACTGAGAGCGGAAAGGACCCATCATCCCAACAAGTAATAAATGAGCTGCGAAATAAATAGATTTCGCCTGCCTCAGCCTTCACCAGGACAGACTTGGTGTCTAAATTTGAAGACAGCTTTTACCTGCTGATAGAGCGTTTGAAATGGAAACCCCTAATAATGGAATGAAAATAGCTTGAGCGATACACTTCTCTTGGTTCCTGAATAATTATCTTCATAACAACTTATTTGACATGAAAATTAAAAATTTCATATCTGTTTCCTTCTTTGTTCAACTTCTAATTAGCACACACTGTCTGACCTCATTATTCTCTATGCCCAGATCTCTCTTTTTAGCAAACAAACCAACTTGTTTGTGCCCTTTGCAAAGGAGCACATCCTAAGTGCCTTGGGCTGCTTAAAGAACTGAAGCTATTCACTGTCAATTGATTTTTTTAAGAAATTTTTTTTACTCTAGAGCAAATACACTGCATACATTTAAAATCATGTACTTTAAATCTTGTATTTTCTCTGATTCCCTTCTATAAGTTGTTCCATTTTCAAATTTTCTCAACTTAATTTTCAGCTTAATGAAGTAAGTACCTCAGAGAGTTCTGTTTTGCCTTTACCTTACATAGTATTTATTCAAAAGCTATCTATTGCCCATCCTTACTTCTAAACTAGTTTTATAATTATTTCATACATTCCTTCCATGATGTATTTCCTTGCCTTCAAAATGTGTATATCAGAATTTAAACATTGGTCACTATGGCATTTGTGGGTTTACATGCTTCTACTACTGAAAACCAGCTCAGACAATAATTTTAATATTTTTCTTACAGAAAAATAGCATAACAGAATTAGTGAATAGCACTAATATCCTAGGACTGAAATGATCCAAGAAATGAAGGGAGTTCATTTTCGTTGCTTTATGGTAGAACCACTGATTTAAGTTGCAATGATATGGACATGGAGAGAAAATGCAGCTTCTTTATTTCACCTATAGCTGATGTTTTCCTTCACAAGTTCCCATCCACTACTTATTGAGGAAAAAAATAGCTCCATGTTTAATTGAGTTCAAAGATAAGTCCAATCTGATTGTTTATTCAGCCCTTTTAGAAAACATTCAGTTTGTCAGCCTTTCCTTCTTGCTGTTTCTGTAAGAGAGCACCTGGGTGTCTGGAGAGGGTGGTGTTGTACATACATACTAGTGAACTGGAGAGAGAGGGACCCCTTGTGCATGTGCTGGCTGCTACTTCTGGGTTTCCAGGACAATGTCCAGCTAGGCCAATGTCAGGGCTAGGTGCCCTGGCAGCCTTGTGCTGGAGTTTGCAGCTAGTGAATCTGTGGTCCATTCTCTTAGGTTGGCCATTACACACTCTGATGGCCCCAGTCTGGCTGTCTGCTAGCCTCAGAGACAAATGTACCTTGCCCTTCTTGGGTGAACTTCTCAGCAAACCCCTAGACACTTCTCCTTGTCATGTTATATGCCCAAGTTTATTTGATGGGGCCCCACCCCAGGTTGGTGTGGGACACTGTGAGATAATATCATCCCAGCTCTCGAGGGGAGTTAGGTGGGACAGGGGAAGTTGGAAGAGTCCCTTTGGCTTCAATGCTATACTCACATAGCATGGGGGATGTGGCAAGTTCTCTGGCTCTTGACACCCCAGCAATCACTCCTCCGGCCCCCACTTTGACTTCTATTATTTTCCATTTGATACTCTAGCCTGGTCATGGCTTGACCTTAGCACACCCTCCAAGATGCCCCTTGAACACCCACTTCACCAGAAAAATGTTGGACAAGAGGACTTGGAAATACACATAAGGACAGACGGATATAAAACTGACCCTCACTGGTTTGTAATTAGCCAGACTTTACTACAGAATATTTAAAAGGGACCTCCACTTTCATCATTTTTTGCATAATATATATAGTAACTAACAGAAAGCTAATTATATCATCCAACAAGCCTTAGGAGACAATGTAAAAAAAAACAGAAAAGAATTATCTATAAGTAATATATTATTCTTTTATAAGTGAAAAGTTATATAATGTGCTTGGAAACTTTTATATTTGTTATCAGGGAAAGGAAATTTGTTCACTTCTAAAGAAACTAGATATAGGCCATAATTTCTCTAGCTTTAATCACATCACAATAACTAAAACAAAATTAACAAAGTCTTCCACATTACAAATCAAGTGCACATTTTCTAAACTGGAGTCACAGTGGAAATTTATGCAACATCTTGTTTGATAAAGAATGCTGAAAATATAATGAAAGGGTTAAGTTTCCAAAATCACATAATTTTGTAAAACTGGAGACCAAGCTACCGATTCAGAATGTTTGGGCCACGCTAGTAGTTCTTACTCTGCCAAATTCCTGCCTAGCTTCCAAAATGTGATGTCTTTATCCCACAAGGAAAAAAGAAAAGATCCTTTGCCTAGATCACCCTCACCACAGTTAGTTTTTAACATGTGCTGTGGTAGTATCTCAAAGCATTTTAGAAACAGCCTAATCTAAACAAGCATCAGCCAGCAAAACCATTGTTCCAAGTGGCTTTGGGAGCTACCTACAATGGTGACAGGTCTTACCACCCCGGAGGAAGATGAGGTAGGCACATTTAAAGTCTTGGCTGGGGGACCAGACCCACGACAGGGCAAGACCGAAGACCACATCCTTCTCAGGCAGCCAGTGTGAGAATTCTATGGGACACTTTAAAAAAAAAGAACGCAAACTAAATTCATCATAAGCAAAATATAGGAAAATTTTAATTAAACAAAGTGCTTTGGAATATGTTGTCCTTAGATGTCTACAACTACAAAATTAGTTATGTAAATTACGGTGGATCCACACAATGCAGTGCACAGGAGTCAGGGAAAACCATGCTCCAGGCTGTTAACTGACCCTGGAAATGCTGTGATGTAAAATCTTACTGTATGAAGAGCAAGTCATAAAAAAGCAGCAGCATTTTTTGTTTTTTAAAAAATATATCAGACTAGAAAAAGACATTGACAAAAGGCTAGCAAAGATTGCATGATTTTAATTTTTTTTTCACCTTTTTCTTTATTTAAATTTTGTATAATAAACATGGTTTTGAGGTGAGAAAATATAATGCTAGGAAATTGATCAATCTGTTTAATCACATTTTGTAGTTAACTAAAACCTAAACAAAGCCCTTCGGCATGGTTTAAACATTTTAATCCTTATCCTGCCTACTGGTCAACACAAACCCAGTGGTCTGATTATATTCAGTGAGAGCACTCAGCCAGTAAGTTAGCAAAACCCTCACTGTATTTTTGACATATGCGATATCCAAAGCACTTAAGACTGACATTCTACTTTCATTCAGTTATTACATTGCTAAGCTCATAGGGAACTTGGCATACTGGAGAGAATTTAAACATAGTTACACCGATCCTTCTTATTTAATCATCACTCATCACCACCACTGAACCACACATGCTGGTGTCAGAGATTTAACATTCACTTATTTGGGTATCATGGTCTGGAACGGTGTTTAGTGACTAAATTCCTGGTTTACATTTCTTGTTTCTATGGTATTTGCCTCAAAGATGAAATGCAACACAAATTACAAAGGGCTTAGCTCTTTAGGATTCCTGTTGCAACTCCTGTTGCAAAAAGTAATGACTTTTTTTTTTGCCATTTCAAATATGCAAGTTCTATTTAAGTTCTTATACCCACTTTTAATGTAGAAAACCCCTATTCACTTATTGTTTTCATTAGATAAAATATTCAGGTGGTTCAAATATCAAAAAGTACAAAATAGCACACTCTGACAAACCTTCCTCCCATCCATATACCTACTACACAGTTATCACCTTCCTCTAACAGACAAGCATTGTTAGTTTCTAATTTGTGCTTCCAGAGATTTTTTATTTCAATGTACATACAACCATGGTATATATTTTTCTACCTCTTATTTTATCCACATATTATACTATTATTCATCTTACTCTTCTTATTTCTGGGGGCTGGTTCTTAGACAACTTCCTCTATTTCAGTGACATATCTATTTAGATCCACGTCTTTTGAAGTCTATCTTGATAAACTATTAACTTGAATTAAATTGAGCAAAGCAGTTTGTTATAATTATCTCCTTTTCTATAATTCTCTTATTGTTTCCAATTTGTTATATTTGTACTCTCACTTTTTTACTGAATAAGCAAATATTTTATATTTCCAAAGCTTTTGGATTTATTAGTTCTACTAAACTTATTTTCTGTTTATATTCTTTCCTTCTTTTCCTATCATATTTTATTCATATGATATTACAGTAGTCCCACTATTTTCCCCTTTGCACCCTTCACACAGCACCCCCACTCCCTAAGGCAATCCTCACACCAACGTTCATGCCCATGGGTCATTTGTGTAAGTTCTTTAGCTATTCCATTTCCTATAGTGTGCTTTACATCCCCATGGCTATTCTGCAACTACCTATTTGCACTTATTAATCCCTTCACCTCTTCACCCATACCTCCACACTCACTTCCAACAGATAACCATCAAAATGCTCTCCATATCCATGATTCTATCTCTGTTCTTCTTGTTTGCTTTGTTTTGTTTGTTTTTTTTAGATTCAATTGTGGATAAATTTGTATTTTTTGCCATTTTATTCTTCATAGTTTTGATCTTCTTTTTCATAAATAAGTGCCTTTAACATTTCATATAATAATAGTTTGGTGATAAAGAACTCCTTTAGTTTTTCTTGTCTGGGAAGCTCTTTATCTGCCCTTCAATTCTAAATTATATCTTTGCTGGGTAGAGCAATCTTGGCTGTAGGTCCCTGCTTTTTATGACTTTGAGTATTTCTTGCCAGTCCCTTCTGGACTACACAGCTTCTTTTGAGAAATCAGCTGGAAGTTTTATGGGAATGCCCTTGTAGGTAACTAACTGCTTTTCTCTTGCTGCTTTCAAGATGCTCTTTTTATTTAACCTTTGGCATTTTAATTATGATATGTCTTGCAGTGGACCTCTTTGCATCCATCTTGCTAGGGATTCTCTGTGCTTCCTGGACTTGCATATCTATTTCCTTCACCAAATTAGGGACGTTTTCTTTCATTATTTTTTCAAACAGATTTCCAATTTCTTGCTCTTTCTCTTCTCCTTCTGGAACCCCAATGATGCAAATGTTGGAGCACTTGAAGTTCTCCCAGAAGCTGCTTATACTACCCTCATTTTTTTGGATTCTTTCTTCTTCTTCATGTTCTGACTGGTTGTTTTTTCTTTCTTATTTTTCATATCATCTATTTGATTCTTGGCTTCATCCATTCTACTGTTCTTTCCCTGTAAATTGTTCTTTATTTTAATTAGTGTATCCTTCTTTTCTGACTGGATCTTTTTATGCTGCTGAGGTCCTCATTAAGTTCCTTGGGCATTCTTATAAGTAGTATTTTGAACTCTGTATCTGATAGAGTGATTATCTCAGTTTTGTTTGGTTCTTTGTCTGGAGTTTTGATCTGTTCTTTCATTTAGACCATGCATCTTTGCCTTCTAATTTTGTCAGTCTCCCTGTGTTTGTTTCTATGTATTAGGTAGAGCTGCTATGACTTCCTATCTTGGTAGCACGGTCTATGTAGTAGGTGTCCTGTAGGGTCCAGTGGCACAACGTCCCCTATCACTCAAGCTGGGTACTCGAGGTGTGCCCTTTGTGTGGGTTGAGTACACCCTCCTCTTGTAGTTGAGCCTTGGTTACTGTTGGCAGGTCAATGGGAGGGGATTTAGCTGGGCCAGTCAGCTGTGAGGACTGGCTGGGACCACCGACCACCAACCTCTATCCTCTATGGAGGATCAGCTGTGCAGGGGCATGGTGGTGGTGCTCTGACATGGTCTATAGCTGTCTACTGGGTAAGCAGGCCCTGGATTTTCCCCAGGTGGTGCAGGTGTAGGTCAGACCCTACCTGTATTTTGCCCTGAGCCATCCTGCCTGAGCTAAAGAGCAATCTGAGCTGTCTGCTACTTATGCTGGTCTTGGGGATTCCCAGGTGAAGCCAAACTGTGCATCTACATTAACTGCTGCTAGTGTCAGTCCTGGAGCCACTTAGCAAGAGGTATGGGGGTGGGAGCTCAATGAGGCTGGCTGTTGCTTGTTTGAAAGGATTTAGGGAAGTTGTGAAGTATGAGCCAAGACCAGTCATTCATATGGAAAAGCCACTGTTAACAGCTGTAAGTTGGGTGGATCAGAGACTCAAGGCCTCTCCTGGGTGAGGCAGGCAGTATTAGCCAAGTTGATGGAATCTCAGATATGACATCCGTCTACTAGCTCTGTGGTTCTATGGGGAAGAGAGTTCATAAAAGGGACAGTGGCCTCTGCTCATCTTTCTGTTTGGGAGAAAGCTGTCCCCCAGCTCCCACCTTGATGCCAGACACTTCAGTTCCTCCCTGTATGACACTGGTACCTTTCAAACTGCTACCCTGATGCTGGAGCTCAAAGGGAATGACTTTGAGTAAGTCCATGTGTAGGTTCTTTAAGAGGAACTGCTTGGGACTCCAGGAGTTTCTTCTACCAACTCAACCCCTATCGGTTTTTTGTAGCCAGAAGTTATGGGGACTTATCTTCCTGGCTCTGGAACCCTGGGCTGTGGGTCCTGGTGTGGGGCTAGGACTCCTTGCTCCCAAGATATCTCTCCTGAATTTTTATACACCACACGTGGATATGGGACCTGCCCAGTCCACATCTCCACCCCTCCTACTAGTCTGGATGGATGTGGTTTGTTTAATTCTGTAGTTGTCAGACTTCCATTCAACTGGATTTCTCACAGTTCTGAGTGATGGTTTTTCTATAATTTAGTTGTAATTTTGATGTGATTGTATGAGAAGGCAAGCCATGTTTACCTATGCCACCATCTTGACTTAAAGTCCCCTTTCAATTTATTTTTTTCCTTTTGTTGACTTTTAAATTGGACACTTATAATATGTATTTCTATTTTTATTGTATGTATATATACCTATATGTACATACACATACACAAATTTTCCTCCAAAAATCGCTTTGGTTATATCAAATAGTTTCTGATATATAGTGTTTACATAATCATTATTTTCCAGCTGTCCCAACATTTTCAGTTTATACTTCCCCTTTGACTCAATTGTTGATTAATAGATATTTTATTTAATTACAAGATATATAATATTTATACATTTTCTGTTATTCTAACCCCCACATTAGTCTCAGTCTTGATTAACTGTTAAAATATTCTGTGCTTCCCTCCAATCCTTTTGTAACTATCAGCCTAGTCATATCCTGGTTAGCTAAAATTCGTCTCCTAGTAGTTTCCTCAGTAAGATCTCACGACAGTGCTTTGTGCCAAGTTATATTGGGGACTGGGGAAAAAAAAATCAGTAATAGTGGTCCTGTTTTTATTTCAAATTAGGATATTTTATTTATCACAGATTTTCCGTTAATTTTATTTATTTTAATATTTCATTAAGTATTATTCTTGATTACAGAGACTTCTTGCATCCTCTTAAACTTTGGCCCAAAGCACCTAATATTCTTTGGATTCCTGCATGGTCTGCTTTTATATTGGAAGAACATTGTGGCTGGAGCACTCTTTCCTTGAGGAAATTCTAAGCAGTGTTCTATAACCTGCTGGTGTTGAAAGATGCTTTGGAAAAGTTTGATTCCAGGAAAATTATTTTCATCTAAGTGAAACCTAACCCACCACCCTGCAACCCAGTCTTCCCAATGACTCTGTCTTTAAAGTTCAGTAACTTTCCTAGGATCTCTCTTGGTGTTGATCATCTGGGTCAATTTTCCTTGGCACACAGTATGACTTTTTAATGTATAGATTCAAGCATTTTTCTTTCTTGAATTACATTTTAAAATATTTGTTCTGTACCATTTGTTTTGTTTTGTTTTGTTTTGTTTTGTTTGGATACTTCACTTATATGTTTGCTGGAACCCCCTTGGATATCTTCTGTGTCTTTCATTTTCTTGTAATTAAAAAAAAATTATTTCTATTTCATTGTGTTTACTTTTCTTCTTTTTATCTTTTACATCCGTAGTAGTATTTTCTACATTGTTTGTTACTTCGTCCAATTTGTCTTAATTTCTGCATTTATTTTTCCCTCTACTTCTTCCCTGAGTCCTACTAGTCTATATTTCTTCTCCTCTTACTGTCTCGCTATCTCTTCTTTCAAATATTGCATTACTACTATTCACTATTCAAAGGCTGTCTTCTCAGCTCTTTCTAATTTTTTGCATGATTATTTATGTAGCCCCATATCCCCTCTCTGTTTGACCTGAACTGAATCCCAAGGGTCTTCTTCCAGTGCTCAGCTTACCCCTATCTCCACCATTGCTATACCAGGTACAGGATATGAGCTCTGACACCTCAAGAGTATCACACTCCCAGGAATCACAGAAATTTCAAAAGACTCATGAAGTGAAAGCATCTGGAGGTGAGAATAAAGAGGGAAATTAGCTATGGAATTTTTTAAGGGCAGTTTAAGAAATAGGCTCCAAGATCTAGGCCATGAAACAAGACCACACCCTAATAGAGGCTATTGAAAGGGTTTTTTTATATATAATGAAGGTAGATCAAAGGGTATTTGAACTAAAAACTACTAGATACAGTTGGTGGTGGATGTACCATTCACAAAATAAGGAGAACATATAAAACTGAGGTCCACCCCCTGCTGTCTCTTGCTTAGCTTAGAGGACCCTGGTGTCAGACAGTCTGTCACCCCCCAGGAAGAGCCTGGAAAAATTGATGTGGTCTTAGCAGCCCAAGAGTAAAGACTTACACGTATTGACATCACAGTTCCTCACTGAAGGCTGAGTCTAATTGTCCTAAAACTAAGTTCATGTCAACAAAGTCCACTTATGTGCTCCAACATTCCAATCAGAGTTTTAGTCTGTCTCAGTCTACTCAGACTGCCATAACAAAATGCCACAGATCTGCTTAAACAACAGACATTTGTGAAACTGTTTTATCACACTTGTGGAGGCTAGAATTCCATGGTCAAGGCACCAGAAAACTCGGTTTCTGGTAACGGCTCTCTTGCTGGCTTTTAGACAGCCACCATGTCACTGTGTGCTCACATGGCCTTTCCATGCATGAGCATGGAGGAAGTGAGTGAGCTCCCTTGTGTCTCTTTTCATGAGGACACTAATCCTTTTGGGTCAGGGCCCCACCTGTATGACCTTAGTTAACCTTAACTACTTTCTTACAGACCCCACCTCCGAATAAAGTCATATTGGGGGTTAAGGCTTTCACATATGAATTGGCAGTGGGGAACATGCTTAGTCCATGATAGCCCCCCAAACTCTGTCAAACCAAACTGTATCTATGGGATTTCAGTATATGGATAGTAATTACCAACTATCAGCTCTTCCCTCATTTGACTATTTCACCTTTGGGTGTGCTCAATGAGTTTCCGCAGCGGGGTGTAACTAAGTGGGGAAACACTTCCTGTTTCAGGATGCTTACATCCACTGGGTAGGATCTGGTTTGCCTTCTGTAGACTCCACTGAACCTTCTATCTGAGTTGTAAGTCTGTTGAAGTCTTTTAAAGCTGGTACAGATGGAGAACTAAGGAATGTCAATTAACTTTTTCTTTTCATTGAATATAAATATGCTCAATTATAAGGAATTGTTCAAAAATACTGATTGATGGGTATATGGACATATGTAGCTATCTACACCCTTTGTAAAAAACCATGTCTCTTTCATTGATATTCACATCCTTCACCCCCTAGTGATCCTTAAGCATAGGTGGATCCCTCATCATCAAGAGAGGCTACTGATGTCTTCCTATTAGAATGGGTGAGCATTGCAAAACAAGCCAGGTGGGGACTTCACATGCCCCTCCATCAACCAAATCATCCATTCAAGGCACCCTCACCTCTACTTATGTGGGTTCTTTGCCTCCCTCCCATCTGTCTGTAGGTTCTGGGAGGAAACTCTGATCCTTCAGTAAACCCACCTCTGAACAGTGAGCTTCTGTGAGATATGTTGTCCCTTTGTTTGCTGCTGACAAGCGTAAAGAACCACTTTCATTGCTCATAATAATGGTTAATTTATCACATCCAGCGGAGGCTGACCTCTGGGTGTCCCAGCCCCTCCATCACCTTCACACCTGCTCAAGCTAATTGTTAGAGCCAAGTGTAAATGAAAATCAACTGGGCTAATAATGAATGGAGCCCATTACTCGCAACAGCACATTGCTTTACAAAGGTTTATCAAGAAACATTATAACCAGTCCCCTTGTCACAGTTTCCTGTTTCAGAGATAAGAAAAAGCAAGCAAACAAGGGGGGACAAGCACCTGAAAATAGGCACAGTGACCAGAAACAGAACATTTGGCTTTAGCTTCCAGAGCTCTGGAATAGCCATTTTTATATTTTATCTAAATTCATTCACATACCAAAAAAGGGGGTGTGTGTGAAATATTTCTCCCACTGTTGTTTTCATCTGTTTATATAAGCAAATGAGATCATTACTGGGTATGAAGGCCTTAATTAATGTGCTAATCTCATTTGTCCATCAAAACCATCCTTTAAGGCAATCATCTCCCTGGCTCCTCCAGTCACTGCCACACGTGCTAGAACGGCCTTGCCACTCCCATCTGGAAGCACAGACCCAGCTCCAAACGCTTGAAATGAAATAACCAGAACCCCCCATTAAGGGAAACTGTCAAAAGAAAATTAAGAGAGCTTTACTTGATGTGAATATTTTACTGAGTGAGAAACAAAACTGTTCAGAAACAGACTTCCAAACAGAAAGTGATGAAGAAGTTCTTGGATCTCAATAATCACAGCTTAGTTTATACAACATGAATGAGTACATTGTTTTCTACTGGGATTTGTTACTAGAAACTTACATTCCTTTTCATCGTATAAGCTTACTTGTTTGTAGCTGATTGGCTAGGAGCTGCAAAGTCCTGTTGACATGAAGAAAGCTTAAGTTTTGTTTAAGGTCCAAGTCAACATTTTAGGGAAATTAGGGCAGTTTTATGTTTTGGTTGTGCGACTGTGAGTGTTCAGTCTAGAAATATATTCAAAATGTGGCCCCCATTTTAATTTCTCTTTAATCCTGATATCATCAAGAGGCAAATATTAGACTACCAGAAATTGTTGACTGAAGTTTGAAGATACAGCCCTGAGGGCATACAAAAAATCACTTCCCATGGCCAAATTGGGGGTTTAATGTATTTGGGGAATGTTTTAAAAGTTTTTTCATGTTGTAATGCATTTGTTCATTTTAAATGTGCTTATTAGCAGTCGAAATCCCCACTTCAAGCCATAAATCAAAAGAATCATTCATCCCTACGCAAATTCAGTGACAGCAGGAGATGCTGTTAAGCCCATGTGTCTGAGCACACACTTCCTATGGACTTCCACCCAGTGATCCTCTGGACTTACAAACACGTCAGATCTCAAAATCACCAGTTTCAGACTGCTTTGGACCAAATATCAAGTCATTCTGCATTAGACTTGAATCAATCAATCGCAGGATGCAAGCAAGACAGTTACAACTTGAACAAGTGGGACTGAGTCCCCAGGATCTTGACTTCTTGCCCGACCTCTTACACTTGGCTAAAGATCCAGGACTTGCAATGACAAGGCTTTTCATTACCATCTGCCTTAACCTGGGCATCTTCCTTACCCAGGTTTCATGATGTCTCTTGGAGAGATATACTAGTCAGTGATTTCTGTGGTATCTTAAGTTTTTTCTGAAGTTTTGAGCACCTTTCCAAACTTGTACTGCACACCACGTGCTTATAATATGGTCAGGCAGGCAGGTGAGCACGTGCTGCCCTGAATTGCAGCATCCACTGGGACCAGAGGAACGTGGTATGAACTGTTGTTCAGCGGGTGGGGTGAATATTCCATTGTCAAATAAGATTAGAAAATATTGGGTTAGATTATATTTAGTAGGAGTCCTTTTCTTCAATGTAGAATTTCTTAGAGCTAATAAACATTATCAGTCTTCTTTTAACTTCCATGAATATAGAATCCTTGTTTTACAGAACACCAGTAAATATCTCAAATAATACTAGGATTAAACAGGACATGAGTTGGAAACACTATTCTAAAAGATCTTCTCTCAACCCAGTGGATTGAGTGCGGGCTACGAACCAAAGGGTCGCTGGTTCAATTCCCAGTCAGGGCACATGCCTGGGTTGCAGGCCAGGTCCCTAATGGGGGCCATGTGAGAGGCAACCACACATGATGTTTCTCTTCCTCTCTTTCTCCTTCCCTTCCCCTCTCTCTAAAAAAAAATAATTAAAAAAATTAAAAAAAAAAGATCTTGTCGAAATAAAAACCAAATAGACTGCTGCAGGAGGAAAAAACAATGAACGAATTTATCTATTACTTATACTTCTGTGGTTT
>CM052538.1:150803566-150849386 GCA_028533065.1 Trachops cirrhosus
GAGAAAGAAGGAGACACAATGGTGAGCAAATAAATTCCAATCTGACCAAAAATTCCAATCTAAGATTTAACTGCATGTGTAGGAATTCATCATATTTCTGTTTTCTTTAAACACAAATGTCCAGTAAATAATTAAACATACAAATGATTTGACAATAGGAACATAGAATTCATAACCATTCTTTATTCTTTTCCTTCCTGCTTTAGACAGGTCAGTATTCACTACTTATGCAGCTTAACCCAGGAGAGTTAGCGTATTATGGCATCTTCCGTAACTGACTCCTGGGTGTATATCCAGAACACCAACACCACAGTCAACGTTAAGTAAGGACAATGACTAGTGTGCATATTTTCTGTGTAATATGACTAATTACCACCCAAACTTAACAGCCTAAACCCTCACATGTTTATCACCTCACACTTCCTGTGGGCCAGAAGTCCAGCACAGTTTAGCTGGGGCCCCTGCAGTGCTGTAATCAGGCCTGGTCTCACCCCGGAGCTCAGCTGGGAAAGCATCTGACAGCCTCCCTCAGGTTGTTGGGAGAATTCCTGTGCTTGCTGTTGTAGGACTCTTGGCATCTTGGCTTCTTCAAAGCCAGCAAGGAGAGGAGGACTAGAGCAATTCCACTGGCAATTCCGCCAGCAGGGCAGAGCCTTGCATGATGTGATGTCATCCCAGGAGAGCTATCCCACCACCTTAGCCACATTCTACTGCTCAGAAATGTGTCACAGATCCTGTCCACATGTGAGGGGAGAAGATTACACAAAGGCATAAATGCCAGGAGGTAGAGATCATGGAGACCACCTTAAAGTCTGTCCCCCACAACTAGAAACCTAAAAAATGGTATTGTATTTGTGTCCTACTTTATTCTAATTTCACCCAGCTTCTCTCAGTGGTGAGTTGCTCTCCACCATGTTCTACCATAGCAGGCACACTTAGGTGAACCCACAAGCACTGGCCAATTCTATTTTACATTATATTTCAAGACCTTTTCAGGGTAGGAAACTTCTTTAGTCAGCTGGTGAATGCTGTTCGCTCATTGAGTACTCAGTGCTATTAACACCAGAAAGGCCAAGAAATCATTCCAGCCAGAAAAGGCCCAAGTACTGTCATGATTTATGTTTGTACCTGATGTGACCAACATAAGTCAACTGGTTATTCATGGAAAGGCAACCAGTGAGTGACAAGAACAGCAGCGTATGACACATGCTGTGTCTACCCTGAGCCAAAGCACTCAGTCAATTCTAAAGGCATAAATATCAATCAAATAAATGATTTGGCAGCCTCAATATTTAACAACTGGATGATGACTGGAATTTTTGCTTTTCAATCAGTCATGCAGATATGGTTTCAGTAACAGAAAAAAACTGAAATTTAGGGTTTTGCTTTTCCTAAAAGTCATTCATCCTGAAACATTTGTTGAATGCTTACTGTGCTCTAGGTACTCTGCTCACTGTTGGAAATACAAAGATGGGGGACAGTGTTGGGAATGAAAATTATTCTTCAAGCTCTTTCTCTTCTAGCATTATGTTACCTATCCTGCTAAGCAATTTTCTCAGTGGTCACTGACCTTCCCCATTGCTCCTTTTCCAAATATTTCTCATAAGGAAGAAAACCCAAATATTTAACCAAAATTTTCTTTGTGATGGCACAACCTCCATACATATACATCTTGTGAATTTCTGAAAGCAATTGGAACAAGATTACTGCTTCCTATTAGATTGATAGAAAAATCCATATGATAAAAATTTATTTCTGTGATGTCCATTATAAGATCCAAAGTTCAGAGTGCTCTCTGTGGCCCTGGCTGGGTGGCTCCATTGGTTAGAGTGTCGTCCTGTACACCAGAAAGGATGCAGGATCGATCCCCAGTTGGGGCGCACACAGGAGGCAACCGACTGATGTTCCTCTCTGTCCCTTCTCTCTCTCTCCCTTCCTCTCTCTAAAATCAATACACATATCCTCCAGTGAGGGTTAAAAAAATACTCTGTGTTCTCCAAACACCTGAAAGCCAAAGGTAACTTCATACAAACAAAGCAAGTCTGATACAAATGCTCCAAGTTAAACACAAACAGGAAATGCCACACAGAGAAAGATAACCTCAGAGAACTCGGCCCTTTCTTTTCCTATACTCTTTCTAGATATAAATGCATGCAATCCCTTGGCATTTATGTCCTAAATCCTTAGACAGCAAATAGATGACTAACGTACTTCAATAATCATTTATCATACACTTGGTATGGGGGGCGGTGGATAAACTCTTGACACATACCAAGGACTCCTGTATTCTTACGTCCCTTGTACTCTCAAGGACTCCTTTATTCTACGCAATGGCTCCTGAAAAACTTTCCTTTTCAAGGATCCTTTTTTCAAACACAATCAATAATCTACAACCAACTCTGTAATCTCTTTAGAAGCAAGACATTTTTGGCTTTAGAGTTTTGAAGATAAAATAAATGGCTGGATTCCTACAGGGCAACAATTTTAAATGTTTGATTTGTGGGTTTTATTAATCAGGTTATTAAAACTCTGTCTTGTGCCCTGACCAGTGTGGCTCAGTTAGTTGGGCATTGTCCCAGTCAGGACACATGCCTGGGTTGTGGCCCAGTCCCCTGTTGGGGTGAATGTGAGAGGCAGCGCATCGACGTTTCCCTCTCACACAGGTGTTTCTCCCCTCTCTCCTTCCCTCCCTTCCCTCTCTCTAAAAATAAATAAATATGGTTTTAAAAAACTCTGTCTTGTCACCCTGCCTGGTGTGGCTCAGTGGATTGAGTACCGGACTGCAAGGCAAAGGGTCGCTGGTTTGATTCCCAGTCAGGGCACATGCCTGGGTTGTGGGCCACCCTGGTTGGGAGGGGGGGCTGTGCAGGAGGCAACCAACCACACATTCATGTTTCTCTCCCTTTCTTTCTCCCTTCCTTCCCCTCTGCCTAAAACTAAGTAAATAAAATCTTTAAAAAAAAAAAACCCTCTATCTTAGGCTTGATACATAATGGAAAGTCAATAAGTAGTTTTAGAAATTATTAGTTTTAAGATTTGAAATGTGTTTTAAAGCACATTTGGTCCAGCCCCTACATACAGGGAGAGTCTTCAGCAGCAATCCTAACGAGCGTTGTCCAGCCCGTGCCCCAGCAGCCCGGCGACATTTCCCTCTCGTCGATGTTTCCCCCTCTCTGCCTAGTGAGGGAGATCATTCCATCCTCTCACGTCACCGCCGAAATGTTTTCCTTATTCTGAATTTTTTTTTGTCCTGTCACTTTAATCCATGATGCTAGTTATACCCCACAGCATCTCATTAAATGCATCTAACCCCTTTAAATGACAGCCCTCTAAATATTTGAAGTCCCCTACAATGTCCTGAACACTCTTCTCTAAAGGTGCCCAGTTCCTCTAATCATTCATCATAGAACATGATTTTGGCTCCATTACCACCCTGGTTTCTGATCTCTAAATTAGTGGGTTTCAACCATGATTTTGTAACACAATTGTTCTTGTGATCAATAAGAAAGAAAAGTTAATTACACACAGCATCTGCTCTGAGAATTAAGGATAACTTCCTTTCTACATCACTTTGTGCTATATATAGTCTGGGAACAAACTAAAAATACCCAGGAGAATACTTTGCTCCTATGAGTGTGATCGCCCACACTGTCTATGGTAGGTTAAAGGCTGGAACCCTTGCTTTCAATATACCCCAGTTTGTCTACATTCTTTGAAAATGTTGCAGCCAGAACAGAATATAAAAACCAAGAGGTGGGTTAGTTAGCCAGGGCAATGCAGACTTGTCCATTAAATGAAATTTTTCTCTACTTTCTACTCCTACCTGCTCTTCAGGACTCAGCTAGTCCCACCTCCTGTATGAAACCCTCCAACTGGAAAGATAAATTTTGAATTCCCAAAGTGCTTCCTTTGGATGCAAGCCTAAGCTGGACTCCGAGGTCCCCCACTTCTGCCCCTGTGTCCTTATCCAGTTCCTGACCCTTCCTCAGATCAGCTTCCTAAGGTACAAAGTGGAGGTTCTTCCATGTCACTGGGCTTCTCAGAATTTCTAGCACAGTACTCAGCAACATGAACTCATTGCCTATCTTTATACTCTGTTCTAAACTGTGCTCGGAATATTGAACCGCTAAGCTTCAAAGACAGAGTACACCAGAATTATGATACCAGGAGAAAAGGTATTGCTCTAAGAAACTGAAATTAATAAAAGTCAGTGTAAAGTTATGCAGTGGCCATTTGTGGAAATCATGCTGGAACGTTACCCACAGTTGGAGACGACTTATAAGACTAAAGTGCCCCTCCAAAATGTTTTCTGTGATGCATCACTCCAAATCACTATTGTCAGATGGTCTACAAATGAACCACAACTCATATAATGTAAGAGAGTAGATTTTAACAGTTCCCATCACAAGAGAAAAATAGTTGTATCTATGTGAGGTGATGGATGTTAACTAGACTCATGTGGTAATCATGTGGTAATATATATGAATATCAAATCATTTTTGTACACCTGAAACTAATATAATGTTATATGTCAATTTTATCTCAACAAAAAGGGATATAATAAGAAAAGCTTCTAACTTACAGTAAAATTACTGTCTGTGGGACTGTTGCTCTCAGGCTAATCAGACACATCCTTAGATTAGAAAGAGTAATTCATAGAGTTATCACTCAACACTCAGTTCCTCTACTTAAACTTGGGACTCACCTAGCAACCTTCTAACCTGCAGTACAATCTCCTGAGTGTGCAAATGTAAAGGAGACTGTGTCTGGTGTGGGGAGCTGATGTCAGTCACACGCTCCTACTGCCAATTAACACATCATCACTGCAGCCTGAGCATCAGTCTCCTGTGGGCTTGTGCTTGTGAGTTGATTTCTCAGCCTAATCCCCTCTGGGAAAATGAGTTCTGTTTTTAAAAAGCTGAGCAGTACAGTCTGCACTGCGGAGACTCCCACACTCCAACACGCCCTGGATCCTCTAACGACAGCACATCCTTGTTGGTGCCCCATCAGGCCTGTGGTAGATGGGGCTCTGCAGTCCCTTTCTCCCCAACAGACCCTCCACTGCCTGCCCCCAAGTCAGAACAAGTTGCTGCTCTGGTCAGACTCAGGGACATTCGTCAGGCCACTGACAGGACAGGATAGGGCAGGACCGGGTGGCTGCCCTCCATGTCCCACTTGGCGATCTCCTTACTCTCTTTTCCATTACCTGGGTCCCAGCCATGGCCCTCTCCTCCCACCTCCTATGAGATGGGACCATCGGTGGGACTGCAGACCCAGTCACCTTGCACTCTACTCCCATGGGCTCAACTGAGCACCATGGGCTCAACTGAGCACATGGTTTCCTTTATTTTTATTTCAACAATTTTTTCAATTACAGTTAACATTCAATATTAGTTTCAGATGTGCAGCAGAGTGGTTAGACATTTATATACCTTAGTGGGTGATTCCCCTGATAAGTCGATACCCTTCTGGCACCGTACACAGCTATTACAATATGGCCGACTATGTTCCTTATGCTGTACTTTACATCCCCATGACCATGAACACACGGGTTCCCTTAGGCAATTTGGTGATAAGGGAAGTAGGGGTATGCATGGAATAGGATGTATCATTTGGCCTCAAGTCTAAACCATATATTTTTCTTTGTAAATAAAATTCTTTCTTTCTAAGACCTCTGTTGGTAGTAAAAGGTGTCTTTCTTTCTACCCTCTCCATGCCCTTAAACAACTCAGCTCATTGCTGTTGTGTTTCCTCGTGTACTCCAGCACTGGTTACGGCTGTGGGGAAGGAAGGTGTCCATGAGGCACACTTTTCAAGAAAGCATATGAACACTTCTGGCTTTTCACATTCAGAACAGCTAGAGTTTTAATGGACATTTAGTGATCACTGCTCAGCTGAAGACAGTTTTCCGTCTTTTCCCAGGGGGTTCAAAGCTGGTCACCTTTGCCACCCACTGGATCCTGAGGGACAGGGGTCACAGGGAAGGAAGGGGTGTAGTGTCTTGACTCTCCAGGCCCCCAAACAAGGCAAGGGCTCCAACGCTGTTGTGTGGTGACAACGGGCCATTTGTGCCCGGGCAGGGTTGTCAGCAACAGGCCTAGATCTAAGACAGAAAAGAAATTTTCTTTTCCTTCACATTGTTGCCCAAGAGCCCTAAAAAAACCTTAGCCACTTAAGCCCTACTAACAGGCCAAGTGGTTTTATTTATGTTAGTCTCATTTTCTCAAATAAAATTTTCTCATTTTCTCATTTTCTGTAATCTCTCTGAAAGCAGAATTTATATTCTAGATTTTTCCTATGTCCTTGTTTTCTCCCATAGCACCCAGTACTATATATTTTCTGAGCTCATTTGCCCCTCACTTGGTGTGGACATATTATTTATATCTGAAGCCTCTGGTCTTTTCTCACTACGCCAAACCAACAAGCATAGTCGTGTTCTTGGCACCAACACAACGATAAGTACAAGTGCAAGATGGGGCCCGAAACTCTGGGACGAGGGCTCACTACAAGGTGATCATCTCAGTGACCCGAAGTATAGTTATGTCAAGATTTCCTGACACTTCCTTAAAATATAAACAAATAAAAATGTAAATTCTTATAGAAAAAACATACATACCCTAAAATTTATTTGAAAACTCTAGTCTGACAGAGATAGACTCACAGATGGAGAACAGATGACAGCTAGTAGCAGGGGTGGGGATTGGGGGTGGAGGGATGGAGCAAAAAGGAAAAAGGACTCATGGACACAGACAACAGTGTGGTGGCTGCTGGGGGGAGCGGGCATAGAGGGACTAAATGGTAATGGAAAAAATATTATAAAGATTATATATTTTTAAAAAACAGCTCTAGTTTGAAAACCATTGACTACCAACCAAACTCTGAAATGATAAGTACAGATAGTGGAGGAAGAGGTGTGTCCAGTATTCCCACCCTCAATATACACATATTATTTGACTTCCAAGGATCGAAGTGAATTGATTTTTATAAAGTAGAAAGAAACAGCTAGCTTGGGGAGGGGGCAAACCAGGGCAACAAAGAGGCCTCTTGCCACCACTGTGTGAAGCTCCCTGACTCTTGCCTGGGTCACTCGCCTCACCTGCTCCTCCAGGAGAGCATGTGGTCAGAGAGCAGACCCTGCACCGCCACTGCCTGGGTTCTAGTCCCAGCTCTGCACACCAGCTGTGGCCTGGGAAAGCTTACTGGGCTCCTTGGGCCTGCCTCTCCCACCTACAGAACTGGGATTAAAATAATTTGTTTCTGTGTGTAAACAGCACAATACTTGACACATAGCATGCAGAAAATTATCCTCGAATCATGATTCCTACCACCCATCCTAGTCATGAGCCGTTTTGCAATCTCCCTGTCTATAGGGAAGAGGAACCCTTCTACCTCTGCCCTGGACTCTACCACCCTTCCCCACCTTGGAGACTTGCTCAGCTGACGGCCCCCTCCCTGCCTGCTAGACACACCCAAGTAGCATGCTAATGCCCTCTTCCACCTTGACATCACTCTGAACACTGCGTCCCTCTTCAGCCACTTGCCTACATCTCTCTTCCTCTTCAGAGAAACTGACAGAAAAGGTGGTCCCTCATTGTTCAAAGGCCAACTTCTTTTTTTTAAAGATTTTATTTATTTATCTTTAGAGGGGAAGGGAAGGAGAGAGGGACAAAAATATCAATGTATGGTTGCTTCCTATGCATTCCCTGCTGGGAACTGGTCTGCAACCCAGGCATGTGCCCTGACTGGGAATCAAACCACGATCTCTTGGTTCACAGGCCCGTGCTTAATCCACTAAGCTACACCAGCCAGGGCTAAAGGCCAACTTCTAAAAGGCGATCTCCAACTCCCACCCCTTCACACATTTGAGAGCCTGACCCATACCCCACAGAAACTGCTCTCAAAAAAGCAGATAATGCTTCCCTGATGCCAAATCCAAAGGGCCTGTGTCATCAAATAGCATATGCATCACAGCAACACTACACTTTTCAGCTCTCCCTTCTTGAAATGTTCCCTTGTGTTTCACGATACCACACTTCCTTTATTTTCCTCCTCCCTTCTCAGTGAGTCCTTCCCGGTCTCCTTTGAGGGCACCTTTCTGCTTGTCCCCTAAGCATTGACAGTTTTCAAGCCTCAAGCTTTGGCCTTCTCATCTGTCAGCTTGCATGCTGACTTCACTGTTTTCCTGGATGATGATGATTCCTAAATTAACATCCCAGCCCTGGTTTCTCTCTTGAGCTTCAGACCACCACTCTTTAGCCAAATGTCAGTATGTCTTCACTTGAACTTCCTACAAACATCTCAAAGTCAACACACCCGAATGAATATAAACTCGTAAATTTTCTCTCCAAACCTGCTGATCCTTTTGTCTTCCCTATGCCCACATCTGGCAAAACAGAAATGCAGTTTTGTATTTTGCAATGTAGTTTTTGAACCCCAAGCTCACATTTGTCTGTACACACATCAAAATCTTTGGGAGCTTACTCAAGTGTCTGAAGTGTTTCAAAAGGGCCTAGGAAATGAAGGAATCCTCTTCCCCTTTCCTCTTCTTAAGAGCAGGCTTCCGGCTCCTTTTTAATGAGATCTACCTTTTTATCTCAGGACTCATCCCCACATATCACTTCTTCCAAGGAGGCTTCCCTGAGCACCTGAGAGCAAGGTAAATGGCTCTCCTCCATGCCCCAAAGTTCCCTTTCAACCACTGCATCACGAGTATCTTAGTAACTTAGTGTCGCAGGGCTTTCTCCCTCACTGGGAGTTGAGCTCCTGAGAACTCTGCTTTAGTTAACTTTGTACTCCCAGTGCCTAACATAAACAAATGCTCAATAATGTTGGCAAAATGAATGAGTGGTAAATGTTGCTGACAAACATAGACTAGGCAGGAGAGTAGAGGGTTTGAATTAGAGGCCCAGCATTTTATCCCTGATTCTAATCATGGCCCATCCTGTGGTCTTGGTCAAGTCCCTTCACTCCCTAAGCCTAGGTCTTTTTATCTTTCAAGGAAATCAGACCAGCAATACCCCTTTCTTCACAGGACTATTGGGACAACTAAATGAAGTCCATAACATTTCTTACTACATAACAGGTTCTGTAACACTCTTTGGCGAATTTATTATGGGTAAATAGAAGGCAATGACCCTGGAGAAGGGGGAGCCAGAGAAAATTTATAGTTTTACTTATAAACCTTAATATCACATATCTCCTCCATTTTGAAAGTAGAAATAGCGTCAAGAGAATATGAATAATCTAAAGAATGGTTTGCCAATAATATGACCAGGGGATAGTGGGGTACAAGTGGAAGTGGGCATCTTAGTAGACATGTGGTCTTTTTGGACATCTGTGGAGCTCAAGCTTTCTCAAGAGGTGGGGAAAAGGGTCAATGACCTTGAGCACAAGTTTTTGTTTTCCCCCTGAAAAAAGATCACGATGCTATAACTAATACAAATGGAACAAAACTAGTTACAGTCACAGAGCAGCTCAGCATTCATTAGGGATTCCGGCTAAGGCGAGGCACAGCACTAATATTAACTGTTGTTCTAGCCTTCAGAGTTAGTGAGATGAACCCAGCTTCCTGCAGACCAAACATTTATGCTAATTGAAGAGAAACTTTCTGAAAAAAAGGCAGCCAAATCGAAGAGACCTGTCAACTCCAGGGTCACCAGTGAAGTGCTAACCAGGAAAGAGCTGAAATCAAAGGCTGTCTCTGCCTCCCCCTGCACACTCTGTTCGGTGGCAGCCCATGGTGGTCACAGCTCCTTTAACAATATTTATAATGAAGGAACAACGTTGGAGATGTCAACCTTGATTATTCATAAAGCTTCCTCCTGCTCAGATCCACCCTGGGGCTAACAGTAAAAGTACCTGATTCCCAATTCTCAAACACAAAAGCATACAGAGCTTGAAAGAGGAGCTGACTAATAAAGTTTGCATATCCCTAAGAACAAGAGCATACAAGGAAGAAGAAAAGGAATGGCAAGATTAAACAAAAACAGTAAGCTTGGATGGGATATGATAAAAATTTTAAAAGGCAAGAACTTAAATCTATTTTCCTTTTTTTTTTCAACGTCCTTGTTCATTTACATTTCAGTATAAGCCATTTGGAGGAAACAGCTGTTTTATCTTCTGACTCGAATGCTGAGGTGCTTTTAACGTTCACTGTGGAAGCATCATGTTACTAAACTCTGTTTCGGAGAGTAGTCTAGTGGCTTTAAACTGTGAGGAGAGGCAGAGGGACGCCTTCATCACTGGTTCTATTAACAGAGGCCATCTGTGTAAGGAGAAGAGTCCCAGGCAAGCTCTGGAGTATACACCCAGGCCCCCTGGCCCTCTGGTTCTATGATATAGCATATTTTTCAGACTATAAGACATACTTGCCCCCACCCCCCAAATTTGGGAGGAATAATGATTGTCAATGCTGCTGTGGAGTTCTGTTTACATAAACATTGGTAAAATATTATGTTATTTATGTTATTAAATGTTTTACCACATTTTTTGCTTGAAAAATTTTTTTCCTATTTTCCTCCTCTAAAACCTAGGTGCATCTTGTGGTCCAAAAAATATGGTAGTTATTTATTTGGGCATCTTCCTCAGTCTTTTCATTTGTAAAATGGTAATAATACTACCTTCCTCCCAGAGTCACTGAGAACATTTAATTAAATAAGGAAAATAGAGCTCAGAGCCAAGATGGCAGTGAGCACTTAATAAATGTCACTTATTTGCTGTTAGTATCAATCCTGAAAATATTTGTCAAATCAATATTAAAACTATTTTTATTTTTTCTTTTTTAAAGTATTTTTATTGATTATGGTATTATAGTTTTTCTCCCTTTATCCCCCCTCCACCCTGCCCCCACAACCCTTCAGCATTCCCCCCACCTTAGTTCATGTCCATGGGTTGTACATATAAGTTCTTTGAGTTCTCTATTTCCTATACCATTTTTTTCTCTCTCCGTCTATTATATGCCTACCAATTATGCTTCTTCTTCCATGTCCTTTCCCCCTATTCCTCCCTCCCCACTCCCCACTGATATCCCTCCATGTGATGTCCATTTCTCCGATTCTGTTCCTGTTCTAGTTGTTTGCTTATTTTCTGTTTTCATTGTTTTTCTTTTCTTTTAGGTTCATTTGTTGATAGTTGTGAATTTGTCATTTTACTTTTCATATTTTTAATCTTGTTTTTCTTAGATAAGTCCCTTTAACGTTTCATATAATCATGACTTGGTGATGGTGAATCCTTTTAACTTGACCTTATCTGGGAAGCACTTCATCTGCCCTTCTATTCTAAATGATAGCTTTACTGGATAGAGTAATCTTGAATATAGGTGCTTGCCTTTCATGACTTCAAATACTTCTTTCCAGTCCATTCTCACCTGTAAGAGAAATCAGCTGATAGTCTTTGGGAAATCCTTTGTAGGTAACTGTCTCCTTTCCTCTGGCTTCTTTTAGGATTCTTTCCTTATCTTTAACCTTGGGTAACTTAATGATGATGTGCCTTGGTGTGTTCCTCTTTGGGTCCAACTTCTTTGGGACTCTCTGGGCTTCCTAGACTTCCTGGAAATCTATTCCCTTCACCAGATTGGGGGAGTTTTCCTTCATTATTTGTTCAAATAAGTTTTCAGTTTCTTGCTGTTGTTCTTCTCCTTCTGGCACCCCTATAATTCAGATATTGGAACATTTCAGGTTGTCCCAGAAGTTTGTAAGACTCTCTACACTTTTTTGAATTCGTGTTTCTTCATTCTGTTCCAGTTGGATGTTCATTTCTTTCCTTTTGTTCCAAATCATTGCTTTGAGTCCTGGTTTCCTTCCTGTCACTGTTGGTTCCCTGGAAATTTTGCTGTATTTCATTTTAGGTATCTTTCATTTGTTTTTTCATTTTTTTGACCAAGCTCAATCAGTTCTGTGAGCACTTTGATTACCAGGGCTTTAAATTCTCCATCAGATAGGTTGGCTATGCCCTCATCACTTTCTGAGGTTTTGCTCTGTTCTTTCGTTTGGGCCACATTTCTTTGTCTTGGCACAGCTGATAGGTTGTAAGGGGGCGGGGCCTTAGGTATTCACCCAGGCAGGGTGACCCTCCTTGCTGCATGGCAGCACTGCTTGTGGGGGAGGAGCCAGAGAGGAAACAGTGCAGCTAACCTGCTCATCTCTAGCACACTTTCCAATGGACTCTTGTGTCAGACTGGGAGTTTCTCCCACCGTGGCAACCGCTGTAGTCCACAGTCAGCTCTGAGTCTCAGCTTCCCCTTAAGTTGGCTTCACTCACACAGCCTGCTGCCTGGCCACAGCCAGCCCTACCTGCCCAGTCCGCTGCCTCCCCTAGGTTTTTCTAAGCCAACCTGCGTGGTGCTCCGCCTTACCTGTCTGGTCATTCTGACTGATTTTTCTTTAATTCCTTGGTGTTGGAGTTCCATGCAGTTTGATTTTCTGGTGCTTCTGGTTGTTTGATTTTAGATTGGTTGTTACCCTCCTTTTGGTTATTCAAGGAAGTGAAGGGTTTCTACCTACATGTCCATCTTGGCTGGAACTGGTTTGCTTTTAATAGTGGTTTCAATAGA
This sequence comes from Trachops cirrhosus, assembly GCA_028533065.1. Taxonomy (NCBI): domain Eukaryota; kingdom Metazoa; phylum Chordata; class Mammalia; order Chiroptera; family Phyllostomidae; genus Trachops; species Trachops cirrhosus. The sequence continues at coordinate 150,816,117 of CM052538.1, forward strand.
GGTATGTATGGTTTGAGTTTATGGTAATGACTAATGTTGACTGCCAAATATCCTAACTCTTCTTTCCTTCTGGGAGACTTTCTGGCCCTTTGAGGGGTGGGGATCATCTGACTAATTCTGTCCAATAGTTGTGAGAGGAAGTGCCACATGTCACTTTTAGGCCAGAGCACTTAGGCCAGTGCAAAACCTTCCAGAACTCTCTTTCCATCACCATGACACCTGCAAATATGCCAAATGATGACTATTCCATCAATCTGGGCTCTAGGGTTCAAAAACCTCTTCCATTTTAGCTGATTTAGTATCTTTTCTCATTTTTGGAAACCCTAGGTGAGCAGCTCATCAAACATTGGTGCTGCCCCATCATCTCTCACGTATGTGACCACACAAGACAGTAATAAGGGTGTTCTTCCAACAGTTGTTCACAATGGTTATAAATTAGGAACAACCTCAAGACTCATCACTGAAAGGATCACCAAATTGAATGATATTCATTTATTGAAATATTACACAATAGTTAAAATATTGAAACAACCATATGTAAATTGACATAGACAAATCAAAAAAACCTAATGTTGACTAGAAAAAATATGTGTTTTTAATAAATGTTTAAAATACACAAAATGCTACATATTTTTAGAGGCACATAAAGGTATACTTAAAAGTATACATATATGCATGAGATTGATAAATATAAAATCAAAACAGAGGTTGTTTCTGAGAGAAAAAGAAGAATTGGTATTGCAGATGAGAATTAAGCCTAAATATAATTTTAAAATATATAACATTTGCCCCAGCTGGTGTGGCTCAGTGGATTGAGTGCTGGCCTGTAAAGCAAAGGGTCACTGGTTCAATTTTAGTCAGGGCACATGCCTGGGTTGGGGGCCAGATCCCTGGTGTGGGGTGCTTAAGAAGCAAATACACAATGATATTTCTCTCCCTCTCTTTCTCACCTCCCTTCCACTCTCTCTAAAAATAAAATAAATAAAATCTTTATATATATAAACATTTTATTACCTAAAAAATAGAAAAATCCCTGGCTGGTATAGCTCAGTGGATTGAGCATGGGCCTGCAAACCAAAGGGTCGCAGGTTCGATTACCAGTCTGGGCACATGCCTGGGTTGCAGGCCAGGTCCCCAGTAGAGGGCACATGAGAAGCAACCACACTTGATGTTTCTCTCTCTCTCTTTCTCCTTCCCTTCCCCTCTCTCTAAAAATAAATAAACAAAACCTTTAAAAAAAAGAAAAGAAAAAATATAAAGCACATATACAAAAAGATTATAATTGTGTATGTTATAAATATTTCATAACTTTTTAACAAATGTGATAAAATGAACATATAAAGGTACATGCCAAGGCATGTTTCTGCTAAATAACAAGAGCAGTTCATGAACACTTTTTTAAAAAAAGTATTTATTTATGTCCAATCTCTATATAAATAATATGTTTCTAGAAATGCTATCTCATAGTACCTGTTAATCTATATATTTTTATAAGTACTCACCAAGACTAAACGCAGCTTGCAGACTATAACCCGGTCAGTATCTGTAACAGGCCACCCGTGAGTGGTGTTCACATGGCACACCACACTTCTCCTTCAAACTTTCACCACCACTGTAATCCATCATTTCAGTGATTTTCACTGTTTGTAAGCTCCGTGGCCGACTGATTCATTACTCTACCTCCAGCACCTGATACAGAACTGGCCCTTAGTGGGGGCAGAATAAATATTTAGAGAAGGAGTGAAAAAAATGAATGAAAAAATAAAGCCTAGACACCCACCAAGGAAACCTGTTTTAGTCACACAAAATAATGTCAAAGATTTTCCTCGCCCAGCTGTGTCATGGTGGGAAAATAAATTCTTTTACCCACTTTTCCACTAATGGTCATCATAATTGCGCATGCCCATATTGTAGCTGTTTATATCAAATAACCTGTGTGCCTCTAGTCGCCTACAGAAAGGGGTCACCTGGCAGAGAAAAGTAGCAAAAGATATATAGTAGTGTCACATTCTCTCCTACGCTGTAAACTCTCCTTCTATAAAATAGATATTCCAGGGGAGAAAGACAGTCTCCACCCACTTTCTCCTTTTCTCACACCCATAATCATTTTTAGCTAGAAAAAATATATATTGTTAAAATTCCAAGCCAAACTTCTTAGGCATCAGACATGAATATATAAATATTTGTTATACAAGGGTTGATTTGGCAATGAACAGGAGAAAGTTGGAGAGAGAAGGGGTCGGGGGTGGGGGTAATTCAAAGGATGGCAACGGAGCACAGGTGAAGCTAATCACAGTGATTCTCAACGATGCAGCTCCTGCTGGTTTCATCACAGGCAGATGGTGATTTGGCTCTGCTGTTAAACTCCACTTCAGCAATCAAATATCCTCTCTCCTGAACTTTCCTCAAGGATTCTGCTTCCTCTAAGTGTGGGCCATTTCATTTTCAATGTGGCCTAATTAAGGTGTTTCAGTTCACATTTGTTCTGTAAATTGTACCACAAAAAGCTACCATTTAAGAATTTTGCAAGCAATCAATTCCACTGCCCTAACAGGAGCAAAATGTCATTTAGAAATTATTGGCATGCAGGATTATTGAACAAGATGTCAGCCACCCATTGGAAAATGCATTTTGTGGAGGGCAATTGAAGTGCTTGCCCACCTAGATAGATATTGGTAAGGAGAACTTCTCCACCAATTAGCTAAATTTCTTAATTTGTTAAAGGCCAAAGTTTTAGCTATCCCCCACCTCTATTCAATAGATCAAATAAATGGTTTCAGAAGATAACCAATCCGTCCCTCACTAGCAGTCACAGGCAGTGAGAGAAACTATTCTACTTTCAGGAGAAATAAGTCATAACTGAGCACCCAAAGCTTCCTGTAACATCCAACCTCAAGTGAGTAATCCCAGCTGCTGCTGACCTGGACAACGTACATGGGGCGGGGGGCTATCTTACTTTCACTGCAGAGTTAGGGGAGTACACCCTCAAAGTTTTGTTCCTTTGCACATCTGGCAGTTACGATCACTCTGCAACACAGTTTTGTTTGTTTCTTAAAATTTATTTCACACTTGGGTTATTTTAATTCTTAACTTGTAAAAAACCAAAAGTTTCAATATAGTTGCAATAAACAATTGATTTTTTATTTCAAAAACTCTCCCTCCCCTCCTTTTTTCCTTGAACTTCTTTGTCCAAATAAAGGATTAAGAAAAACTCTCCCGATGCCACCCAGGTGAAATAGTGTCCCTGAGCAGACAGGCCGCAGGTAACTGCTAGGTGAGGGCCAGAGAGCCCAGTTACCCCCAGCTTCACTGCCAGGGCCCATTTGAATACCCACAGCCCTCAAGACAGAAAAGGAATTTGGGTCTGAACGTTTTACAAGAACATGTCAGGGAGTAATACTAAATTCGCAAACTGTGCAAAGGTCCCCGTGACCCCTCAAAAGCAAAGCGCCATTTAAAAAAAAAATTTTAATTTAAAAAAAATTTTTTTAAAAAAAGCCAAGCTCCACTCACAACCCAGAAGGGCAGACATCTGTTTTCTTAAAGAAACATAATATTATGTAAACATTTTAAAGATCCAAACAAATATTTCAGATGGGTTTGCCAGAATTTTGACCTGCTTATTAAAATATATAAATAGTCATATTTAAGTTTTCATGCCCAGTCTTTCAGAAATGATAATTTAGAAGGCAAAATAACTGAGGAACCAGTAACCAAATTATTTGGTTGCCAGCTTTAAATATTTCCTTTTCCTTCTTGAGAAAAGCATACATACATTTAAGGGACTCTCTCCACTGTCCCCACCTCTTCCCTTTCTTCAACAGCAACAACCAGGAAGTAAATCGTCTAAGGCTTCACATATTAGGGTCTTCCTAATTCATTTTTCAACCATTTGTTGATCATGCAGTGCCTATTACTATTGAACATTTTATACTCTTCATAATTATGGCTTCTAAACTGTAACTCTATTTAAATTGAAGGTAAAGTATATTGGGATTGAAGAATAAAATAAAAATTTAGATTCAGTTTCACATTGGCAATGGCCAACACCCCTGAAGGATATCCTTTCACATTTTTAATCCCAGGTCCTACAAGAAAAATGTGAGATGATTCATAGCAGAAAACAAAGAAAAGGAAATAAAAAGAATAATTTTATGCCACAATTATTGTCATAAGCGACAAAATGGTTAGTCAGAAGGCAATCCACACTTTAACCACTTTTGGAAACAGATGGCTCTAAATGTGACTAATTTTCCTCAACATTTAACAGCAACATCAGAAATTAAACATGTTACAGAAACCATTAGGTTCAGTCCCACCCCTGTTACTATTAGTGTTGTCTATTAGGGAAATCATATCCCATTAATGTATTTACATTGAAGGAGGAAACTTGAAGGGAAGAATTAGCTATCACTAAACACTCCAAAGCATAGGCTGAGCTCTTCCTTTCCCAATTCGAACCTCTATCTGCTTGCTGGTTACAGCAACTTCCTCTCTTCACCAAGAAAGTTGGTGGATCAAGTTGAGGTTTTAAAATAAATTTTCTTAGCTAGACTCATGACCCATTCCCAGAAGCTATAGTTTATTTCCACCTTGGATGAGTAAAATATCTTACTTGTAACTGTGCTTTCTATCCAATAGTAAGAAGGCTTGGAGCAGCAATCCTTAGTTCAATCCTGGTTTTGTCTGAACCTATAGCAAACAGTAAAGGAAGAATACAGATTTACACACACAAAGAACTCCTCTTGGTGGCCTACTCAGCCACAGTTCAAAGTATAATCCTAAACAAGTACTGACTGTATGAACCTTTCTCAACTTGACAGCTTGGGTGAAAATCATTTGCCCAAAGCCCTTTGTGCTGATGTATGAGTTAGATGCCACAAGAATGTGAAAAAAGGCTTTTTTTCTGAAAATCTTTGTTCCAAAGATGTGAGATCATTAATACCTCCTGTCCTTCCTTCTTGAAGGACACATTAAAGATGCTTTATGAATAAATAAAGATATGAATGGCATGTTTGTACCTCAAAACAAGCAGGGGGACTACGGTGTCACCTACCAATCCCAATAAGAAGTCCTTCAAGAAAGGCAGAGAGCTAGGGAAAGTCCTAGAAGGGTGATTACGCTGAGGGAGAGGAGGGGGAGCCCGCTGAGCTATAGATCTTAAGACCCTTTAGTCTGAGAAGACGGAGAATGAACGGAGAATTACCAAAGGCTTTGAAGTCAGGAAGAACAGAGATAGCATGGATCTGAGTTTGTTCACAAAATGCCAGGAAAGACCTGGGGAGGGTGGGGCTGTGCCAGAAGAGGGTAGTTTGGGCATTGCAAACAAATGTATTTAAGATAAAATACTTGTTTCCATAGTAAATTGATTCAACTAATTAATTTCCTCAAGCTTTTCCCCTTTCTGTAAAGATTATGTAGGCTAATACCTGTAAAGCTCTAAGAGAGTGATCATCATCATTAATTCCTTGAATCAAATTATCAGATCCTTAAAGACCAGGATGCATCTCTCTCACATTTTAGTGCCCCTACTGTGCCCTGCACAGGGGATGTGTATAAGGTGGCAGACTTTTAACAGCCAGCTTTCCAAGGTGTGAGGAAAACTCTGATTTGTAGTGATGGCCAGTTTCTGTGATGTAAACACTCCCATCAGGGCAAAGGTCAGGCAACCAGGATGATGTCACTGAAAGTGGTGTTGGGAGGAGATGCCCGTAATCAGGTCTGAGGGTTGTAAAAGCCACTCCAGCCCATAGTGGATGCACTCAGGAAATACCTATGGGATTGACGATGGGCCCAAACCTTAAGCAATTTACACCACGGCCAGCGAAGAGCCACATACATACATACGTACCACAAGTAGCAGCAGCCATTTGATAAAATCATCTGCACTATTATTAAAACAATCAGGTGTTTCTCCCAAATCACAACTTGACCCCAGCCTCTGTCAGATTCCACTATTACTAAGGAATTTCACTATTACTAAGTACAGTTGCAGCAGAAAACACTAAGTAACTAGTAAGTGAAATACATATGAAATCACTCATAAGAAGAAACCACAAAGCATTAGAACACCTAGAATGCTCAATTAATGGAATCAGTTATCTTGAAGAGATCTTCCTTTTACACAAGTTCATGGCCTTGTTGGCCTCAACTGGCCCAGCATCAATTCCCTCTCAATCCTAGTTAAGTCCTGCTGTAGATCATCCCCCAAGGCAAGCTACCTTGGCCTCTTGGGACACCCAAGGGAGCAGGTCGACCTTGGGGTTCTGACGCCCTCCCTCTGTCTCACAGAGCTCTTCCTATACTTTTCCAATGGTATTCAGAAGCAGAACTACACCTCTAACTGCTTTTCAGCTTAGAAAAATTAGTCTCTAAACCAACTGAAACTGCTGTTTCACTTTTCTTTCAAAATGAGCCCCAGCTTTGGTGGCTTTTATCCGAGAGAAAGCACTGTGCCCCGATGGGAGTATTTACATCATGGTTACTGGCAACCAGTACAAATCTGTTTCCCTCATGCCTCCACTCACTCAGCATCTCTCAGTCTGAGTGTGAGTGTGTCTCCTTAATCCACATGGCTCCTTTGAATGATGTTTACAATAAGAAGCGTCTTTCCATTAATGCCTCATGAACGGGACTCTTTCCTCCCTGTCAGAAAAAGTGTAGGCAGTTTGGAAACAAACAGCTGTGCTCTGCCTGCATGCCATACGCTTCTCATAGTTCTACCCATGTCCTCTGGGACCTCTGTCTGAACGCCTTTCCTTCCTGGGCCCAGTTAGAATATCCTGTATCTCTTTTTCTTCAAGTAGCCATAGCTTTTCTAGGTCTGGTAAACAAACAACCAAGACTGTAAAAAACAAACTCACCACTTAAACAAATACACTAAAATGTTCACATAACTAGGGCTCAGATCACAGGCATTTAAAAAGAACTATATATTTTATTTCAGTGGGTTTATCGTTCACACTAGGTAACATTCATCAGTGTATCAGTCTACAAATCACTAAATCTCAGAGGGGAGGAGGGAGGTGGATAACAGGGGAGAGAAGGGGCAGGGTCAGGTCAAGACGCTTGTATAAAGGACCCATGGACAAAGACCACCAGGGGTAGGGGAGGACTGAATGTGGAAGGTGGGGGTGCATAGGTCAAGGGAGAGTAATGGGGGAAAAATGGGGACAACTGTAGTTGAACAACAATTTTTTAAAAAAGCTTCTATACTCTTGCTTCCTTAGGCAGAAATAAATCCATTGTTTAATACATGTGGGAGACAAATTAATTCTTCTCACTCTAGACAACTTCTGCCTGAGAGAGTTCTATCACAACATATATCATGCAGATACTTTAAAAATAGTGTTTCTTGGTTGCAGGTTTGAACCCCAGTCAGGGTGCATACTGGCAATGGATCTCTCTCTCTCTCTCTTTCTCTCTCCACCCCTCCTCCATCTCCCTTTCCTCTGTCTCTCTCAAGTCAATAAAAAATGTATCCTCATGTGAGAATTAAAAAAATAGCATCCTCTTTTCAGCAGTCATTAAAAGCATTTTTTAAATTGACAAATTCTAGAGTCTGAACCCAAATAAGAGGAATAATGGAACAAACTTATGAAGAGGCTTTGACATGGGAGAATTCGGGCTCTAAGAAGCCATGCAATTTGAAAGGCCCTGTTTAAGAAAATACAACAATCATGAATAAAAAATTGGGTACCAAAGAAAATATTTACTTAAAAAGGGTATGTGGAAGTGAGAACTCCTGAAATTTAAGTTTCATTAGCTTCATAGTAATACACCTCCCACCTAGAACATTTTCCTAATAGCAAGCCCCATGGGTGCTTTCTACATGTCAAACCCATTACATAGGGGCGCCTACTTAATCATCTACCAGCCTCTGAGAAAGGCATTATTTCCAGCTTCAGTGTATAATTGAGAAGTCCAAGGGCAATAAAGGTTAAACAACTTGCCCAGGGTCACATCGCCAAGGACAGAGCCAGGACCCAACTCCAGCTCCATATGGTTGGCCAATACTCAAGGCAGCCACCTAAGGCCATAAGAATATTTATGTCTTACATCTACCACATTAATTTTTGTTCCAGCCTAAATTTCCTAAGAAAAAGAGGCACAAAAGTAAGAATGTTTAAAGTAAACACAAATTTTGACCTTGACATTTCACAGCAGATTCTCCATTATTTGGTCTTAAGTTTTCATCCCCAGTAGCTCCAATTCAGTCCTCCCAAACAAAATGAGCTCCTTCATCAGCCATGGCCAAATGGGTTTTAAGTGGATGAAAGTTATAGCTGCAGGTGTGGGGTTCTCTAAATCACTAAATTCACATCATTTCGAATGTCAAACTGGCACTTAACAGGCAACAGCTGAGAATCCGACTTGATTTTATTTTGGAGTAAAATCCTCCAAAGGTTTTATTCCATAATTCCTCACATTACCTAGAAGTGTCATCAAATAGACAATAAAGATATTTTTCACATCCTTAAGTAATTCAGAAACGTTAGGGATGACCCTTTTAATTCGGGAGAGTCAGGAATAAAGTTGCTCACTTTCAATGGGGGTATTAACTTCCTTAGGAACCAGAGCCATTAGGTATAGTGAAATAGGTACTTTAACAAATGGATCCTAAGAGGCAGGAAGAGTCAATGTACCTAACGCATTCACCACCAAATGTCATTTAAAACTGAATTTAAAGATATAAAGAACAGACAGGTCAAGACTGGTTTGTCCATGACTCCCCTATTCTTGAAGCAACCTGAAAACAGCTTATTTATTGAACAATTAAGATCCATTTGTTAAAAGTCAGTAATTAGGAAAAAAGAAACTGAGGGAGAAAAGCGTCATCTTCCGAAGTTCTGGTTGGCACTTGCACTTAGAAAAATGACCCAGATGAACGAAGTGCCCCCTGGCCTTAGCTATCTCTTTTCTGTAACACACTTTGCCAGCTTAGATGTACAGATGTGTTTCATGGAACAGTGTGGGGCACCAAGGGGAAGTTTGAAGGGACTAATGAGGAAGGAACCCAAAGTCAGGCTCATGTAAGCTTGTTTGAACTGACTAGGCCCCAAATTCAATAGAACCTGTCACATCCCTCTCCGAGGAGCTGAACTTGGTATGGAGTGCATGTATTTTGAGCCTCATAAAAAGGGTTGTTTGTTTTTTTTTTTCAAGAATCCAAAAGACCTCATTGGAGGTCACTTAGAATCTCTGAGCATCACTGATTTTTTTCCCCTTCAAATATTTATTAAACACCTACCATGTGCCAGGCACTAGGGTAGGAGTTCTAAGTAGACTGTCTCTAATCTATAACAGTCATGTTCATCCTTTTGACCTCAGGCCCTACTATACTCTCTAGCACATAGTAGGTGGCTTAAAAATGGAAGTTAGCATTATCACCATCATCACTCTTATCAACAGTACAGAGGTTCAAGAATGACATAATGGTCAACATTTTTCAGAGATGTGTTCCTACAATGCACATGGAATCCATAGTCCTGCTCCTGACAGCTGTCAACCACTGAAATGACAGGTCAGAGGGCAGTAGGACAGCGTGAATGACTTCCTTAGGGCTTTCTCTCTCACAGTTCTCCACACAAGTGACAAAAGCATGTTACTAAGTGGCTGAAATGAGTTAACCTGTTAACAGAAAAAGTATTCTTGTGTTTCTCATTGTAAACCTACAGTGTGAATTTTTGAGGGAGGCCTGTGTATTTCACACTAATTGTTTCTAGGTTAAATTACAAAAGGAGATTTAATTAAGAACATGATGGTTTTAACCATGGCATCTCTGAATGACTGCTTGATGCCATACTTTGCTTTAGGCAATTCATATTCATCAACTCACTTAAATTTCATCACCCTCTTAAGGTATTATTGGCTTCATGTCCCACTTGGCAGATGAAGAAACTAAGTTGCAGACTACCAGGCGGCCAGGGAAGAGTAGGGAGACCTTGGCCAAACCCCACCAGAAATCCTTTGTCAAGTAAGGCAGAGAGCTAGGGAGAGTCCTGAGAGAGCCAAGTGGAGCGAGGGAGGGGATGGGGTGTGTGGTGGGCTTAAAGTCTCAGGGTCCTTTAACCTGAGAAGATGGAGAGAAAGGGGGAAAATGATCAAAGGCTATAAAATCATGAGGAAATCCAGCACAAACCTGGGTTTGTTCACAAAATGATAGACTAGAGAAGGAAACTGTGACAAGAAGTAGAAAGACCTAATGGACTGAATGCAACCGCCTAAGAGAAAAATCACAAAAGAGAAAGAGCTGAAGGCCAAAGTCAAGATTTAGAAGGACCCAAGGAGGACGCATGTCTACTAGATACCTTTTTATTGATTCCCTATTAGGTTTCTAGCTCTTTTGATATGATGTTATTTGATCCTAATCAAAAGCCCCTCCAGGGGGAACGTTTAGTTTTTTCATAGTTGCTCTAAATGCTCTGTGTGTTGTCAATACATGGCCCTTCTCCCCCGTGACTGAGGGCTACGCAGAGGGCCCCTGGCCAGCAGGAATGTGTATTGTTTGGGGAATGGATTGAAACGACTTCTTCATCGCCTTTTGTGAGCGGCTTCTTGACCTTTTCCATCTGCACGCACACACTGATGTAATGTAACTCCTGGACACAGGTAGGTTTGTGCAACCTGGCCCCATGCTGCCTTTGTCTGGGACCCCTTAAAACAAGTCTCAGACTCAGGGAGGTGTGGTGTCTCTCTGCCACTGCCAACCCACTGCCGTCAGTGTGCTCCCTTATAACGTGAGTAATAAAAGGCATGTCCCCATTAGCAAGCCCACCAGGGGGGTTTTTTTAATATCGTGAACACTTAAGCAGCTCCCTGGTTTGGGGCTCCTGTGCTACAGTTGGTCATTTCAATGCAGTACTTGTGACTACATTCCAGCAGAATAGCCAGGTTATCAAGTTTCCATGATGTCTCCAAGTTCATGATCACGGTCACTCCATCTGTTGTGTTCACCCATTTCTCTGTTCCCATTTCACTCTAATTGAATTTGGAATAACTCTGCCACTTTGAACAACTGTGCTTACCCGAACACCTGGACTCTCTTCTTTCTAGTGAGCCTCCTCATCAGTCTCCTCATCTGATATGGACCAAATGTTTGTGTCCCAAATTTATATGCTGAAATTGCACCCTCCCACATGACAATATTAGGAGGTACGGCCTCTGGGAGGTGATTAGGATTAGATGAGGTCCTCAGGGCGAAGCCCTCACGAGGGCCTAGTGCTCTTATAAGAGCCATGAGAGAGCTTGCACCCCCTCCCTGCCACGTGAAGACACAGTGAGAAGTCAGCATTTTGCAACTCAGCACAGGGCCTTACCAGAACTCAGCTATGCTGGCACCTTGATCTGGGTCTTCCAACCTCCAGAACTGTGAGCAAAATAATTTGTTGTTTATAAGCCACCTAGTCTATGGCATTTTTGTTTCTGTGGCCTAAGATATCATCTTGCAGAAATCCAGGATTATTCCCACAAACAAACAAACAAACAAACAAATAAAAAACTCAAACCATGAAGCAGAGAAAACAATTCCTTTGGGTCCAATAGAAAAGTACAAAGTAGATGGAGCCAAAAGAGGTCTTTGAGAGCTAGAATAACAATACCCTGCAGGTGTTTAATAAGATGGTATTTGGCTATGACAAACATAAGTGTGTTTCCTTTAAAAATGTCAACGTACAGGTTTATCCTGTTAAAAAAGAAAAACTTAGAGATTTGGTCACAATAAATCCAACATGAATCGCCAATGTAATGTAGCTGCCAGAGAAGCTCGTGTGACTTGGGCCTTGTTAGCAGCTACTGCACTTTGTATGAAGCAGAGCCTACTCCCTACATGCATATTACTCTCAATTCTAGGAACTATGCCTAGAAGAACAGGCTGTAATGATCATGGCAAGTGACTTCAGCAATAAAGAAACTCAAGCCCTGCCCTGTAAGGAACGATTCAGTTCAATGGGAATATTTAGCTTAAAATATTGGGAGGGGGACTAGGGGTCAAGGAGAGACAATAGTTGTTTTCAATTATGCAGAGGACTTCCCTGTGGAAGAACCTGTTTGCGTTACACAGCTCCAAGGAGCAGAACAAGAACCAATGATGACAATAATAAAAGCAGTTACCCTTTACTGTGTTCTTTCTCTGTGCCAGACACTAAGGGCATTCTGTATACTACCCCATTTAATTGTCACAATAATCTACATATACATGAGTGGTAGTTACCAAGAAATAGATGTAAATCCAACACACACACAGAAGAATTTTCTAACAATTAGAGAATCACCCAGAGGCAAAATAGGCTGCACTGGAAGGTGTCAAGTTACATGCTGGAAACCCCTAGATGAGAAGACCTGGAAAGAACGAAAGCTTCAGACTGGTAGTTGAGTTATATCCTACTTTAAGTCCCTCCTGGGACTTGCTATAATAAAAAAGGTATAAACAAGGGCTAATAGATGCTTTTATATGAACAAAACAGAGGAACATGAAACAGACTAGAAGGAGAAATCAAAACTTATTTCAAGCAAAATGGGATTGCATTAATAGAAATCTTTAATAACAGATCACAGAACACATGCTCTTCTGGGGGATGATTTCTTCGAGGTCCCTTATAATAGCCGAGGTGATAGTGCAGAAGAGCCCCCTGAGACACATACATTCTCCCAGTTTTGCAGGGAAGCCTCAGGTGAGGTGCTGGCTTCTCTGGACCCTTTTAAGACTTGACAGCTCCAAGATTCTAGAATCCATCAGAAGGGAAGTGTCCAAACCTGGATGATCTCTAATCACTTCAAACTGCTGGTCCTTTCCTTGCTGTAATGACTCAAAATGTATCATGTCAAAATGGCCCCAGGTAATTTGCTAGGAGACAGCCTTATGTACTCTGAAAGGATTTGGACAGTCCAAAACCTGCCAGCAGCAAAGAAAACTTTGGCAAAGTTGGAACTCTTAACAATAATAATGGGAGTATTTTGGACATTTTGGACAAGACATGACAGCATTAAATTTTAGAAAACCATTCCCAGTGCCTGTCTTTGGGCTCCTTCCTACTTTTTGTGTGTTTTTCAGCCTAAAGTAACAATTCGGTACAAGAAATGGGAAGAGAAGCAGTGTGAGAAAATGGAGTGGAAGATGGAGGGAAAGGAGGAAGAAGAGAGACGAGGAAAGATGTACTCACACTCAGATGCTAAGGAGGTGGGGTTGTCCACCCCTTAAAGATAATGAGGGGCTAAGGGAATGATAATACCTAATAATAGGAGTAATAGGAATGATTACACCAGTTTCACACACATGACGAATCTTGGGACACAAGTAGAGGACACACATGTCAACAATCACCAAGCACGGCTTGCTGACTTTGACCTCAGAAACAACAGAAAGAGGAAGAGTTCATATCAAAAAGCCTCGGACACCGACTTTTTTTCAAACTGCCACTCTAGCACATCAGCTACGACCTCTTCGCCAGGAAATGCACTGGCCTGGCCTGTAGTTTTGTCCTAGGCAGACTAACACCCATTTACTCGAGGATGACGTTTCTGGAAGAAACCCTTGTTCTTGAGCAGCAACAAGAGGTGAGTGGAAATTCAACCCAAGCAAGAATCCTCTCAAAGCAGTTTTTCCACATTCCCTCACATAAAGCAGGTTTTCCCCTCCACTTAAACAACAACAATTTGTTTTACTCTGATAGGTCCTCCTAAATAATGGTTTCATCATTAAACATCTGGCTTCTTCCTAGCAGATTAGGCCTCCAATGAGGAAAGTGTGTTTATAATTCTAATTTGAAACACAGCACATTAATATGCTGATTCTCATAATGTTTGCCTTAACCTGTTTGGAGAAATTATGACTACAAATATCTTGTACACAACACCTCTAACTACCAGCTTGTACAAACAACATAAGAGCCGGAGCGCCTCATCCAGACGATTGGAACCACTTCAGAGGCGATCATGATTAGTGCTTTGGCTGGAAGCCACGTTTTACACATAAACTCAGCATCTGTCTCCAAGCGGCTGTCCCAAGCTAACAGACCCACCTCCACTGTTACTAATAAGCACATTCAAGGGAGCCAGATGGTCTGACGGGAAGCACTCTGCCTTTTCCTGAGCTAGTCACACTGGAAGGAGGGAGCCCAAGGAGGCTCCAAGTCATATTTCCTCGGGCTCCAGGTTCCTGCAATGCTGTGTGCAAACAGGCGCCACTAAAAAAGAATGTAAATGAGGGTGCTATTCATTATTTACAGCTGGCATCTTGCCATCACCTCCTCCTCTGGGCGATGCCTGCCTGGAGGAACAGGGAAAGCATCTGATGAGAGCAGGGCAACCCTGGAGGGGGCGGGCCATTGCAAAGCAGTCTCTTTCCTTCTGCTGTGGATCCTGCAGGCTCAGCACTTCTTGGCCCACAGAACAGCTGAGCTTTTCACTTCCTTCCTAACAAAGCACTGGAGTTCTTCCTCTGTTTATACCAGGGGTGTTTATTTACAACCTAACCTCCAAAGAGCGGACTTGCTGCTCTATTCTGAGTTGTAGCCAAGGTCCTTTGCCCCATGCCAGGTTCAAGGAAAGGGGGGAAAAATGACCAGTTTATTAAGAGACTTATAAGCAAGTTCTAGACTATACTGGCTGGAAGTTGCTTCCAGAGAATGGCTCCTTTCTTTGGGTGAGCGAGTATGGATCCTACGCTGTAATGCTGAAATATTCCACACATCTGCTTTGCTAACTGATTTTAAGCAACAGGAGAGCATAGACCATACATTATACTTATTCTGAATTTCTCCAAATTGCCAACATAACACAGTGTCCAGAAGATCATTATTAAATACTTAAACTTGTTGTTTAACTCTTTAAGTGAACTTTTTGACTTAATATAAAATGTATAACTTGGCATTGAACTGAATCAACTTTATCTCAGCAAAAATAGCAAAAACTAAGCACTCTTGTTGCTGGAGTTGGCACAGGACTAATCCCTTCACCTTCTCTTACCCAGCCCCCACCCCCACCCCCGATGTGTGTTCACTGTCAAAACATTAGATTCCTTTTCAGCCCCATCTGAGAGTCTTTTTTTGGTCAATGATGCAATCCCAGTTGTTGAAAAAAAAAAACCCAAAAAGGTAAGCAGAGACTAATGGATATGTCTGCACACTCTCCTTGAATCTGAAAAACTTGTTCTTGTCTAATGGTATAAAACATGCTGGCTCCTAGTATTAGTCTGGACCTTTTGGCTCTGAGTGACTAAACTCCAGCTCTAAATAGTTTTATCAGAAAGGTGGGTAGGCCTGGCCAGATAGCTCAGTTGGTTGAGCATTGCCCCTACACCAAAAGTTTGCAGATTCCATTCCCGGTCAGGGCACATACCTACGTTCCAGGTTCGATCCTGTCAGGGTGCATGCAGGGTAGGGTGTGGGGATCAACCAATCAATGTCTCTCCCTCAGATGCACGCTCTCCCTCTTAAATCAATGGTTATGTCCTCCAGTGAGAATTTAAAAGGTGGAGGGTAGGGATTTGTTGGCTTCTGAATTCAAACTATGCAAAGGGCAGGGATGTCGCTAGACTCAGGGGCTCAGAGGCTTTCCTTCCCTCCTCGCCTACCAATTGTCTCTCTTCTCTCTCCTCTCCCTCTTTCTCCCTATTGTTTTTTTCCGTATCTGTATTTGCCTGCATGTTTGCTGTAATTTCTATGGACAACTGACCCCACACACTGGATACAGAGCTACAAGCAATCCAGGCTTATATCCCTATAGCCACATAGACAAACTTTAAAAAAAATTGCTCTTCTTCAGTTCCAGTTAGAAAAGGGAAGGGTGATGACTGTCCTAACAAGAGTCATGTTCCCAACCTGGGCCAGGTGTGTGACAGGAGAGTAAACAATGGTGGGCTCAGACTCGGTCATGTCCCCATCTCTGTGGCTCAGGAGAGGGAACCAGGAGGCACTCACCAGTAAAGACTCAAGTGAAGACAATGCCATTTCCCCCAAAGAAGAAGTGCTGTTAACAGGAGAAGGCAGGATGAAGGCCAGGCCAAGTAAACACATACCCTCTATGTTACTTGTCGGCGGCAGGGGTGGGGAGTAGTTATGCAAGACCCTATTACTTTTTATTATTTCAGATATTTGCAGCAACAAACAGGTATCCTTCTACAACCCTGGAAAAGTGAAGATAAGAATTTGACTCCTGAAAGTGTTTTTTTAGCTTTATTTTTTAATTTAATTTATTGGGGTGACACTGGTTCACAAAACCATACAGGTTTCAAGGGTACAACTCAACAAAACATTGTCTGCACACTGCAGCATGCACCCATCGTCCCAAGCAGTCTCTTTCCAACGCCATTTAACCCCCTGCCCCTCTGGCCATCGCCACACTGTTGTGTCTCCGTGTACAGGCCCAGCCCTCCAACCCCCCCACCTCTGACAGCTGCCAGTCTGTTCCATGTATCCATGCCTCTGTTTCTATGTTGTCAGTTTATTTTATTTATTAGTATTTTTAATCTTTCCCAAAAAAACTTTTCAGAAGTTGAGAATGTTTGACATTCCAGCTAATGACACCTCATTTCTAATGTTTGTTTTTATTGTTGTCTTTACCTTAGTTGAAGTTTTAGGCACAAAGAGTTTTAAAAGGCAACTAGTTCTACAAGGGCCAGTTATCAGAGAAAACAGGTGTTCTCCCACAAGTTCCCCTCCACTCCAGTAAAGTGCATTTACTATTTCTTTTGATATTTACCCCTATCTCTCTCATACAAAGTATAGACATTTTCCTTTTGAGATTTTAGTCTAGGTGTTAGCTACTGATTCCCCCATCTCTATCCCAACTCCCCAACACTCACACATGCCCCATATATGGGCATAGCCCTATACCCCTATATACTCAATCCTCTAGACCCCTAACATGTTTTTTAAAGTTAATCTTGGTTTGATAATTATTCAATTTTATACTATAGTGATTATGTGAATGCCATTCCACTGCTGAGCCATGAAGTAGAACTAATTTTTCTTTCTTATACAATTTATTTTTCATAGCATTTAGCTATTTTTTGTTGTTTGCTTGGATATTTTATGAACTCTCACTACTTTATCTTCAGACCCAGCCCCACCACTGATTAGCTAGCTTTCCTTTCAATACCTACAAACACTACCATTTTATATTTTGAAATTATCTCTTCCTAAACCTTTTTTTTGTTTGTTTGTTTCTTTAAGTGTCTGTCTGTCATTTTAGATGGAAGCCATCCTTAGATGTCTGGTGAATCTTAACTGTCTGCTCATGTTTAAGGTTACAGCACTAAAAAGCTGATGGGTGAAGCTATCAATTCTGGGTCTTAATCTTGATGACCTGGCTGGGTTGTTTCATTTGGGAAATTCCCAATGTTAACATACTTAGGTCTTTTCTCTTGGACTATGCATATTGGTCAGATACTAAATACCTAATCTCATGCCTAGAAATAGAAACTCACTACCAGCATTTGGGGAATCAAGTGGGAGACAAAAATAAAGTGTGCAAATTCAGGTGATCCCCTCTTTTCAGAGTGGTATTCCTTCTCTTTCATGTGCACAATGTCCCTTAGTCCGCAGAATAAACTCAAAATTTTCTGTTGCTCTGGGAGAGGGGCATCATCCAGATGTCCCAGGATGGGGAGAAAACAGAATTTAACTCTGTGCTGTCTAATAGAGTAGCCAGTAGCCACTGACACTATGTAAATTTAAACTAATTAAAGTAAAATTTAAAATTCAGTTCCTCAGTTGCACTAACCATATTTCAAATGCACAGTAACAACATACGGGTGAGGAGAAAGTAGGTTTACAGTTGTAAATATGTGAAACACAGAGTTTAGTCTTGTATCATTACATATTATTATATTATTTTCCATGCAAACAACTGTAAACCTATTTTTGCCCCACCCTATATGACTAATGGCTATGGTATTGGACAGCACAGATACAGAATATCTCCATCAATGCAGAAAGTCCTATTAGACAATGCTGGAATAATTGCTTCTTAAATAAACTTTGGACCAATCTTCATGTTTCTACCCACATCCACTGCCACTTCCAGAGATATCTGGCATCCCCAATTTCTGAGATTGCTGGAGATTTTTCAGGTGCAAATCTCGTTGATTTTGTTGTTTTTTCCTGCCAGAATGGTAACCTCACAAGAACAATGATCTTTAATTTTGTCCACAATGAATCCAAAGGACCAAGAAAAGCATCTAGCAAAGAGCTGGTACTTAATAAATATGTGTGGAATGTTGAATAAATGTTTTCCCCACTCTTGACTTAGGATTCAGAGTTCTCAGATCTAATGAGTCAATTACCTACTCATCTTCCTGCTTTCCAGTTTCCAAAATGTTATTATTAATGTCTCCATTTCTACTCTCCTATTTATTGTGAGTCTATGTCTCACTTCCATTTCACAGATGAGTGTTTATATTCAATCACCATTTTTTAAGACAGAAGTATATTTCTAAATAAAAAAGAACAAAACTAAACTTAGGATACCAAATATGTAAAGGAAAAAGTAACCTAGATTTTTGGGGGGGAAATCTGAAATAAATAACAATCAAGACAAAAAAATATCCAGACTATACTAAAAAGAAGAAAACTGGAACAGCAATAACAGTAATCATGTGAAGAAAGTCAACATGTAGGTTAAGAAAATAAGTTTGTTTGTGTCCTGGCTGGTGTGGCTCAGTGGGTTAAGCTCTGGCCTGCAAACCACAGGGTCACAGGTTCAATTCCTAGTCAGGGCACGTGCCTGGGTTGCAGACCAGGTCAGGTCCCCAATAGGGGGTGTAAGAGAGGCAATCACACATTGATGTTTCTCTCCCTCTCTTTTTCCCTCCCTTTCCCTCTGTCTAAAATAAATAAAATCTTTTTAAAAAGAAGATAAGTTTGTAATGATTTTCTTATATTATTATAAAATACATGTTTATTATAAAGCATTTAAGGCAGTGGTTCTTTTAAAAATTTTAACAAACTTAACTGGAGAATCAGGTGAAATTTACAGCTTAAGGGACTCCATTCCTGAGAACCTGTAGTGAATATTTGTTATTCATTTTGGCAGCCAGCATCCGAACCCTCTTACTATGCTTAGGGAAGCTCCACCCCTGGTAAGACCGTACTTCACCACAGAAGGAGATATTTACTCTCCCAGCTTCCCTTGCGCTGGGGTGCAGGAATAGGTCAAACTTTGCTAATGAGATACTCCTGACCTAGGCCCAGAATTGGAAGCTAAAGACCCAAAGAACTAGGATGACCCAAGATCCACCTGGCTGGAGTATCAGCAGAACTGTGTTCTCGCTGATCAGTTCTGCAGCCAAACTGGAAGATGTTTCTGGCTGCATACCCAGTTCCTAGCCTATTCTCAGATCCTCTCCAATATCATTTTAATAGATTCTTTTTGTTTATTTTAAAAAAGCCGAGTTAGTTTTTGTAACAGGCAAATAAAAACTCAGAATGATAAAAAATTCAGACTCCCCCATCTTAGGAACCTCTGGTTTAGACACAGAATAATATAAAAACATATAGCCCAGCTTTTTAAATTTCACCTATTCTCGTACTGATCTTCACAGACAAGGAATCATGGACTATGTAATCTTTTGTGTCTAGCTTCCTTCATGCATCTTATGCCTCTGAGATACACTCGTGTCATGGAACACAGCTCTGGATTGCTCAATGTAATTAGTATTCCATGGTATGAATAAACCAAAACATAATTATCCATCCCCTGGCTAATGGACATTTGGATTTTTTTTCAATTTATGTCTATTGTGAGCATTCTTATATTAGTCCTTCAGTGGACATAAGTTTTAATATTTTTCAATTTTTTACTTTTCAATTACAATTTATATTCAATATGATTTTCTCTTAGTTTCAGGTCAACCTAACATTTTTTAAAATAAGAGTAATTTTCTAAAATTTACAAAATGATTTTCTAGGAAACTTAGGCAAAAATCCTAAGAGATTATTTTAGTGGAACTTCAACTCAGCATTAAAGCTGTGAGTTGGTGTAGAGTCGCAAGCTAATAATATGAAGTTTCTCTTTGTGCAAGGAAACCCTCAGAGAAGTTGGCATTGCATGTTGAGGATATTCTTGGCCATTATATTCATGTGGAAAGAAACATAGGTTTGATGAATTGTCACCTGTGTTCCTAAGAGCTATAGACTCTTATCTCTAATAATAATAATAATTTATACAAATTACAAGAGAAAAATACAGAAAAGTGGAATATTTAATTCTTGCTCTCTGTCTAGAGAAATTACATATGCTTTCTGTTTAATAATATTTCTATTAAAAATAAAGCCCAACTTTTAAAATTCCACAGTAGAAAAATAAAGTTGTGAAAGGATGTCGTCATGCCAACAAATAAGAGAAGGAGACAGTCAGCAGGGGCCGTCCACCGAGCTTGCTCAAGGATGAGCCTTTCTCTGGCTCACTAACCCTGTAATGCTGGTTTCAGCTGCCCAACTTTTAGGCCAAGAGAAACCTCTTCAGCAGAGGCCTGAACAGTCAGTTCGTTGATTATTACTTACTAAGTAACAACTAAGAACTTTTGTAACTGAAATTTTCTTTTAATTATTTCTGTTCCTGGGGTTCCGAATGTTCCACTTTCTGTTTAAGATGAAAGATCTAGTGAGGAGAAAAGGAATGCTTGCATAGCCTCGAAGTACCTACCAAAATATTTATTAATGACTGTGTGGTTTTAACATATGTCCACAAATTCTGATACTCCTCACTTCTCTCCTTAATGTGAGCTGAATATAATGACTCACATCTAGTGAACAGAATACAGAAGGAAAAAAATGGTAATTTTACAGTAGAGACACCTGGCAGATGCCACTCTAACCGAGCGATCAAGGCCCACATGGCCAGTGGTAAGTCATGAGAGCACAGGCCCCTCACACGGTATGATAAGCACGCTTTCACCTCTGCTATTCTTCCCCAAAACAGTCTAACCATGAGAAAACATCAGACAAGTGCAAACTGAGGAACATTCTACAAAATACCTAAACAGTACTTTTCAAAAGCGTCAACCAAGATCATGAAAAACAAGGAAAGCCTGCGGAACTGTCACAGATTAGAAGAGTTATGAAACTATATGCACGTGATATCCTGGGTTGAATCCTAGAAGTAAAAATGAAAAATTGGTGACATCAAAAAAAAACTCTATAACCTAGTCAATGGTATTCTACCAATATTATTCTCTTAGTTTTGATAAGTATGCCATGGTTATGCGAGATGCTGTTAACATCAGCAGAACTAGTGAATGGTGTACAGAAATCCCTGAACTATCTTTGCAACTCTTCCATAAATCTCAAGTTATTTTCAAATAAAAAGATTTTTTAAAAGAACTGATTTATTGAATGAGGCTTGGATAATATAAGAGATTCCTAAAATACTGCTTTATGGAGAGATATTTCAAGGAACATGATTAAATTTATACTTTATCCAAATTTATGCCCTGCATTTTAACAGTGTTTGCCAGTGTCTTCCTACACAGAAAGTCCATCTGTATCTTTCTCTGGGTAGCACTGAGAAGCTGTGGTCTTTCACACCCATTCCAGAAGCGCTACTCTCTCCTCTGTCAAAGATCTATCTACTCTAAGCTCCAGAAGATACATTGAAGAAAGACCCACATTCCAAAGCATGTTAGCTCCCAAGCTCTAGCCCCTCAGCAATCTGTGGCAAGATAATTAATTCTAAAAGTATAGTTGGCACTCATTTTCCTCTGAAGTTATGTCAACTGGGTCTTCTAAGAATCCTCTCTAAAGTGGTATAAGACACAAAATAGGCACAGGGAAGTAAACCAATTAATATTGTAATAAATATGTACAGAGCAGGTGGTACTAGACTTTATCAGAGGGATCACCCCATAAGTTAATAAATGTCTAACCACTATGCTTTATTCCTGAAACTAATATAATATTGAGCTATAATTGAAAAACAAAAATAATTTTTAAAAATAATAAAGTGGTATAAAACATTACAATTGTATCATTTCTATCTTTATTATTAACAAAATACATCATTCTATCCTAAGCCAGCAGGCCCCCTCTGTTGGCTGATTTTGGGGGTGGAAAAGGTAGTTGCTCTGGCTTTGTTTCCAGAGTTATTCACAGACCTTGCACCTACTTGATTATTCTCTTTCGCTCAGTCGGTGTGTATTGAGCAACCATGTTTGGCCATTTGCTGCCCTAGCACTAGAGATAGCAAGATTAAAAAGATACAGTCCCTCATACAACTACTTTGGTACATGTCTGGTAATGCCTGGGAAAGGTGAACCTGCGTATACAGTCTGCCCAGGTGCCTTGCTTCCAGCTATACCTATCCTATGCCAGTCTTGCACGTGTGCCAGAAGGAATGGGCAAGAATGTTCATAGGAGCCTTGTTCATAATTGCAAAACCCAGAAACAAGTCATCATCAGTAGCGTCAGTAAATAAAACATGGCGTATTCGTGAAATGGAGTTTATACAACCATGAAAAAATGAATGAACCGTGACAATGCATGTCAACAGAATAAACCTCATAAACATAATAAAGGGAGAGAGCAGCAAGTCACAAATGTATACCAACAGAACAGTTCCAATTACAGGACATTCAAAACAGACCAAATTAGACAATATATTGCCCAGGGATACATACGTATTAAAAACTATAAATGAATGCCAGTTAATAATTGACATAAAATTCAGAATAACAGTTACCTACAGGTGGTAGGAGAGGCGATGAGGCCACGAAGAGGCACACAGGGGATTTCTGAAGATGGGCAGATCCCATGTCTAAGGCCTGGTTATAGACACATGAGCATTTAACTTTGTTGTGACTGCTCTTTAAATCACACAGATACATTTTAAACCCTCTTTTGTATGTTTTCTATAGTTTATAAAAATGTTTAAAATACTCTATGAGAAAAAATTTTAAATATTATAATAATAATGGTGTGATCAGCTCCTTGTCTCCAAGGACCTGTTAAAAACTAGGTGTAATACAGTGCCAGCAGTGCTGTGACATTTTTATATGAAGTCAAAAGGAGAGAGGAGTCAATTCTGCCTGGGCAATCAAGGGAGACTTCTAAGAGGAAGTGACTCTTGAGCTGAGAATCATTATTCAGAGAGAGCACAGTAAAAGAAGCATGGGTAAAGAGCTCACAAAAAGGCCCAGAAAGTTAAAGGGACAGACCACATTTGGGGAAATTAAGCGATGTGTTCCAGCTGCTTTTGACAGGCTGGTGGATGTAGCTAGAGAGGTAGGCAAGGCTAAAAGCAGGAGTTTGGAGCAGCACTGCCAGTGCAGGGCAGGACTAGGGGGGAGGGCAGACAGGAGACCACAGCCACCACTTGAGAGAGATAATGTCTTAAAGGAGGGCAAGGAAAGTAGGGATGAGCAAGGGAGGGAGAAACCAGAGGTACAATTAATATTTAGTGAGTCATTGGGCATTGAGGTGAGGAAAAGGGAGCGTCCTGGATGATGCTCAAAAATCTGCTTTGGATCAGGAATTCAGAAGGAAGAGAAGGAATTTGGAGGGAGGAGCAGAGTTGTTGGTGCAGAGGGGAGAAGGAAAAGAAGAAAGATGCGTCCAGGTTAGCATCTGATGACTCAAAGCAGCTGTCTGATGCTCATCAGCCTAACCCAGAGTAGAAAAAAGGAAATTAAAGTAGAAAGCAGCAGCTGGTTTATCTCTGTATGTATAATTAGGAAAGAGACAGAACCCTATAGCAATAAAGAAATCCCTAAATGTCTCTGATGTTAGGGATCCACGTTATCCTTGCTCACCTGGCTCAACAAGGGTGGAACAGGAAACCCTAGAAGAGATGGCACAAGTGTCATCGATACCATGAGAGAAGTGGGGTTCTCATTGGCACCAACAATGTGGGTTTTCCAGGAAGCTGTCACGTTATAGACCAAATTTTGGTCTTGATTTCATGTGCCTTTAATAAATGCAAAAACCTTGAGAACTCCCCAGGCACTTAGAGTGAGTAAATCCTTATGTTAAGCTTAGTCATTGCAATCTAGCTATTATCCATTCACTCAACCCCATCCTCCAGAAAAACTGCTCTGTGAAAATCTAAAGCATCTCATCCCTACTACAAGGACTTGAATGGTTGCCCAGGCCCATGGGTTGTTTTCTGCGGGGAGGATGAGCAGAGTGGAAGGAGGGCGGCTGCCCAGGTGCAGGGCAGCCAAAAGGGATGAAACAAGCAGGTGCTGAAAGTAAATAAGGCTCAAAGGACACAGCTTCCATGTCTCCTACTATCGAGACACAGCACCTGGAATTAGACACATCTACATTGATGTCATTATTGATGTTTATGTTAACATTTTAGCAGTATAAACATACATGTAGGTATATTAAGATACTGGTAAATAAATGTTTGCATGCATTCTAAATACTGATAGAAGAAACTGAGGATGAGAGGCTATAGTGAGCACATCAAAATAAAACAAGCCCCATACCACCACGGAATCAATTCACCCAAAACACATTGCAAAGTTGGGGTGCAGACAGACTGGGAGACTGGAGGGAAGAGAGATTCTAATGATCATATTCATGAGTGCCTCACACTTGCTTACACACGTACTTGTACACACTCTCATTTCCTCACGTTGTCAGAACACATGGCCGCCTACAAGGTGTAATTTTTAAAAAATGGTATTTTCCACCAAAGGAAACGTTTTTTTTCAAATATCTGCCACTTCTGCCAATTGTGGCAACATCATTCCCTCCATTGTTTTTTGGGGGCAGAGGGTTGAAATCCTGAATGTACTGTCGTGCAGATGCATCACAGTAAAAGGCAACACACCAGCCATTCCCTCCCAGGGGGCAGAAAAGCGTGAAAGAAGCATTGGAAAATAACCTAAATAAGTCTGACCCACTGCCCAGCTGTGTCTAGGGCCAGACCTCCACACACTAAAGTCATCAGCAAAGCGCTCTGCTGAAATTATGCCCTTAACTCATCGCAGCAACTGTCCGTTACTGCGTTATCCCCACGTTACAGATCAGGAAACAAGCTTCAGTGCAGTTACATCAAAAATTTGGCTAAACGCCTCTGGGTATTTGTCTGACGAAAACAAAAACACTAATTCAAAAAGGTATATGCACCCCATGTTCACTGCAGCATTATCTTCAATAGCCGAGACATGGAAACAACCTACGAGTCCATCGGTAGATGAATGGATCGAAAAAATGTGAAACACACACAAACGCACGCAATGGAATATTATTCAGCCATAAAAAAGAACGAAACCTTGCCACTTGTGACAACATGGGTGGAACTTGAGGGCATTGTGCTCAGTGAAATGAGCTAGACAGAGAAAGGCAAATGCTCTGTGGTCTCACTTACCTGTAGAGTCAAAAACAATGAGCTCATAGGTACAGAGACCAGATGGGCGGTTGCCTGATTGGGCACAGGCGGTGTAAAATGGGTGAAGTCATGGGGACATAACGTACAGCATGGTGACAAGAGTGAATACTGCATTGTATATGTAAAAGTTGGTACGAGGGTAAAGCTTAAATGTTCTCATCCCAAGAAAAGAGTTTTGTTAACTATGTATGGTGACTGATGTTAGCTAGGCTTTTTGTGGTGCTCATCTTGCAATATATGCAAACACTGAGTCGTTACGTTGCACATGTAAAATGTTATACAGTGTTATATGTCAGTTATACCTCAACTCAAAAAAACTTAGCCAAGATCACACAGCCAGTAGGAGGGGGAAGCAGGACTCTGACCCAGAGAGCCTGTCCACGGGCATCTGGCCATCATCGCCATGTCCGCCTACCTGGCTTTACACCCTGATGGGGGGAGCTTCACACCCACAGAGAACAGGAGACAGATCATCAGGCGCACACAGACAAATCAGGAGAGTTGGGGGCAGAGGACCGGTCCTGCGTACTGGGAAATAAGTATTTAATCTGAACACTGGGAGTTGAGTTGCGGATGAACTCCAAGGAAGTGTTCCCAGCCAGCACTGGTAGAACTGAAGGAGCCTGGGAATAGGGTGCATTTGAGGGGCCACTTGCTCTCAGAACTAAACAAACAGCACACAGGGACAGAAACAGACCAGGAGTCAACTAGATTTCTTGGATCAATTCTCAAGCTTCAGAGCTCAAAAATATTGATCAATAGAATCAATGAACTTGCCAAAAATTGCTTTCTTCAGTATTGGGTAGTTGAAAGAACTTCCAACCATGATTTAGAAGACTGGGTTCAAATTCCTGTTCAATGTCACTGGCTGTGTGCCTCCAAGCAAACAGCTAAAACTTTCTGAGAGGCAAATGTGCTAATTAAAAAAGAAAAACAGCACTGGACTTCAGGAAACTGGTCGAAATCACTACAGCCAAATCACAGCTGAGCCTTGTGCAAATGGGGTCCTACTGCGCACACAGAGCTGCTGCGAATGCGTGCCAGGCACGAAGGCACCAGGATGACTACAACGGCTACATAAAATGATAGCACTTGCCTCCACCCAGAATAAAAGGGGGAGTCAAACTAGCAGGTCCTTCAAAATCTTTTCTCAGTCAATTGCTTGCTTCTGCTGAGCACATAGATATTGCAGGTTCAGTACCAAACCACCGCAATACAGTGAGTATCGCAAAAAAGTGAGTTGTGATCTTTTTGCTGGTGGAAAAGGGAGTTTTGCCTTCAATTTGTAAAAAACGCAATATCTGTGAAGCACAATAAGACAAGGTATGTCTGTTTCTACTAGGTGACAAGCAGGGCCAGCTCCATGGCTGTGCAGCCAGTGCAGGCACAGAGGACCCTGCACTCAGAGGGGCCCACGTTGGGATTAATGCCCTGCAAATTCTAGAATTTTGAACAAGGAGCCCAAACTTTCATTTGTCATTGAGTCCTGCAAATTATGTAGCAGGTCTGGTACACGCCCTGTACTCGGTATCCAGGACACAGCAATGAACAGATTGGCATCCTCCAGGAGCTCCAAATAAGTGTATTTCTTTGGAAGCAAATTCTACAAAACAAACAGGACACTTAAGGAGAGATACTAAGTTGCCAGTTTTATATCTCAGCCCAAACTTAGATTGCAAGCTCTAAAGATTAAAGGGATTATTTATCCTCAGATACTGGCTTGCTTAGTTGTGAAACACACACACCCCTATAGACTCACCCAGCTGCACATTTCTGAGGTAGAAGATGTTTTCCTGGACTCTTCTTACAGCTCCCTGAGGCACGTCGGTGCAGCTACACCATGGACAAATGAGCACCTGAAGCAGCAGTGCTTCAAGGGGGGCCCCCAGCCCAGCAACATCAGCATCACCTGGGAGCTTGTTAAAGATGCAAATTCTCAAGCCTCACCCCAGACCTACTGAATCAGAAACTCTGGGCCTAGTGCCCAGCAATCTGGGTTTTAACAAGCCCTGCAGGGATTCTGAGGCTTGGGCTGAAGTTTGGGAACCACTGGCCTAAATAATCAAATTTCATTATTTTAAAATTTGTTTAATCTTTTTTTTTTTTTGGCTAGGGAGGGTGTGTTGGGGGAATTGGCTGGGTTGACCTACCCAGCATTCTCCCACATACCACAATCGCTGAAGACCAGATCTTTGTGTGTTCCTGGAAAATTCAGTTTAACTCACACACTTTGTTATTGCCTGTCCCTTCCAGACACAGTGCAGTGCGGGAGCCCTTGGGAACCAGCACCCGGTTTGCACATGTCGAGTGTCCGATCCACGTAGACTTCCCCCAATCGCTTAATGTCTGCAACTGAAGCCTCATGATGTTCTCGATCTGAACAGCTGAGTGGGTGCCCTTGGACAAAGGGGCCTGGTGTGGGGGGGCCCCCGTGGGTCTGACAGGCACGAAGAGCAGCCTGTTGAATGCACGCATAAAGAGAGAAGAGGTAGGAGGCAGAGACTCTGATCTTTATGACCCTCCTCCGATTATTCTATCAGTTAGTTAAAGCATAAATCCATCCTCCGACCGAACAAAATACTATTTTACTTCCTTTTACTCCATATTTTATCTTTTATAGCCAATAAAACATCAACACCTTACTAAGGTTATGTTCTCATCAATTTTTGCACTGAAGGACAATAAATCAAGTGGCGGTTGGTGCAGCAGCAACACCGACGCCGGCCTGAAACTTTCTTGAAACACTAGCCTCCCCTCCCATCATCGGAGTGAGCGGCTGCGGGTCAAAGACTTCTGCGTTCAAATCAAAGCCCAATTTTCATGGTATTACCATTTTATTTCTTTTAGTGAGACAGGGTCTAGGCTTTTCTCTTGTTTCTTAAAGCTCTGCTAGGGACCAGCAAATAGCAAAGAATGTAAAAACATGAAAACTTAAATATTTACCAGATACGAACGAGAAAAGCTATACTTTTTTGAATCACTCAAAGTCCAATATCTTCCAGTTCTTGTTGTAATAAACAGTCTCCCAAACCTCTGCCACATGAAATAGTTACCAGATGATTTTTCATTTACATAAAAGTCAGTCAACCAGCAATGTCCAAGTTTTAGTACATGGACCCGTACGGAGCTCTCGGGACAGTGCCGGGCACACGGCGAGGGCTCCGCCGGGTCTGTCCCTCCGTCCGTCACCGTTGCTGCTGTCGCTGTCGCTGTGTGTTTGTGCTGCCCTGAGCTGTTCTGTGCTCTGTACAGACGCTGACGAGCAAAGCAGATGTGCCTCCCCTGCTCCCACGAAGCTCGCAGGCTGGAAAGAGACAGATACCGATGAAATCATCACACGAGTGAACGTAAGGTACAAGTCAGGTATAACCCATGGGAGTAGGGGGACTAAGAAAGCCCAGAGTACTTACTTACACTTTATGACTTTGAAATATTTCAGGTATACAATTTGGACCAGATCATAACCCTTCCCCAGCTGTTTTTAAAAATCCTTCCGTATTACTATGCAAATTCCAAATGTAAAAGCAGCCGAAATTATTTATAGACAAATATTCGCATTTCATTGCTGTATCACTCAAGATCAGAGACATCTTCCCAATTTTGTAGATGAGGACTTCAATTTTTTTATACTATTAACATTAAGATTTCTAAATACACAAACAAGCCTATGTTCAGATACATTCAATGAATCTTCCATGGATTTTCTCAGAACATTATGAATTAAAATTAATTCATAATTAAATTATAAGCCAAATTAAAGCTAGGGTTTACATATTGCTTCTCAGCCTTTTGGCTAAGATCAAGTGTAAAGCTAGGGTTTACCTTTAAGTAAAATACACAAACCACTTTCTTGAACCTTATGACTATTTCTAAATCATATGAACTACTTTATTAAAAACAGTTTTTAAGTCAGGGCAAATGCCTGGGTTGCGGGCCAGGTCCCTGGTGAGGGGCCCCAAGAGGCAACCACACATTGATGTTTCTCTCCCCCTCTTTCTCCCTCCCTTCCCCTCTCTCTAAAAGTAAATAAAATCTTTAAAAAAAACAGTCTTGGTTCCCTTAACTTATTTATTTTTTTAATCTACAAAATATGTTTTCT
The DNA here is from genome assembly GCA_028533065.1 of Trachops cirrhosus. Lineage (NCBI taxonomy): Eukaryota > Metazoa > Chordata > Mammalia > Chiroptera > Phyllostomidae > Trachops > Trachops cirrhosus. The sequence goes on from CM052538.1 coordinate 150,845,548, forward strand.
GGTGACTTCGCTTAGAACCAAAAGAAAGAAAAAAGTGACCACAGAATGTGGATGCTCATTCTTAAGTAGAATCTAATACTATTTAACAAGGAGAACCGGAGAAACCAGAAAGGCCCAGGGGTGTCTCTTCAGGCAGTCCCAGTGAAGCGTGCTAGAGCTGGGGGGAGCCCCTCACACCATCCCCAGCTTCTTTATAGCATGGCAGGAGGGCCTGGGCTCTGGCCCCCCGAGTGAGCCTCCCAAATGGATTCCAGCTCCACCTCTTTGTGCCTGAGCTTGGGGCAAGCAGCTACCCTTGTTCAGTTCCAGTTTCCCGCTGTGTGGAATGGGTGCCTGTCCCCTAGGGAGGCGGCAAGCCCTAGGTGAGACAATGCTCACAGATGCGTCTTACCATGATGCCAAAACAGGTGAGCACCAGTTAGCAATAGTTCAAGCCGCTCATGACTCTGTCTCCCAATGGGAAAGGTCCAAAGATACAACTACAGCAAACAAACAAACGGGGACCCACAAACCCAGTCTCCACTGCCCATGGACTTCCCCCTGGGGAGCAGGGGCCCCACCGGAGCAGACGGTGGTTAGCTCCTGGGAAGCACATTTCCTCCCCTGTGGCCTGACTTCCTGACGGGTTCAGCCTTGGCTGCCACCTCACAGAGCAGTTTATCACCAGAGTAGATCGTGCAGCTAAACCAATATGTCAGGCAGAACTCGGCCCTCCACAGTGGTCTCACCAAGCACATTGCCTGTATGCGAGAGCAGTCCATCTCGGTGTGCTGAGAACTTTAATCGCAAGGGCCACTCATGAAAAAATAAAATAAAATTCGTAGACAGTCATCCAGAACCCTCTCTTCATCCATTCGACACACTGGTTACCTGCATGCTGTGCACCACGCCTGTGCTGGGCGCGAGACAGGACTCGGTCTTTGTCATGAGGGTGTTCACAGTCTCGGAGGAGGAAGATATTGAATAGGTAAGTTTAATGTAATGTCGTCGGTATAGTGAAGAAGTTATACACAAGATATTAAAGTGCTTTTCCTTTTAGGAATTTGGCCTAGGAAGTAAAATATTCAAGACTTTGAAGAGAAACATGCTCTTCCAAAATAATAACTATGTTGCCATATTTAATTAGGCAATTAATACATATCCCTTTTAAAAAAAGAATCATAAAATAAAGATAAGTAAAAGGAAAAATATAATTTTACTGTCCGAAATTACTGTTAACACTAGCTGCATGGACTTCTGGATTTTAAAATATGTTTCTACTTCTAAACAAGATAGAAGATAATTTTAAGCAGAGTATAGTAACTTAAATTTTTTACTCATCAACAGATATTAACATATTTCTGGAGTATTAAGTACTCCTCTCATTTACCATTTTAAGCGATCACGTAGTATCCCAGCACAGCACAGCTGGCAAACACAAGGCCCGTGGACCAAATCCGGCCCTCCACCTTGTCTTAGCTGGCAGGCACCTTGTTTCTGCCCGGCAGCAGTGCCGAGCTCCTTGCCCCTAGTTAAGGAGTAGTTAGATTTATACAATCCTAACATTACATTTGGCCCTTTAAAGGCGACCGTGAGGCTGGTGTGGCCCCTGGTGAAAATGAGTCCGACACCCTGCTCCACAGCTTCCAGAACTCCTTCACCCTCTACTGTTGTATATAAAGACTGCCTCCACTTTTTCTGGCTATAGTAAATATGATGACATTCTTATTCACACATCTTTTCAAACTAGTTGAATTATTTCTTGGGAATAACTTCCTAGAAAGTGGAATTTTTGGATCAAGGGGTATGTACTTGTTAAGATGAATGCCTATTACCAAATTGCCCCCCAAATGGTTTACAAACCATTTGTCCCTATCTTCACTCTCACCGTGTAGTATCACTCTTTTTACTCTTTGCATTCAGTTTTTTTTTTAATTTTAATGCACACACCTTAGCTACGAGTGTTGCCTATAAGAACTCCTTTTTCAGAAGTGGTTACGACACCTGCTGAAATGAGGCAGCTTTCAGTTGCCAGTAATTCTGGTTTGGGCTTGGGGCACCAGCGCTTCTCAAATTCTCTCACTCATAGAAATCATCTAAGCAGCTTGTTGAACTGCAGGTTCTAATTCGGTAGGTGTGGAGGAGAGACTGAGACGCTGCGTTTCTAACCAGCTCCCGGGGATGCCAGTGCTGCTGGTCCCACAACTACACTTGGAGGAGCAAGGAGCACAATTCTCTTACCTCAGGGCCCCTCCCAACCCCTAAGACACGTCCCAATTCCTCAGCAGCTTCCTCCCCAAAGGTGTGTTGCAGGATGGAAATCATCTTACCGCTGCGCATTGCATTGCCTTGAACAATTCACTAAGCTCCAAAGGGCCTCTGTTTACCCATCTGGGAAATGAGAAGCTTGGCAAATCTGACCTTCAAGTTCCTTCCCATCTCCAATATCGAAGGAAGGACTTCCTGCCCAGACACAGCTGATCCTTGAACAACATGGGCTTGAACTGCGTGAGCCCACTTAGATGTGAGTTATTTTTTCAATAAGTACCTGTACAGCAGACTCTACCTGAGGTAGGGAGCCTGCAGATGCAGAGGGAAGAGTTTCTGCATTGATCTAGGACATTCTATGTGGGGTACTTGAGATCCCTGGAGTTCGGTATCCACAGGGGGTCCTGGAACCAATCCCTCCTGGATGCCAAGGGTCAAGTTTTGGAGCAGCCGAAAGTTATATGCAGATTTTCAAATGTGTGGGAATCAGCATTGGCTTCCCTAACCCGTTATGCTGCTCAAGGGTCAACTGTACAACTAGGCACTTTCTAAATTCCTTCTCACTAGCAGGGTTTGGCATATTCTCTTCCCTTCACCCCACGGGACTGCACTCAGAAGTGAGGCTCACCAAGAAGCTGACAGTCAAGCTACGGGGGGCAGCCATGTCCCCACAGAAAAGCTCCCCAAAAGGGGACACTGCTCCAACTGACGTTTCACCTGCAAGTGCCCGGTCATAACAATGCACAGCATTTTCTCTTCCCAACAGGAACAGGTTTAACGAGAACTGAAGGCTAATTCGCCCATTAAAGGAACAAAGAGTGGAGTAAGGGAGGGGATTGGCGGAAATACTGCATCTGTAAATATCTCCCGAACAGCCTCCACACGCCGGCTCTCGGCCCAGGGAGTTCCAGGGTTCTCCACACTGTTTCACTTGTAAAGGCTACTCCCTCCTGTTCTGCTCTTCCCTCGTGCTTTTCTGCAACATGAAAGGGCGGGCAGAAGCAGAACGTGGTCCTCAATGCCTGAGCCGCCGGAAGTGGCTGTCGGAAATGACGTTGAGCCCATGGACACGTTTTCTCATTGATGAGAATAACTGCAGTGCCTGTTCTGAAAGAACACGACACGCGTGTTCCCTGCCCCAACAGGAGACAGACTTCAGTGCTCCCTCGTCGGGGCTATCTAGCAAGTCACGATGGCTGTTTAATGCCATCCCCTGTTCATGAAAGGCTGGGCCATGTGTGGACGAGAGCAAGATACATTCTGTTGAAAAGAGAGTAAATGAAAAAACTCCTCCCTAAAGCTTTAAAAAGAAAGACTGGACCAGCATGATTCAGTTTTGGTTATTGCAGTTTTCTCCCCAAATCTTTTTCTCCTGCTCCTTTCCATTTACTGGCAGAGAGTTTAACTTGTTCAAAAATTTTTTCTCACTCTAATTTTCTGCAGTTTTCTTTAAACAACACCAAAGTGTTTTTTGACTCCTAAATGAACTTTTTAAAAAAGTCCCAAACTCCTTTGGTTTTCTCTTTGCCTCCCACAAAATTGGGAAACTTTGGTTTCTTAAATTAGGCCTGAATTAGGTATATCAAGCAACT
>CM052538.1:150849886-150874775 GCA_028533065.1 Trachops cirrhosus
AAAAGAAGATAAAAAACATGCGTAGTAAAATGACAGCAAACTCACAATTATTAACAACCACACCTGAAACAAAAACAAGAAGAAATTAAGCAAACAACTAGAACAGGAACAGAACCACAGAAATGGAGATCACATGGAGGGTTAGCAACAGGGGAGTGGGAGGAGGAGAGAGGGTGAAAAGGTGCAGAGAATAAGTAGCATAGATGGTAGATAGAAAATAGACAGGGGGTGCAAGAATAGTATGGGAAATGTAGAAGCTAAAGAACTTATGACACATGGACATGAACTAAAGGGGGGAATGTGGGTGGGAGAGGGTGTTCAGGGTGGAGGGGAATGAAGGGGGGTAATGGGACAACTATAATAGCATAATCAATAAAATACATTAATTACAAAAAAGAAAGCGGATGGTTCAACTACACAGAACAGCAAAGGGGAGGGCATGGGTGGGCTGGTGATCATCCTAAAAACTTAGATCATTTCTTTACTGTGATTTCAGGGGTCCAAGAAGGCCCTCTTGTACCCCGACCATTTTCGACTTCTTCAGTCCCAATTTTTCCAAGAGCTCACCTAGTTTTTAGGCCAAACGCAGGCTATTTAAAGTTGAAACTGCTGGGCTTGGATTTCCATAAAGCCTAAATACAGTGGCTTCTGGTTCACTCTCCCCTTACCCTCGACTGTGGAGAACAAGACCGAGCAGTCTGATTAGGGACGCATAGCTGGGAACAGCACAAATGCAAAAGAGGACTCGAAAAGGGGGAAAGTGTGCTTTTCTGTTTTAGGAAAGCTGCTGACTTAGGGAATGCTTCTGTTTTTCCGCAGAAATGCTGCCTTCCATGGACAGAATTCAGCCACAATCAAGCTAATTGAATGCACAAATGTAATATTTTTTCCAGGGCACCTCCAATTTAATGCTTGATGAAATTGTGTCTTTCACATATATTTACAAAAGCTTTTCTTCATCCAGAAATGTCTGTTAAAATTGCTTATAGATGCTGAGATAGCAAATCACTCTTCTAATGTAATGAGATAAGTCATCTCTATAAACTTTGCTTGCTCAAATGTACTCGCATAAAAGAAATCAGGCTACAGGCTTTTTTCAATAAATAGAACGAACAACTAGAACTTGATGGCTATAGCATGTTCTGCCTCATTGCTATGAGATGTTTAAAATTGCTCCCTCTCTCGCGTGTAGCAGAGTTTTCATTTTGGTAGCTGATGGAAAAAGGAGGTCAAATAAACTGATGTGGATAAGAAACCAAAGCCGTTTGTCAAGACGTGGGGAGAGACCTGGAGATTGGAGTCATTTAAAGACTAAAAATTGATTTAAAAGATTTCTGTCCTCAAATCATTTTTCTTGCTAAATGTAGCCACTTCGTGAACCTGGTTTTCCCTGCCTTGGCGATCTTTACTAATCATTTACACCATAGGACCTTCACATACCGGTTAGATTCATACGCATAGTCATTTGTGCGCCGTCCGTAAAACGGGTCCGAAGATCAAGAGTCCATGGAAAAGATGAGGTCTTGTGAGTTTATCCATCTGTTTCCAAGTGAGATTTGTCTTCCGACTTTAATCTGGATGCCAACTCTGTGACAAAAGGTCTAATAGGCCGTCTCGCACACACACAGGGTCAGCAGAAAGGGCTGTGGTGTATGGCTGCTCAGCTGTGCACCAATGTAGCTCCGGGGAAGGCAGCGCTCACAGAAACTAGTGTGGAGGGCGCCATCTGCAGGTGTGCGATGAGACAGCCCAGCCCAGCCCCGCCATGCACATGGGGGTGGGGGACGGTCATCTTCCTGTTCAGTCACAGTTCAGTAAGCTTTCATGGCTATACTGCATGCGTTTACCCACCTCCTCGAGGAATGAAATCAAAATTTCTTATTACCAGCTGACAAAGCGTTAAAGCCTGTCTGCGGACCTGTCCCTTTTCTTTACCAAGTAAAACTGGGAGAATACGCAAATCTCCAGATGGTTCTTCAAGAAATGCTTTGGACAGCTTGACCGAGGAAGACAGGCTGAAACCCAGAAGACTGAGACCGAAGTCCAAGTGCCCTGTCAGAGTCGGAAAACACAAGACAACCATCGCTCCACACGGGGAGAGACAGCAGGAGTGTTGGGGATGCTTCCCCAGGAGCGTTTCTCATCCCAGTCTGCCTTTCGGGTTTTCCCTTACGCCTGCGGGAGGGTCCCGACCAGCCAGACCAGTGGCCAGGCTGTCCCAGGCATGGCAGGAGCACAGGCCTGCCTTCTCCTCTACCACCTTCCCCTTGCTGCCAGAAGCACACTGTGTGGAGGCAGAAAATAAAGCCCGGGCCCTCGCTGGGCTTGACAGACAGCCTCTGCCCTGCCCTTTCAGCTCTGGGAGTTCTACACAATAATTCGGGGTTGAACAGAAAGGTCCTGCTTTTTATGCAGGTCCTTGAACTCTGCCCAAAGTATATTTTGGGATTTGGGGTATCAATGTTAATATGCCTAGAAGGGTACATTTGAGAAAACACCCTATTCTTGCATAACCTAATTTTTAAAGACAAGCTTAGTGGCCTTAGACACTCTATGGGGCACTAGTAACGTAACAGCCATGCTCCATCTGAGTTTCTATCTCAAGTTTGCCAAAGGGTCAACACAGCAGGTCAGCCTGCCCACAGGTGTATTGTGTTGTTTGACACGGTCTCATTTTATTTGAATTTGAATGTTCGCAGTGGGGCAGCCATTCTCCGTTACTCCAGACTTCCTAGTTCTGCCCGACCAGTCTATTTCACACAGCCTGTTTTCATTGCCTGCCCAGTCCCTGTAGACTACAGGATTTGCTGTAGGGGTTTACCAGGACTTGCCGAGGAAGGTACAGGCAAACCACTTACGGGTCTAGAGTCACCCAGGATGCTCACCTAGGATGGACCAGGCATCAAGAATTAGTGGCTGACAGAGTATCCTCTGATGAGGAGGAAGTGTAGTGGGGACAGTCAGCTTAACTCCCACCCCCTCCACCCCCTTGTCCCTACCTTTGCCCAGCCCTACGCCCTGCCTGCTTCAGGAAGCACATGTGTATAAGCCAGCTGTCTGCAATATCCTGGGCTAGCAGCCTATGAACCACTTTACGTTATGAACATAAATACAGAAATAACAATATGTTGTTCAGTCAATCTGTGAAAGGACAATGAACCACGTCACTCTAGGGCGGGTCCCTGGCTGGCTGGGGAGAGGGGGAGACAGACATATTTGTCACTGTATCTTCTGTCCTTGTGTCCTCTGAAATGCATATGTTGTATGAATTACCTCTTACCCACTATCAGAACCCTAAGACCCTGTGTGGAGAGCTTCCTCCCAGCTAGCTATAACACTTCACCTTAGACTTTAGATCACAGTTCAAATGCTACCTTCTCCTGAGTCATCTTTATTAACAGTCAGAGGCAATCGCTGTCTTCTCTGTGGGCCAAATTCACTTCACTAGATGTCCTTGACGAGAACACTGCAGCCTGACTCACTGAGGGTGGTCCTTGAGGTTGGGGTAGGATGCTATTTATAAGTCTAACAATTTAAAGGAACATTTGCAGGATCTACCACCCCACCCCTCTTCCTAGTTTGAGGCCACCAGTGATGCTTGATTTCAGCTTATGTAGCTGTAGAAAGACAAGCAGATGAGGAGTAGCTCCGGGATCTTTCCCCCATAGGCAGCATCAACTCTTGAGTATGTCGAGCCGCCCAGGAGAACTTCCTGTTCGAATGGAGATGTTCGTTCTCCACCTGCACTGTCCAGCACACTAGCTGCTTACCACACATGGGCACTGAGCGTTTGAAATGTGGATGGCATGAGGAGGAAATGAAATTTCTACTTCATTTAAATTAATTTAAATGTAAATGGCCACAACTGGGTAGTGGCTGCCCTATGAAGAAGCGCAGCTGTAGAGTGTTCTTCCTCTGGGGACCGCCTTACCAGCTGAGTCATACAGCCCTCAGGTGTGTCTGATGTTTAAACAATGACATTTAAAATGAGGCCGACAAAGTCATTGGTTCTAAAGTAAAAATTCAGTTTATTCATCTGTTTACGACACAGTACACAAGAGGCAAAGTGTTTCACATCATAGATTTAACTTCCAACTCCTTGGAATGTTCATTTCCTTGGCTAACAGGAGACACTAGCTGGGAAAGCCAGGCAACGCTTGGGCAACTGAAATAAGGTGGGGCAGGAGCAATGCTAACATCACCCTCACGGGGATGAGCATGGCGGGGGCGGGGGCGCGGGCTATTAGTCGCAAGCAGGTTTTCTAGAATCGTTAGCTGGAAGCACAGGAGCACCACTCCTGGACGCTCGAGCTGTCAAGGGCCTCAGTCGTCCCCACCACACAGGTATAGCAGCGCTTTCTGGTAGTCACCCTTGGTGTCTTGCTATAAAGGGCCAAAGAGAAAAAGGAAATGTGACGTCAAGAAAAAGATCCAAACTTCGCAATAACATACAGGCAGAGCCAGTGCACACAGAGCCTCTCCCATATTAACAGAGAAGACTCTGCAGGAGCTGCCCAGGCACAAAGGCCTGGGAGGCCACACCCCAACCATCACCACCACCACCACCATCATCATCATTGTCATCATCGTCACCATCAGAGGGCTCTCAGGGAGTGTGGCACAGGGGGACTTTCAAGTTGCGTTGTTACTACAAGGGTGGAGCAAAAGCGAGGTGCTGGGCATTAACCTGGTAAGTGACTGCTCTGACTACTGTGATTTCCCGCACACACCGCCCCTTTCACTCTGGTCCTCCCCATTTCAGAGAAGAGGGGGACTTTCCTGTCTCACTGTGCTGTTTCCTAGCTTCTTGAGGTCACATGGAAATAAGCTGGTGAGGTGAAGACGCAATGACTGAGAGTCTAAATGGGACCTAAATTTTAAACCTGGGCCCAATAAACCCAGGCATAGCTAACCCACTGTCAAATTCACCCTGGGTCACCAGCAGCCCGCCTTTGGAAACGTCAGGATCTTTAGAAGGGAGGCTGCAGCGCCTGCCTGAACCACACACAGCGGGCCCACTGAGTGCAGTTGTTCCCCCCATAGGGATGCTCTGTCCCTGAAACACAGACAGCGCTGTGAGGAGAAACGGGCGTTCTGAGTCAGTGCTGCCAGGCCTATCAAGGAAGGGAAGGCTCTTCAAGGAAGGGAAATATAATGAAATGTAAAATTTAATTGATCTAAGTCTCTTGAGCTTGTCAGCAGCTCTTACAGGATCATCCTCAGAACACCAATTATCATTGTAGAGTAACAGATGTGGGAAATAGAAAAGCATTTGCCTGCTTCCCTAGGATTCCAGGACAAATCATAGACGGCACTTTCAAGGTAAACCCCTGATATTCGATGACCAGCCTCTCCTCCCCAGTGAATCAGAAGACACCAACCCCTCCTCTGGGGCGTGAGGCGCTGCCACACCGGGGCTCACCTGGATGCAGTAGTACAGGGACTTGCCGTACTTCCTCTTGAACTCAGACCTGATTTTCAACATGTCCACCTCGCTGCGGGAGATCATGATTCTCATCAAGACCTTGTCGCGTGTCCCCTTGCCCTGAAAGTCAAGTCAATGTCCCAGGTTACGACCTGCCGACAACGTTAATCAACATTCAGTGTAAATTAAAACCGATGTAAGTTTTCTGACACATGGAACTGCTCTGGATTCTCGGTACTGCCCACTGAGAGATCACCAACGTAGCTGTGAAACTGCTCTCTGAAGAGCAATGAGCAGGGAACACACGAGGGTGACATCAGCCCACGTGCACATTCAGTGAACGTGTGCTGAGCACTGAGCACAGCAAGGCTCGGTGTAACAGGTGTGCGAGGGCCCACACGTAGCAAACGGTTCCTGGATCTCGGGGGCTTGGAAAGGCTGCGCCATCACGCTACCATGTGGCTCTGTGCCATCGTGCCGGGTATGAGCACTAGGGGCCACTGAGTATCCTTGCAGAGCCTCAGACCAGAGGCAGCTAGGAAGGTGTCAGGTGTTGTTACACAGAACCTGAGGAGAAGGGGAGAGGCAGTGTGACCCAGGGGGCTGTGGAAGGGCCTGGAATCTGGAAAGCACACTTGAGACATGGAGCATGGGATGGGACTGTGGGAAGAGATGTTTCATTCGAGTGGAAGTTGCTGGGCTGGTTTTTGGAGTCAACAGACCCAAGTTCAAATCTGGTTATGTAACCTCAAGGAAGCTGAAGCTTTCTGAGCTCCAGTCTCCTCACCTATAAAGAAAATAGCAACAGAATAATAAGCTCCAGGTTCTTTGGTAATTTTTTAAGGTAAATAAAGTAATCTGCACAATGTCTATTATGTCATGGTTGCTTAATAATCTCCCTTCCTTGCCTGTCTTCACTGAGGTGAAAGGAGGGAGTCACTGAGGAGTCCAGGCGGGGGTCAGCACGACTCTCAGCTGCCGTTTCCTCCCCCACACTCCCTATTTCCACCTGTGCACAAACACACGTTCAAGTAGCTGGGAGAGAGAGGATGGACTTGTGGTCTTCTGACCTGTCAAATGCAACCACAGCTGACTGGTGCACTCTGCACCTGGACTGTGGGGCTCCTTCCTCCATCCACTAGCCAAGGGGACTTTGTTTGGGCACAGAAAAGTAGAAAGGACTAGTGCGGAAACATAGACCTCACAGCCGGCTGCCCTTACCTTCATGGAGTCATACAGTCGGTCAGCAAAATACAGAGGCTTGTTCTGGATGCACTGGACTGTGGAGAGAAGAAAAGGGATCAGCCATCCCTCTGTCCACCGATGGAGGTGAGGCCCTGCCCTAGGCACAGACCACATGACCTGACGCAACAGGAATGGGCTGCAGAATGGGACAGTCTAGGGAAAACCAGGGATCCTCTGAAACACTCAGCTCCTCTGTGGCTGTAACCCAGGGAACCCCAAGGGCTGCAGGAACCCAGGGGGCCAGGGAAGCTTCTCTTCTCTCACTCTTCCTCAGCAAATCTCCATTCCACCAATTTAAACCCTTCCCAAATTTATACGGTGAAGGTTATAAAGTCACCCAAATCATGTGAAGAAGCCACACCTCCCCACACACTTGTATTAATAGGACAGTCATTTGTTTCTTCTACTTCAGCACAGAAAGCTGATGCGCCAGGGACGGGGACCTCACTCACGTACCCAGGTTCAGGAAAGCATTTTCCAGGTCTCCCTTGACTTCCTTCTTGATGCTCTCCAACATGTCATAAGGGCTGTAGCTCTTGTACCTTTCAAATACTGAGGAAAAGCAACAAATAATTATTGTAACAGAGCCGCTAGTCAATAATCACTCACACGGTTATATAACATGATTTAAAAAAAAAATAAAAGAGGACAATCACAGCTTCCTAGGGGCTCAGGGGTTGCCATGGTAAACCAGAGTTGACACTACACCAGTCGCCCTAAATGGCACTGCCCAGGCCACGTTTGAACATCTCACTCTCCCGAGTGGACACATCGTACCAGCAAAGTCTATCACTTCAACAAATAGAGCAAAATAAAATGGTCCTCAGGCAGGAAGGGGCAGCAAGCTAAAGCACCAAATCATGGGAACTAGTTAGGGAAAAGAAGGATCCAAACCGGGAGAGAAAGGCAAATGGACCTGCTGAGGGGAACGGGGGTGCAATGGGGAGCGTGAACTTTGTTCTGGCAGACAGGAACTCCCCACACGGACACCTGAGGCTCCGGGACCGCACGGCACCCACCTTTCTGGAGGTGACACACGCTCCGCTCGGTCATGATGCTGATCCACTTGGGAACGTCAGTTCCTTTCCTCTTCACTCCAGCATCATAGAGGTCCTATGAGCACAGCCCACCCGGAAAGGTCACACAGCAAGGTCACAAAAAACGTCATGTAAAAAAACTTACAACCACACATTCCAAATGCCAAGTGAGAAAGGAAGATTGCACTACAGTTGGGGGCAAAAATGCACTAATTAGGTCTCAGGTCTTCATCAAGAGCAGTCCTCCTTAGACATGGATAGAGTGGCACGAGCCTGGATTGTTTGTGAGGTCAGTGCTGCACAGTCTCCTTCTTCAAACATCCAAGAAAGGACTGAGAGCTTCCGTTCCCATAAGGAAGGACAGGCAAACACTCGTTAGCATATCCAGCCTCCTTCCTTGTTGGCACTTCAGTAGCTAGTGGGCTATGGTCATCTACCGCAGGCAGCTGTAGGGCGGGTACCCACCCCCGAGCTTCCTAGAGACTGGGGAAAAGCGATGGAGGTGAAAAAGGAGCCAGTTCAACCTTATTTTCATTTTCCAGGAAATCTAAAGGCTGTAAGTAACACTAATAATGGTGGGGAGGGAGTGGGACAGCCAATGCAAGGGTGGATACTCATTCCGTGACAACCTACAATCTGGGAGTTGCAAAACCCAACTTCTTTATTTTATTTAAAACCCTTTACTGCCTGCTAATGGTGCTGTGTGAAATATATTGAAATTTAAAATGAAAATGAATTTAAATAAATTTTGTTCTGCAGCTCTTACGAAATGTCTTGAGACAGCTATTGACCCTCTGGGAAAAAGTGTGTAGTTCCCAGCGATGTGAGTCAGCTTAGCAAACAGTTCTCGGGGATTATGGGACTAGAACCAGCGAGAGTCCAAAAGAAGGCAGGGCCTCTGCCACCCTGCCCGTCTCCCGCTCCCTGTCCCTGGCTGTGCCTCCACCATCTTCTTCCGCTTTCTCATATTGTTTACTCTGCTGGTGTTCCCTTGTACCAAATGCACACCAGTGAGCACAGCTGTATCACACCCTGCAGAAAATGCTGCTTCCACACACTCAAAGCCTCAAAGAGCCTACATAAGTCAGCTGCAGATCCTGTCACCGACAGCAGCAGTGCAAGGGAACACCTGGTAATAGCCAGGGCGCCCAGAAAGTGAGCACAAAGCCCACCGGCTCTCTAACATTCTTCCCTTCCAAATGTGGTGGCTACTTCCCCTGCCACAGACAGTGGGCTGGACACAGTGACTCACTTTTAGTGAAGAGAGTAGGACACAGTGACAGTGTGTGACTCGGGAGATTAGGTCACAAAGCACTTGGCTTCCTCCTTGCTTTCTCCCAGGGATCACTGTGCGGACACTCCGGCAGCCCTGTGGGGGCCCGTGTGGAGAGACACCAAGGCCTTCTGCCCACAGTCATGTGGGTGGGCCGTCCTGGGGCAGAGCCTCCTGACCCCGCCAGCCCCTCGGGAGGCTGCAGGCCTGCTCGGTCGGCATTTTGTCTGCCTGAGCCACAACCAACCAACTAAGCCACTCCCCAGTTCCTGACCCACAGAAACTGATGGTAAAAGTTCATCTGTGGAGGTGATTTGTCACACAGGATACATAGTTACTATACAAACTATCCAGAGACTTATCACAAAACAGAAACTCGCACCAAAAAACCTTGGTACTTACCCGGGCATCCTGGTCAATCAGTTCGTAATCAATGACAGAGCCATTTTCTGCCCTTCTACCCTACAGAAGGAAAAAAAATAAGAACATCAAATATATTCCTTTGCGCATTTTCAATGTTATTTTTCTCTCCAATTCTTATAAGCCATTACTTAATTTATTGAACGAATACCCACTTAACATTGTTTCTTCACTTTGAAGTCTAGACAAGGCCAAGGAGGGGTAACACGGCTGAGGCAGTGAAGGGGTGGCTGTGCCTCACATCCTCCTCGCTCCATGGTGCCCAGTCCTGGGCCAAGCCCCTTGGAGTCAGCACGGTCTGCGGACAGGGGAACGGCTGAGCTGGCCGGGAAGGGTGAGTCAGATGGGGCTGGTGCCAGGAGTGGGGAGAAAGCCACACAGCAGGAGCAGCACAGGGGAGGTTGAGCACCTGCCAGCTCGGGTGAGTGAGGTGATGCCCAGCTGGAGCAGGTGGTGAGGGAACCCTGGGAAGATCAGGTTAGGGAGAACCAGGGTACAGAGGACTTTCCAAGAAAGCAGCAAGTTTGGATTTGATGCAGCAGGAATGTGTTTTGATTGGGGACTAAAATGGTGCAAATGGACTACAAAAAGATCAGTAGACGGTGGTGCACAGGGTGGGCGGAAGAGAGGAGAGCAGGGTGGCGGCATGGAGCCGCTCCGGTGATGGAGATGTGTGTGGGGCAGGACGCAGCATGCCAAGCCATCATCTGTCAGCAGGGTTCCTGGAGAAAATAACTTCTCTCCCCTCTCCTGACACGTAGGCATTAAACTGTACACTGGTCAGAACTCGGATTCAGAAGACAAATGCTTGTCCTTCCCATTAATGTGCTCACGTTAGCAAACAAAGCCCTCCGCACCCCCTCTCCAGGCCAAAGACTGCACAGGCAAATCTCCTAAGAAGTGAAAGCAGGAGAAAGAAACAAAGGGGTCACTTCCCACTGGGTCCCTGGTGACCACAGACAGAGGCAAAGTGACCTTCCCGAAATCCCACAGCACAGGCTGGCACGTAAACCCAGGCCAGGACCAGAGAGCCGCCTGTCACTCCTCCGGCCCCCAGAGTCCACCCACCTGCGCAATTCTGCTGGATAAGAAATCCTATTACACAAAAATGACAACGATCCACAGTGACAGTGCAGACCCACCATCAAAAATGCAGCTGCCATTTCCGATGCAGGCACAGAAGACTGAGTGAATTCACTCCTGAGTATAAAATGAGGGATGTGACTTGCCTTGGGAGGAAGTAAGGACAAGAAATAACTGGAAACCAACCTTGGCGAGGGCAACCATCAGCTTGCGGAAGTCACCAGATGTGTCGGAAATAATGTCCTTCTCCAGGTCAGTCTTGTACACTTGGAAAACAGCACGTAGGGGTTAGCTTCCTGCCTGTGCAGCCAGCCACCCACCCACTCCAATCACCCCCTGCCCACGAAGCCTCTGAAAAGCAGAAATGGTTGTGGCAGCATGGATGTACCTGCCCAAATGCAAGTGGATTTCCCAGAATGAATTGTACCTTCATTAAATCAGAGCCAGGGTTATTATCAGTAACAAGGGACAGAGAGAGCTGGATCTGATCAGGGGTACTCAAGCTCACCTATAATCAGTGATCTCTTCTGTGGCTAAAATATTGGTTCCCAACCTCCTGGACTATGAATACTCATTCTGAACATCAGAACATTTGAAGGGCTACACAGATACACACGGACACACACACACACAATTGTGCTTTATTATCCAGTGACTGAGAAAATGCACAATGGCAAAAGTCAGTAAGAATTAAGTAGTATTAAGTAGTGAGTGAATTTCCATTGTATTATTCAAAATAGCATCTGTATTGAAACATGGTAACACACACACAATGATGCTGCATCATTTATTCTACCTACAGCCCCCTGTACTGCTTGGTGCACACAGGTCCATGAACTTCTTGCCACAATCATCCAGTCCAGAATTGGGAACCTCTTGAGCAGAGACCGGATGGCACCCAATAAATGAAATCCATGTATACTTTCTACGTCTCCCATCAGATCTTTTAAATGCATTTTGATTTCTCTCCTGTCTTTCCTTTTGTAGACATTCTAGCAGAATGTAATAATCAAAACCCAGGCCATCAGGAGGTGAAGGAGAGGTACCCGGACCATGGCAAACCCTTGGACAGAGGGCAGGCATTTCTGCCTATGTAATCAGGTCTCCTATCCCGGTAGCTAGGAAGGGGGCTGGAGAAACTGGGCAGAGAGGATGCATCACAGAAATAGAGTTACTCACTTTCCTTGTAGACTCTGTTAATTTCCTGCAGCTCCTGGTTGGTCCTTGAGCAGATGATCTCAATGAGAGAGTCCTCATCAGTCCCCAGCCCCTGTGAAGCAGGCATCAGAAACTTTAGCAGGGAAGTCCTCCTGGCCATTTCCGTACTTCTCTGGTCTCAGTCCAGTAAATTGCCAACACGGATTGGGTCTGTTAGCACGCTCCCTTCTACGTTCCTGCTGAGGGATCTGCACTGTATTCCTCAGCAGAAGCTAATGTTATTTTCTGTTCCTTTAAAAAATGCTTTACCAGGATACAAAGTGGTATAAGTGACATATTTGAGCTCAAATATGTGTGTGCGTGTGTGTGTGTATGGTATATGGGGAGAGATGCCAAAATATTAAAAGTGTTTGCCTTTTAGTGATGGACTTATAAAATGAACAATTTCTCATTCCCATTTTTCTTTATATTTCAATTTCTATAATCACCCACTATTTTAACAGGTAGAAAAAAACTTTTTAAAAAAGATTTTATTTATTTATTTTTAGAGAGCAGGGAAGGGAGGGAGAAAGAAAGGAAGACGTGTCATTGCCTCTCACTTGCCCCCTCCTGGGGACCCAGCCTACAACCCAGGCATGTGCCCTGACTGGGAATCAAACGGGCAACTCTTTGGTTCTCAGGCTGGCATTCAATCCACTCAGCCACACCAGCCAGGGTGGAAGTAACTTTTTTTATTAAACAATTCTGCTCAGTAATTGAAAATAAAGGAATAGTCATGGCTGGGTAGCTCAGGTGGTTAGAAAACTATCCTGATATGCCAAGGCTGTAGTTTCAATCCCCAGTCAGAGCACATGTAAGAATCAACCAATGAGTATATAAATAAGTGAAACAACAAATTGATGTCTATCTGCCTCTCTCCTTCTTTCCTCTCTAAAATCAATAAATAAAAATTTAAAAAAACAAACTAATAAAATAAAGGAATATAGAGATTTTATGTTGTCATTTGCAGCCAGCATCATTAGATTAGAATTAAGTTTCTTCTTTTTTTTTTTTTTTTTACCAAGGATAGGTATAGATAAGATGATATTTTTAGCTTCACCTCTTTGAAATGTTAAATTAGGTTAATGTTAAAAATTTCATTCTTGTATTTCCATTTTTGCTTGATTACTATGCACTCTCCAGGCATTTTAGGGAAGCAAAGGGAAATAATGAAGTGCCAAATAAACCTAGACACCAACACTTTATTAAGGAATAAGAATTTGATGGGTGATGTATTCAAATTTAATATATACACTTTTGAGCATGCCAGATAGCTTGAAAGGACTCCCTGAAACATGTATTTCAAAGCTGGCTTCATGATCAAAGTCAAGATTTAATAATGAGGATTCTCTAATACTTGTCTTTCCGAATATGGAAATATCACTTTGAACTAAGTAGAATTACAACTGTTTAAAATGTAGATCAATTATAAGGTGTTAATACAATAAGAAACTTACTGATACACATGAAAAGTATGTCAGCTATTAATTAAACTTATTAGAGTTTATATGCTCCTGAAAAGGGGTTTGTGTAATATAAACTAAGCCTCAGGTTAATGGTTAATTTTGAATTTTATTCTTAATATAATCTATGAGCCAATGCTCTTCCCACAGTTTTTAATCATAGAGGTTCTAGCAAAGCCAAAACTTCTTTTCTTAGCAAAAGGTCTACAAAGCATTCTATACAAATGTTATAGAATGATTACCAAGCATCTTTAAATATTTTAGAGGGCAGTTTTTCATCTAAAAATAAATCATGCACTGGGAGAAATGCTATACCCTGACACTGTAGAAATGTACAGCAGGGAGGCAATGTGAGGTCTATTTTCTTCCATCACTGATATACCAGTGTTACATACCAGTGCTAATATCTGAAAATTCTCATAGTGTTTTTTTATCTCTATATTCAAAGGTGACCTTGGCGATTTCTACCACTTGGCCCAAGTTCTCCACAGATTATCCACAATTCCTATCACGAGGGCGACTTCTACTGTAACATGTGGCAGATACTGCCACTGGTATTGCCAGAAGTCAAAACAAACAAAAGAAGAGTTTTTAAAGCATAGTTCAGTTACTGTCACTTCAAGCTTTACAGGTTTCGGGAGGGTACTCGGCTGTGACAGCTAATGGAAACGCTGGCGCAAGGTCAAAGGTTTAGAAGTCAAAGCACCTTTCATCGGACCCAGTCACATAGATTACAGTGGTGACTGACGTCTCAAAATGGTCCGTTTCAAGTCACTCATCCTGGTAATAGATATTAGCAAAACTGCATGAACCACAACTAAATGAATACTTGATGAAAATAAGATAAACTGATCTGAAGTGATAATGGTCAGGAGAGACCTGGGAGAGGCCAGCTCATCTGCGGCTCCAGAGGCCCCGCGACTGGGTTCTCAGGAGTGTTCTTTTCATCAAGCAGGATCATGAAGTGTTGCTGACATTTTATCACTCTTAATAATGCCTTCCCTGCAATACTATCGCCCACTTAGGAAACTCAGAGCAAGTCTGCTCAAATAACCTAGAGAAATGAAGGAAGAAAGTGTTCACAACAAATCTTTCCGCAGCCTTGAGCGATCTATCAAGTTCCGGGCCCTGGAAATGCCTGCTGTGTGAAGCTGCCTCACTCTCGGGGTGCTCTCTGGGGAACAGGATGACAACTGAACCGTGACATTCGCTCTGGTGACAGGCTCGTTCTCTCCATAATTCAGGAACAGTGGCATCACAGAAAACGCCTCTCGGACTTAGAATAAAAAAATCAGAACTGTAGCTCTCTCCCTAAGGCAGAGGCTTTCCCCAGGTTTATCGGTAGAGGGCAGTATCCGATTGCTCAGTTGACGCAGTCACACACTGCAAAGGGTCTTGCGATGCTTTGCTGTAACATGCACTTAATGTTTGTGCATCTGTTACAATTATATAATATGTGACGCTGTAGGTGTGCATGACATTCAGAGGGTTTCCAAACTGGAATTTTGATGATCTAATTTAAACCAAAATTGCAGGTTCAAAATAACTTTGAAAAGAAAAACAAAAGATAACATGCTACCATACTTTAAACAAAACACAGATACCATTCACAACCTGAAATCACTCTTTATATGCACTGTGCTGTTCTGATTTGCCCACATTTGAATCAAACAATGGAACTGACAAGGAAGTCAGAAAAAGAAACACCCAAGAGCATGGGCAGAATCTGCAAGCCTCACTTAACAAAACCTCTGAGTTTTACTTTTGCCTTAATATCAAAACAAATCTTTTTTAAGGAGGAAGTGTAATCAAGGAAGTAGTTTCTCCAAATGGTGTTTCAATTGCCCAGGTGCCAAGCAGTAGCAGCTGGTAACTGACTTCTCAGCATCATGAAATTTCTTTACAGTCTTAAAAAAAAAAGTAATTGAAATATTTTTGGTACAAATCCTGAAACTTTTAGCTGCAGTTCATTCCAAATAAGATGGTTCCAAATGAGAATTCAACAAAACCGAAAATCACCTAATTATACTCCAAAGCACTGCAATTCACAAATATCAACGGCAGATTCGACAGATTCGACGCGTTTACCTTCATGGACGCCTTCAGCTCGGAAGCATCATACTGAGCAGGTGTTTTCAATAGGCCCAGAATCACCGTCTCCAGGTGGCCGGACAAGGCTGACTTCAGCGCTGACGGAAGTTCCTTAAAAAAAAACAGCAAGAACACGGAAAACTTGGTTGGTAACCAATATTCACTTTAAAACTGGTGAGTAAAATGAAAGGAAAAGTGACGTGTTTGTGAAGCAGACTGCGATTCTTTGACTATTCAGGGGTCTTGGATCAAACTGTCCCTCCCCTACAGGCCCTTCAACAGACACAGGTGGCAGAAACAGAAAGATCGGACTTTGCTCTGACAAAAAACCCTTAAAATTCAAGCTGATGTTGCCTTCTCCCCACAGTCATTAAAAGGAAATCGGAGCAGTCTGCAATTCCTCAGAAAGCAATGAATGTGAGGGTGTTTTCCGATACACTTGCATGTGGCAAGAGCCAGTGCAAGATGGGGCACTTTCTGGGGTCATCAAGGGCCCTGCTAAGAGGGAGCCGGTTTGAGGCGGGGGATGGGGGGAGGTGCTCCAGGGAAGCAGAGGTCTTGTCACCTGCTGATATCCTCCTGTAAAAGGTGTGTGTGCAGCTCTGCCAAGGGTGGCTCCCAAAAAAGTCTCCCAAAGGGACCAGAGGCCCCAGTATGTCAGGAAGTGGCTCCTGAAGCTTTCCCGCACAAAACACTTCATCCAGGACCGAGAAAATATCTACTTGTCCATACCAAATTGGGGCAGGGTTGACAGTGATGATGGTGGGGCTAAAGCACCCCAATTACCCCATCAACTTCTCCATTGTATATTATTTCTTAAGGGTTCCACTGTCACATTAGCAGAGATTTTTCATCAGGAGAGGTCTGAGTTGGCACCTATGGAGGTAAACAGACACCCCAAAATTCAAAGCAGCTTCCTTGGGGATTACACGGCCTATAAATAATGGATGAGGGTTGACGCTGGCATCCTGCTGCGGTAATTATTCTCTTCTCTTTTCACTTTTTCCCTCCTCTTCTCTCCCTCCTATCTTTCTCTCCTGCTCTCCTGCTCTCCAGCAGCCCCACGGCATCTGTTCAGCCCCTACAGGTACTTGCAGGAGTGGAGAGGTGATGTGCAGCCTACTTCAGAATCTTCTCAAATCACTTGCAGAGGCTGATAGCTTAGAGGGATCTTAGGAATCATCGGCCCAACCCTTTCACCACCGACTTTCTCCTGCTTCCCGCTGGCCCAGTTACACATAGCTTGTAGGAGGGGACTTTAAAAGCAACACCTTCCAAATATAGTACCAATTTTCCCATTTGGAACTTTGAGGTTAGGTAATTCCAAACTCCACCTACCCTTGACACTCCCCTCTACCCATGCTCTGTTCAACCCTCAAATAGCATTTGTGTACCTACCGACTTCTTCCACTTCTATTATAAATACCTTATGGGCGTTCAACTTCCTGCTTCTCACAATGCCTAGCACAAGGCTTCACACTTAAGAGAAACTCCAGAAATGTTTGATAAATAAAACACAGTCTCCCCTTATATGGAGAAACCTGGCATCTGGCATCTGCTTGAACATGAAAGCAATATAAAATCAACCCTCTCTCCCAGCTCCTGTCCACTTCTACTACCTCTGCCCGTGCAGTTCAAACTCATCACCTTGGCAGCCTTGGGCCGTGTCCCTAAAGTGATCTGCACTATGGGCTTCCTCCTTTCTTATGCAAACAACTCATTCCAAACAGTAAGGTCTGTGTCCAGGATTTCCTTCAGAAATTATCTCAAGGAGTTTATGTATCTTTCTGTAAAAGATGATGGTCTTCCTTAGCCCAAGGCTGAGAGATGAATCAGGACAGTGAGTTGTCCCCAGCACACAGCAAAGCCTGTGAGGTCACTGAACCCCATTATGATTCTGGTAATATCTTCCCTCCAACAGGGTACGTGACAGCTTTGTCCTCCATCCAATTTGAAATCAAGATCCAGTCTTCTATATTCCCTTGTACACTTCTGTGTACATACCCAAGTGCGTCCCCAGACCCCGCCGTGTGAGTGACACCTGAGGAGCAATTACAGGCACCCTGTCCAAAGAGATGGGCCTTCTGTGCCAACTGAAACGCACTTCTACCAGCTCACAGATCCCATTGGGGAAGTGGAGAAACAATACAGTCCCTTTTGTGCCTCACTACAGATTACTATAAGTCTAGCTGGAAGAAGCATTTTAATGCATACAACATGAAAGAAGCCAGATGCCTTCCTATTTATGTCTTTTTCAACAGTTTTAGGAGGTGAGGGAGGGAGCCGTAACAGGGCTTGGCCTGCAACTCCCAGAACCCTGGTGGGCATGTCGACCTCAAGAGCAGAAATATTCTCCAGAACGCTTCCAGCTCACCTCCATGGGGGCTACGAGTGAAAGCCATAAGTCAAACAGGACCTGCAGGAAGCCACACTTACTGCAGCATCCAAGAATAAATCTAAAGCTTTTAATAGCAAGAAGTTAAAAATAAAGCAGCCCGTTCTTAAAAATAAAATTTCCTAACACTGCAACAAAATAAAGGATGAATAAGCCCGGGGTTGTCCTTTAACCACTAGTGGACAAGCGGGAGAACAAGCACACAAAGACCCTTTAAAGAGTGGGAACGTGGCATGTTGAAGATAGCCTGGTAGACCAAACGAACTATTAAGCCCGTTCATTGCAAAGCTCTTAGAATTCAAGTGTTGCTGGTTTGTTTTTTTTTTTTAAGAACAAGAGGAGCATGTCAGGATCAATATTGGCTGAAGCCAAGTGTCCTAAGATTAAATTAGAAACATCTTATCAAGAGCCAGCAGAAGTCATAAAGATGAAATGAGCTGCTGCTACATGCAAACAAACTACCTGCCTGGTGCAAAGTCAGCCTTCAATAAATGGTACCCGTTGTTGTTACAACCTCCGGCTCTCTCACTCTCTATTCCCAGAACTGCTCCTCCGCACACTGGGGGCTGGAGGAGCGCGTGGTGTTTGTGTAAGGGCTCCACGCACACCAGGGGCCACGGGCGTGGGAGCCATGGCTCTCACAAGGTTGTAAGAGGAAACCTTGGACCCCCAAGGGTTCCAGAAGGCTCATGCCAGAAGGCATGAAATGAAAAAGCAATGGTTGAAGAAAAGAAACTCAACAAGGAGTGCCCGCCGTCCCCCAGACTGCCTGTACCTTTTTGGTCCTTCTCTGGTAGGCGAAGGCAATATCCTGTCTCTGCTCATTGCTGCGGTTGGTCAGAATGTTGACGATGGTGACCTCATCCACACCTATGGGAATGCAAGTCGCAAAGAGTTAGCCGTATGCTCTGGTCCTTTGGGCTTATACAGAAGGTTTCAAACAGTTTTACAAATAAAAATGTATATACTCTTTTCCAAATAAAAATACCAGGACATCAAAATTTGGTCTCTCTCTGTGTCAGCGCCCTCCGCCCCAACGTGTATGCCCGCTTTCCTTTGCTCCCTGACCACTTCACACCTCAAGCCTAACTGGACCTTGTTATATTTGTATTGAAAAAAACTATTTTACTCATAAATAGGTTTCTGGAATCAACAGTAGGAGGTGCATTTGTAGTGCTCTGGCAGTCAGATGGAACAACAAAGATTTAGAAGGGTTTTAAATGAAGGTTCCCAAATTGCTATTTAACTGGGGATTTAATAGACAGTAACTGTGGGCTGAATTAATAGAGACAATTATTTATATTTATCGCAGGAGTATGACTATGTAAGTAGCTAGGTATAATTTCTATAATTATAGAAGCTGTCATGACAAATGAGTCATATTTAATATGGCAGTTGTATTTTAATAGCATAATTGATTAATACAATCATGTTTATTGAAGACCAAATTGTTTTGTAAGGAAAGTAAACGTTCCACTGCTTTTAATCTTCAATAGGCAATTTTAATAATCAATTTTATAACTTTATTAAAAAGAGTAAGTGTTTTAATCTAAATTAAATCTAAATTGGGAGTTTTGAAGTGCCACCAAAATATTTTAGCACCTATTTTAATTGGAACATGTGCATTGACAAAGATAAGCAATGCCTTCTGGGATCTGAAAGTTTCCAATTTTATGTCAGAAATGCTCCTAACATGCCATTTACCTTAAGAAAGCACAATTTTAGGTATTCAGAAAGCAAAGCGTCTCTCTCAACTGAATATGAATTTTGTTTAATAAAGAGTCTTTGCCACAAGTGGGCAGTGATTCTTGGGAGAGGGAGCAGAGTAGCCAGGCCCACGAGGTCACACGCACACTGCGAACAGCCTGGCCTAGGAGCAGCCAGGCGTCCCAGAACAACAGAAAGGCCAGAACTGCAATGCTCCGGAACAGAGGCAATGAGCAGGTGGACAGAGAAGGGGTCCTCAGCTCTCAAGCAAGTTAGAAAGATCAAAAAGCTGAAAGTTAGAATTTCTGGGTATAAAAATAAAAGTGAGTTCATGCCAATATGTGAGTCGGTTATCTTGACTGTAGCAGCTACTACATTAGCCCTGATTTTCAGAGTAGCCAGTGTCAACATAGAAGTCCAAATGCTCTATAAGGGATGCTTATTTTAGCATTTTGTATTATATCAAAAACAATGGGAAGAAAAAGCCCTACGTCCATTAAGAGACTGATTAAATAAATGTTCTTGTTTATGTAATGGGATATAACAGTCAACTAAAATGGTGGTACAAAGTATTAATTGACCTGGAAAAATGCTCTCACAATATACTGTTAAGTAAAAAAAAAAAAAACAAAACAAAAAAAACCACTTTTAAATAAAAAAAAATACAGGTTGCAAAGCAGTATACCAAGTATAACCCGATTTTATAAAATACATATGCATGTATAAGAAAATACCTAAAAGCCTTTACAACAAAATTTTAATAATGATCATCTGAGTGACGGAATTATGGGTAATTTAAGGTTTTCTTTCTTTTGATTATATGCTTTCAAAGTTCCATAATGAGCATAAAAGGGTTTTTTAAATGCACTGTGAGTGACATGCAGTCAATGATCTAGAATCAACTAGTGACTTCACCTCAGCAAATTCTTGGCATGGTTCTAAATACTTTAGTTAATAAAACACAATATGCATAATAATTAGGAGCTAGAACTATATAATTCTCTTTGATTTCCAAAACATCCTAATAACTACATCATTCAATCACGCTGTGGAGATAGTTATTTCTCTTTCCGTTTACAGATGAAGACACTGAACTCAGAGGCTGAGGCCCCGCCTTGCAGATGTCATGGGTATAAGCATCTGCCTTCCTTGGATCTGAGCTTCCACATCTGCAGAGGGGGCTTGAGCAACGATCTCCAGTTCTACTTCCACAAAACACTGACAGAATCGAGCTTTAACGTATTTAGTTTCAATTATGTACGGGCAGGATAGATTTATGCAGAGACTCGTGAAAGTTAGAGGCTACCTTAGTGGACACATGTCTGGGCATGCGCACCTGCACACACACCTACCCCCGCACAGGTGTGCTCCCTGGCATGTGTGCTTCCCCTGGCTCTATTTTATGGCTCTAACTTTATACTAGGAAAACCACTAGGGCCCTGGATGGGTAGCTCGGTTGGTTAGAGCATTGTCCTGATACGCAAAGATTGAGGGTTCAGTCTCCAGTCAGGGCACATACAAGAATCAACCAATGAATGCATAAATAAGTAGAACAACAAATCAGTGTTTCTCTTTCTCTTTCTCAAATCAGTAAGTTTAAAAAAAAGAAAAGAAAAAATACCCACTTGTTTATATACGTGTTTTTTATTTATACTTAACTTTCTTACCCAAGTTTAGAAATGCTAGAGGACAACAACAAAATACAATTATATCCTCTAACTTCAATCCTAATATTTCCTAAAATCAATTTTGGTGCTGCTGACCTGAAAGCACACCAAGAACACTGAACCATAAAAAAACTATTCTCCTTGGGGACAAATGCAAAGTTATATTTGTGTCAGATGTGGTTTCAGGCCCACCTGGATTATAGCCACATGAAGCACTTACTAAAAAACAGTCCCCTGGGTCCTACCGGAGATCTATTGATTAAAGGCCCTCTAGGACTTTGGACCCAGGAAGCAGCACTTCAGCCACCTCCCTGGTGATTATTTAGGAGCCACCAAGAGTCACCAGCAGAGATGGCTAAGCACAGGTAAGGAATGGAAAGCTCTTTGAAACCTCCCCACGTACAAGACTTTCAAGTACACTTCTACCAACTGCATCTGTCAGGTGCAGGGTCGTCTACAACTTCAGGGAGAGAAACGCTTACCTTTGTCCCAAAAACCCAGGCAGGAAATAACACCTACAAAGAGCTCACTGCACGAAGTGCAGTGCAGTCGTGCTCTTAGTCAGTGAAACTGCCTTCTGCTTCTCTGTTCATAGCGCCTCAGCGTCCAGCCCACTGAGTCGGAATTCAATCCAATTATTGGAAATCCTCATAAAGAGCCTGGGTAGTTAACCTGAATCTCACCTAGGAGGCAGCAACTGCTCTAGTAAGAAGGAATCTAAATGTGTTTTACCTAAATTATTTACCAACCAAAAAGCCTGCTGAGATGCAGCCTCCAACATGCTGGGATATCTTAAGAGTGAACAATCTGATGCTTTACAAAAATGGTAATACTAGCAACTACAAAGAAATTAAAAGGGGGTTATTTCTTCAAGGGGAAGCCCACTCTGCCTTCTGAGAACCCCACCTACATCAGCTGTTTCTCCCACACCATTGTCTGCAAACTTCAAATTGAACTGGAAAGATGAAAAAATCATGGAGCCCAGGATCAATTGCCTCGTCAAAGCCACTTAAGGCATCTCCTATGTCAAAACACCAGAATACACACATGGGCCTGTGGGATTTAAACACCTTATCTTCAGAGCACTGCTGCTTCCTCTGGACCTGCTACCATAATTGGTGAGACAGTTTATTCCTGTGGAAAACCGTGTAGCACAGGTGGAGCTGCCAGGGTCATCCGGTGACTCATCATTTCTGCCCAGGACGTCGCTGAAGGATGAGGACTACACACTAGGCTCCCTACGTCAGCACAACTGGCATCAACAGTGCACAGTGAGTGCGGACCACGAGGAATGCTTTAACAGACCTAACACAGGCGCAGATGCCCAGGAGATGAGGCTCTGCCCCTCTGCATTTGTACTTTCCAACGGCTCACGCTGTTCCCGTGTAATAGGGAAGTGTTTGCTGGGCCGAAGGGCCCAGGATCTAAATGAAACCGTGTGGCTGGGGCAAAAGGATAAGGGAAAAACAACAAACCTGAGTGTTCTTTGCCATCCATTGCACTTGTGTTTGATGTGGAAGGTCACAAAGTAATCTAAGCAAAGGCTCACACTGGGAAGCAGTGATGTGGGGGGGGGGTCCTACAAAATGTGGGTGAGAACACAGAAATTCCGTGGTTCACGCAGATTTGGGTTTTTTTTTAGATTTAAAAAAATTTATTTTTGTCCTGGCTGGGTGCTTAGTTGGTTAGAGTGTTGTCCCAAAACGCCAAGGTTCTGGGTTCGAGCCCCCATCAGGACACATACAAGCAACCAATGAATGCACAAATAAGTGGAACAATAAATCTCTCTCTCAAAAATAAATAAAATTTTTTTTAATTATTTTCAAACAAATAGAGGCTAAGATCTTCAGGACTGGTGAGGATCTAAGACAAATTTATTTGGCTGCTGATGGGAAAGAGCACCATAATGTTTGTCAGCTTTTACTCCTTAAACGAAAATGGTCAGCTGACTACAAACTGTTTCCCACACTGAGCTGGGACACCTGAAAGGCCAGGCACTGTTCTAAAGGGCAGGGAACCTGCAGCAACAGCTCTGCCCAGTGATGCCACAGGGAGGCACTGCTGACGGCAGGGCACAAGCACAAAGGTCTGGGGTCGTGGGTTCTTTAAACCATCCGCTGTATTTTTAAAACGTAAAGAACACTTTACGTGTCTAAAGTCTAAAATAATGGTTGGATCCCAAACCACAATATCAGCCTCCTGGAGTTTCCTCCTCCTCCTCCTCTCTGTGGGTGGAAACCCCAAGTCAGCTCCGCATCTGGCACTCCATGGAAAATGTCTTTATTGTCCACGGGCAAGGAACCAGGAGGCCATTCTGAACAGGATGCTGACTCACATCTGCCAAGACACACTGGCTGCACACAGAAAATGGATTTCATTTTGTTTGATGAAGGACACAGGAGGCTGTTGGGCGGGGCTAACTGATTAGGAACTACAGACAAACTGCCCAGATCTTCTCATTATCTCAGTCCTGGGAAAAAACCATGATTCGGCTCAGATTACCAGGCAGATCAGTACCGATCCTCAGAAGAAATCGTCTTTACAGCAAGGTCCAAGGCAGGCCACTGAGAGGAGAGGGCTATATTTGCAGAGGCGTGGATCCATTATATAACATGAAGCCAGCCAGGCACTAAGTACATACTAGGTGCCAGGCATTTTGCCAGGTGCTTTCCACCATTCTATCATGTAATTCTACCACATCCAGGCAAGGTGGGTAGGATTTTACCCATTTTACCAATGAGGAAAGCAATGCTTAGTTCAGTTGGCTAGAGTGTCATTCGAACATGCCGAGGTTGCCGGTTCCATTTCTGGTCAGGGCTCAGGGCACATACAAGAATCAACCAATGAATCCCTAAATAAGTAGAACAAATTGATCTCTCTCTCTCCACAATCAATAAATAAAAATAAATAAAGCCCTTGCTGGTGTGGCTCAGTGGGTTGGGTGCTAGCCTGTGAACCGAAAGGTTGCCACTTTGATTCCCAGTCAGGGCACATGCCTGGGTTACGGGTCAGGTCCCCAGTTGGGGGCGTGTAAGAGGCAACTGATCAATGTTTCTCTCCGTCTCTTTCTTCCTTCCTTCTTGTCTCTCTAAAAAAATAAGTAAAATCTTTACAAATAAATACAAATGTTTTTAAAAAAGGCAGGGACTCACATAAGCAGAGCTGAGATTCAAACCAGGATTAAAGGGCCAAGCTCACTGAATTGGGCTATCCTGCCTCCTGCCACAAGAAACTATCCAAAACTTGAAAATAAGGCAAGAGAAAGACTGTATGTTCTCTCACTGTGCTTAGGAGACCCGTCCAAGACAGTCTGTGCAGGTGGGTGCTCCCACTCGACTCGCTGCTACGTACTACTGACTAGGGTACAGGCTCTCTTAAGCAACATGTTAACTTGGAGGTTTAGGTCCACTGGCAAGGAGAGCTCCAAAGGTTGTGGCCTCAGTGCCCTGTAGGAAATTAACAGTCTTGTGTCCAGCCCAGTAAGCTCATTCCAACATTCTTTATTCCATGCCTATAAACACCCAGTCTCTCAATCACCCTTTGAACCAGTTTTATTTAAGCGAGTTAAATGTGTTGATCCTATATTTATGTCATGTTTATACCTTTTACAAATTATACATTTTCATACCACACTCCTCCCACAACCAGTTCCTAAAACAGATTTGGGACAGTAATGTGTTTATATGTCTACAGAATGGAACTTGCTTAGTACATGCAAATGAACACATTTAATAATCAATAGATAATTGTAGATAAATAATCAAGTAGATGTTACTGGATTTGCCCCTCAAGTAACAATGCATGGCCAGCGAAGACACCACCTATCTTGGGTTTTTTCAACAGAAAGAGCTAAAAGACTCTTCCAGAGACAGCCACTAAGAACTCG
>CM052538.1:150875275-150913668 GCA_028533065.1 Trachops cirrhosus
CTACAGAATGGAACTTGCTTAGTACATGCAAATGAACACATTTAATAATCAATAGATAATTGTAGATAAATAATCAAGTAGATGTTACTGGATTTGCCCCTCAAGTAACAATGCATGGCCAGCGAAGACACCACCTATCTTGGGTTTTTTCAACAGAAAGAGCTAAAAGACTCTTCCAGAGACAGCCACTAAGAACTCGGTGGGAAAGGGGCATCCCTGCCAACAAGTCATCTGTCTACTGGGAGTGATTTCAGGGACACAAACACACACACGGACACTGATGCCCGAAAGTCTCCTTGCCACCATCAGCCATGGTACTACTGCCTGGCCAGAACTGCTGCTCTCAGTCACCTCTCCGGACCACGCAGCAGAAGTGAGTTCTGTCTCCAGAGTCTCACCAGGAGCCAGACGTCCAGGTGGGCGACAGATGCGAAAGGGAGGCATCTGGCTACGCGGCAGCAACAGATGTGGTGCTCTGGCAGTGACGTGGGCAAGAACTTACGATCTGGGGCGTGTTAGTTACCCCCCTGTGCCTCGGTTTCCTATCCTGTAATGCAGAGACCATGAGAACACAATTTACGGGGATGCAGAAAGGACTGGCTGGGTTCGTGGCTGGGAACATGTCTAACACCTTCTCCACTCGGCTTCGCTGTCACAGGCCTGGCTCCTGAGTGCATTCAGTTTCTGGTCTAGGAACATACAGGGCACAGAGAACATGGGGCCACCAGCACGCATTAGATTTGAGTCCAGTTTCGGGACAAACTCTGGCAGCTGCCTGAGAGATGGGACGGAAAACAAGCACTGCACAGGGTGAGAGGAGAACGGGAAGCTCGGTTGCTCTCCCAAGTCTGGCACAGCTGGGGAACATGGTCCCCACTCGGGGAAAGTGTCATTTCAGCTAAGTACCTAAGGAGAAGGCTTGGCCCAGAAATCAAACTTCTGTCCCCATTCCATTCTGGTCTCTCTTCAGCTGAGACCCTGAGAAAGGATTTAAGTACCATCTATTTGGTAATCCCACTGGGCACTCTCATAATCTATACCCCTGTCTGCTCTCCATGCAAAATTACATTTCTGAAATACTCTACAGGACCAGCAGAAAAACACTGCGCAGGCCACCACTCAAGATTCAAATCAAATCAAATCACAAATAAAGGACTATGCATAAAGCCCAAGCACGTTTTGTGTGCTGCTATTCTATCAGTCTCTTGAAACTGAAAATTAAAAATCTGGACAGAGGCAAGAGGGCCTAACACACCTACACTGAACTCAACTGGCAGCGAATGTATTATTTATTGACTTGGCATTGATACCAGGTAGGAATCTGGATCCTTCCATTGTCCCTGGGTGGCACTGATACTCAGATTTCCTTGGGGAAAAGAGGGGACAGTTTTTACAAAAAAAGGAAGAGCTGAGAGGTAGGCAACAGAAGCTGAGGCCTACAGTTTAGAAAGGGAGCAAAGAATCCTTCACCCATGTTTTACAGGCGTCTTCGCTCGGGTTGGGCATCTACACCCCACTACCACTGGGTAGACAAAACTCATTTTGAAGGAAATCAGAAAATCTGTGCCCTGAGCAAAGGTGGCTGTGACTCGGCACTGGTCCCTCTTTGTCCCCAACAGTGGTGTAAGATGAGACAAGGGAGAGGCCTCAGCAATGGGAACGCTCCCTCCCACTCCTTTCCAGCAGGGGGAGACACCAGGGGCAACCGGAGTCCCCAAAGCCTTCCTCACAAGCACACTCTCACTCAGGCTCAGGGCTTCTTGCTGCTTTGGGCCCTCACCTCTCTAGGAGAGAAGCTGCTTTTCAGAGCCAATCTGCCTCCTGGCATCTTCTAAACCACATATTCCTAATCGCTCTCTCAACTGAGTGGATACACCTCCAAGGGTGCAGGTGTGACCCTGAGACCGAAAACACAGGTCCTGGCTTGCTCACCATTGTCAGAGGGATGTTAGACTTTTGGCCAAGCCGGAAATGAATCCTAAGTGGTTCCATTTTAAAAGCATAAGAAGAAAGTAAGTGCAGAAACTTGCTGCAGTGATGCTTCTATACTTATGCTTATGAGAAGGGGGAAAAACATTACCCGCTTTTGCATCCCTTCCGGAGAACACAAATACTGCTAAAATCAAAACTGGCAATAATAATAGGGCAACTCATTACCCTCCCCTTCCAGAGAGCGAGAGAGACCCAAGCTGTACCAGTTTATTGGCACTTACACTAACTCCGGGGTTGTGCTGCCTCTAATTACAATCTATTTTATGTAGTCTAGATTCATCCTTTTCTAATTTAGCTGACTTTCCTTTCTAGTTATTTGGACCCATATGGTAAACCATTCACAGCTGTGTTGTACACTCCATAGTATATATTTAACCCAAGGCCAATCTAGACCAAGAGACTCCTACAGATTTAAGTCTCCAAAACCTCTTGTTAATTAAGCAATATTACTACTTTTGCATAGCTTTCTCCAGCTTCTAACTAGACATAATTTAAGGTAAGTAATTGCACAGTCTACCTCAAGCCAGAGCATAACACGTAACAATCACTCACTGGGTTTAGGTAATATACTCAAGTAGTACTGAGATCCCTTCAAACCAGAAACAAAGCAGGCTTAGGAGAATGAGCTAAATTCATTTCGTAAAAACAGATCAAAGCTCACCATGGGGCTGTTACCCTTTCCGGACACTGTCCTGATTCTGGAACTGCCCTTTGCTACCTCATCTGCCAGACATGGGGGTCCCCACTCCCTGCACGCACTGTGTGCTCTGGTGTCTGAGAACACTAGACTATTTGGGTTAAATGTTTACCTTCTCATGCAGTCCCAAGGGCTGTGTGAATAAGATTAAATGCAATTAATGAAATAAAGTCCTTGCCCTCAAGAAGCTGACATTCTGGTGGGAGAGAAATCCATACACAAGTGTGACAAGAGCTATATATAAGGAGACACAGACCAAGAAATAATGGATTCTGTCTCCTTCTCAAAGAAAACGTGGAGAAGAGGCTGTGTACCAGCTTGGGCTGAAAGATGTGGGGGTACTGCCTGGATGTTAGAAATGGGTTAACGCTCCCTCTGGAAGGTGGCAGCGCTCTCCTGCCAGAGCAAAGGCTCTGTCCAGGGCACCGAATAGCCTGGAGAAGACAGAAAAAGACCTGCAACGGATGAGGCAAGGAGGCCCATTAAAAGGACATATAGCTCCATTGACTGGAGCCCTGTCTTGACACACCAAGGCTGCGGGTTTGATCAGGGCACATACAAGAATCAACCAATGGATGCATCAGTAAGTGGAACATGAAATCACTGTTTTTTTCTCTCTCTCCATTGCCCTCTCTCTCTAAAATCAATAAATAAAAAAATTTTTTTTAAAAAGGACAGATGTCAGGCCAGGTGAGAGATGCTGAAGGGGAAGGGATGGGTAAGAACTGCTTTGGGACCTACCTTCTGACCAGTCTAGGCCACGTCAGCCTATAGATGTTGCCCAGGTCTACTCCTCCCGTTAATCCCTGTCCAGGTCTGCTCCTTTACATTCCTTGTGTTTAACAGCAACTGATTAATCCTCCACCATAGGTCACTTGCTCCCAGCTCTCCTACAGACAGTACTTATTCAGACAATAAGGAAGTAGATCTTGCAGCAGGTGCAGCAGGCACTACCCAGCATGCTCTGCACTTGGCACACATCCCCACAGGTCTGTGCACACATACTTAGGTTACCCTTTCTGGGAGAGAAGACCTACATAGTCATCTTTATTTTTCATGGTCTTCTGGCTTTTGTTTGTATCAGCATTTAAGGTTTACGCTTCGTTTCCTTTCATGTCAAGGAAGCACCAATTACTTAGCATTTTGTTCTCCGTTCTCTGCATAAAGCCTTGGAGGTGGGAGTGGGGTGTGGCAGAGCTTCCTAATTACACTAAAGGTAGAAGGCATTCTAAATGGGAGGGCTAAGATCTTAATTAGCTCACTTTGAAGTGGTATTAGTTATCTAAAAATATCAAGAGGAAGGAAAAGGAACAAAAAGGATTTTACCCTCCCAACAAATGACTTCATTTTTGTTTGTAATTAAATTTACCATCTTTCATTATGAAGTTAATGTGTCATCATAATAAAAAACTTAGAGAACATATTGAAAGAAAAAGAAAGGAAAAAAATCAATTACCCATATTCTATATATCAGTTAACATCCTTTTTCCTTTTTGACATAAAAATTGTGGTATAATCATACTGTATATACTCTTATGTCCATTTCTTGATGCAAATGTCACAGTTAGGGTAAAGGTTGAAACAGTGTTCTGAAATTGTGGTGATGGTTGCACAACTCCATGAATACACTAAAAAACAGTGAATTCTACGTTTTATGTAGTGAATTATATGGTATGTGAATGACATCAAATAAAAAAGTTAAAAAGTGTTCAGACACTTTATTTTCACGTCTCTGTGACAGCCTACAGACGTTCCATGTGCTACAGAGTGAGCTATCACCATTTCCTAAGTCACTCCCCAACTAGAAGGTATCTGACATTAACATGCCTGGTACAATTCTTTGATCTCAACAGTTTCCTAGGAGGAGTTAAGGTTTTAAACATATTGACAGTCTAGAAATTATTTTAAAGGACCAAGAGACAGCGCAAGAATATTTAATTACTCTCTAAAATCATTAGGCACCAAAAAAAAAAGTAAATAAAAATGGGTTCTTAAGTGGAACTCATTGGGCTTTAAGTCAGAAAGAGAAGAGGACAGGCCCCTTAAGCAGGACCACAGATACGACGTGTCTGATAACAATAGAATCACATTTCTCTCGTTTGACACTCCCTTAGCAAAGACAGAAAGTGCGATCCTGGAAGGTTGGCATCAAGATATTGGGGTGCTTAAGCCTACAGCCTGGGGCTGGCCAGAACTGGTTCAAACCCCAGTCTGAAACAAGACCAAGAGACCTAGAGCATGCTAACCCTCAACTGCGTCACCCATAAACTGGCCTCCTACACCATGGGGCTAACTGAAGTTCTTCTAAGATGAATGTTCCAAAAGTGCTTGGTTGCAATGCCTGCCCATAATGAGCACTCAGTAAATTCAATAAGTAGTTGTCACTGGGATCACGGTGATGTCAGCTGCTTTGGACCAAATAGAAAGCAGGAATCCAAGTCTCAGCCTTGCAGACATTTCTGCTTAGAAACGACAGCATTTTCTTGCTAACTTAGAAAGCGCCCGAAGGTATTTTTATTGCCATGGGAGTTTCAGCTGTTCCCAGAGTTCATTTGCGCAATCTTTACATTCCAGTGTGCTAAAAGCTTTCTCATGCAGGGATAAAAGCAGTCTTTGTCTCAAGCTGGGGAAAGGCACCGTCTTTGTCAGATGAGTTAACTGTTAGACTTCAAGTGTGCTTCTCAGATGGCACGGTGGGAAGCCCCAGGAATGCAGACACACCCAGATAATGAGACAGGGTGAGTTTTAGGAAAGTGGATTGTGTGTGTGTTTTCAGGTAAACTATTTTGGGCAATGTCAACATGCCAGGCTCTATGCTAAGGTGTTAAGAGTTAGTTCACAACAACCCTGTGAGGTGGGAACTTTGATGGGTCCTACTTACTGGTAAAAAAAACTGAGGCTTATGAAAGTTAAGTATTTTTCCAGTCAGATAGCTAGTAAATTAGTGGCAGAGCCGAGATTTACAACGATGATCACACATGTTCCCATCTGCTGCGCTTCACTGAGTAGAACTGACTGTAATGAGATAAGCCTTACAGGCTTTAGTTTACGTTCTGAGTAGTGACTTCCTGACTTCCCAACCTGATCTTTGACAAGCATGTTTAAAAGCACCAAAAAAGAAGACATTTTAAAGGTCAAATATGGACACTTCATTATTCTCCCTTCAGATGTTCCGGCAGAAAGTGCCCACGGTGTCCCCCTGGAACTTAAGGCTGCTCAGAGACTGGTGATGCAAACCCCCATGTCCTGGTAGAACCACAGGACCTAAAGGATCTTTCTCCTTTTCTTTCTTTTTTTAAAAAGATTTTATTTATTTATTTTTAGAGGGGAAGGGAGAGAAGCATCGATGTGTGGCTGCCTTTCACGCACCCCCTGCTGGGGACCTGGCCTGCAACCCAGACATGTGCCCTGGCTGGGAATTGAACCAGTGACCCATTGCTTCACAGGCTAGTGCTAAATCCACTGAGCCACTCCAGCTAGGGCATCTTTGTCCTTTTCTTCCCACCTCTGAAAAAAAGTCACCAGTTTCTCCAAGGGTTTTAGGAAAGGTGACCATGCAATTTATTCTGCAAAATAAAACAATTTTGAGAGTGAAAAGGGGCACAATCAGTAAATGTGCAGGCATAACCCAGGACATATGGTCATGTTCCATTGGTTCCTAGGTCATCCTGGTTGAGGTTCCCTGTCTGTCAGTGACTTGGGTATGACCGTGTCAGTAAGTTCACTCTGCTAGAAGAGAAAAATGTCTCCTAGCTCTTCAGCAAGGGTCGGATCCAGCAGCTCTGATTGCTGGGTGTTGTCTGCATCTGTATCCAACCTCACGGTGGAAAGGAAGTCCAAAAGGGAGAACAAGTGTGGTGGAATCACAGCATCCCAATAATCGCCATGTTTCCAGGGATTCAGGGGGTGGGGCAACCCCAGAGCCACATTCTTTGTTAACACCTAAGCCTAGAGAGTCAGAACATTTACTGCTGTAGACACGGAAAACAGTGTGACGACTTGAACAAGCTCTGGCTCAACTCCACACAATTAAATGCTTTATCTGCTGGATTTCGATAGGGAGGCTTTGTGCCTGCTGGTCCTCTCTTACTCATCCTGGAACTTGAGGAAACATACTCATTCCAACAGCTCTTTTACGTCCAGGCCTTAGGGGTAATGTTAACTAGTAGGGTAAAATAAAGAGTCTGAATTTTTCTCTCATTAGATTAACCTAAAGAGCAAAGGCATAAAATTTCCCCAGCATTTTCCCAACAAAAGTAATGAAATTCAAGGGCAATCAGGACCAAAAAATGCCCTTAAGGGTCCTCATGACCAACTTCTTCCTTTACAGAAGAGGCACTGAGGGCGGAGCTGGGCCCAGAGCGCACACCCAGGGGACCAGGCCTCCCGGCTCTCAGCTAAGGCCTATTTCCATGTTACTGTGCTATTTGGTTAAAACGCTATCTCGTGTTTTACATCTCCTTTTCTCCAAAGAGAGAAGGGAGGAAGGGGGAGAAGAAGGGAGGGAGGAAAGTAAACAGGTATGGGGGTAAGGCAGGGTCGAATTCACTCCATTAAAGCTCTACTCCATTAAAACAATTTCAGATGACCAAAGTATGGAGATTCGAGGGACAACTGCAAATACCCGAGTCAGAGCCTGAAGAGAGGACAAATGTATCACCTACCTTTGGTCTTGATGGCCGTTTCAATGTTCAGAGCATCCCGGTCAGCATCGAAGTTGGTGTAGGCTTTGACCGACCCATATGCATTTGCGGGTGTGGAGTGCTGAGGTCGAAAAAGAAACATACCCGAATCATACACATTTAAGTCCCTCTTGTTGAAATATCGATTTCTAAAATAGATTTTTTTCCTATTGTTTCCTTTAACAATTCAAACCATTCTTAGACTCAGTAACTGTAAGGAGCTTGATTCTTTCTAATGAGAATTCTTCTCCCAAGGCCCCGCAAGTTTACAGTATGCTGTCTCTATTTCCACTTATCTTAACAGTGCAAGCTCAAAGCGGACAACACAAAGCTGAGCACTTGAAAGCACCCGTTTATTTGAGAAGGTTTTGAAGAGCATTAAAACTGCGCTCACAACAATTCAAAACAAACTGAAAATGTGGGGACGCCTGAATAACAAGTATATTTAGCCAAGCTTTTGCAATGGGCACACGAATTTCCTCTTGGGCCTGTTGGCTGAGCTCACCATTCTTTTAAAAGCAAGTGTAAAACACCTGCCTGCTTGTCTCTATCAGGTAAATGAGGAAGCCCCTCCACTGTGGCCGAGGTTGTGGCACCCAAGTGGTCAGGCACAGGGCCCCTATCCTCTTCGTGTCAACCAAGCTCCTCCTACTCTTCTCTCGCCTCTCTGTTCCCTCCCCTCTGCTGCCTTTCACACTATCCCCTCTGCCTACCACTCTTGGCTAGGGTTTTCTTGTTGCCTTGTAAACCATGCCTTCCTCCTTTCCAATAATTTACATTCCCCTTCCTGGTCAGAAGGCCCCACCCAGACTGAGGTGAGGGCAATAGCCTACTTCTACAACAGTTCTCTCTTCCAAAGTTGCCTACTTCCTGGAAATGCTCTTGCAGCTTTCCCCACCCCTGTTTCCTAGCCCCAAAGTGAAGGACAGACAAAAGAGGATGGGCAATGTGGTTTTGGTTAGCTGACAGCTGGTGGTGCCACCTACCACCACCCCACCTTCAGCGTCAATGTTCCCCATCCTGAAATCCTCCCACTGCCTCCCTCAGTACATAATACCCATCATAATGTGATGAGTGTCGTTGGTTCGGTTTCTGGAAAGAGTCAGAGACTAAGGTACCCTGACCTACCTCTGCCCATAGGCATTACGTTACAGGCACCCAGCTCCCACATCAGTTGCTGTTCCTAGCATGGAGGTTGTACAGATAAGCCACTAAGAGGCCATCCTCTTAAATGTCTCCTGGGACAAGCCAGAAATCTAAGTTCAGAACGGGACAAAACATCTCAAAACGTACTTGTGACCATCTTGATCAAGCAGTAAATCCAGCTCCTATTTATCACTCACAATAAAATATCAAGGTGTTTGCCATCTCACTTCACTTCTGAAACTTTCCAGTAACATTAACTGAATGGAAAGGGAGGGCACATTCAGGAAAAGGTAAGAACACAGAGCTATTCTGAAATGCTGTCTGCTATGGTGGCTACAAACTGTGGATGGAAATCTAAGGAAAAGCATCCTCCTATTTTTTAACAATGCCATCAATCACTTACAAAGGCAGACAGTCTGGTCATTGAGCCATATCATATATGGCTTCATTCACCAGGTGCTATGACATCTTATTCCAAAACAGTGAGTAGGGGCATGTTTTGCATAATTTTTTAGTATCTATGGAAACGAAATGAAATGGATAACTGAACCTATTATCTGTAAAATCCACTCATCCAAAAATCAAACTATTGAGGCAAAAGTGATCTTTCAAAATACTCGGGAAAACATGCCATTTTCCACTGCAGGCACATCCCACTGGACAGAGAAATGCATCACACAGGAGTACAGCAGCTTCAGAGGCTGCATGAAAAGCCCTCTCAGGAAATCTGATGCTAAAAGCAATCTAATGGTGAGATCCATTAAAGAAAGAAAACACTGAGCTCCTGGACTTGTCTGGACCTCAACAGCAGCTTGTACTGCTGCCAACACCCTTGTGCACAAGTTCCAAAAGGAAAGACCAGGGACATACGTGGGCTTTAGGCACCACACACTGCGCTCACGTGGACGCCGTCCTTCTGACCGCTCTGAGGCGAGCACCCTGGACAACAGAGGGTTCCATGTGCACATGGTCCCAGCTGCTGTCAGCCGCTTTGAGTTTCTTTGTATTTTAATTTAATAGAGAGAATATTTTGAAATATCTCCAAGATCTGCCTACAAATCAGTATTGAGATTTTGTAAAAGCCATTTCCCCAAGATGACCTAAAAACTGCATGCTATGATTAGATATTTAACATATTCATAATTTATATTCTACTTGATTCTCAAAGTACTTGTAGTGACATAATCTCATATATAGTTTAAAATTTTTAAACTATAAGACAAAGAAGCAAATGCATCAGAATTTCATGTCACATATGTCCTGGGAAAGACAATTAAAAATAATTCTGAGCTCCCTGATAGCCAAAGCAAAAAGGGAAACATAATGAATGGACCATACTTCCATTATTTAAAAAAGAAAATCGACAAGAAACATCCCAACTCTTTGGGAGAAAAGCTTTCCTAAGTGCTAAATTAAAAAAAAAAAAAGGTATAAGTTCTTCTCTGGAATAACTTCTGGGACACTAAGAAGTCCCAAACACTCAGGATCATTTTTGAGATGGCCAGCCATTAATAAAATCCCAGGGCATGACATGAAAAGTCATATATCATCATAACAATTACTACCACTGACATGCTAAATATATAGTGGAACAAAATTCTAACCACCTCAGTGTCACTAGTGTCTGTCCTATTTTAATGTGATGCCAAAAAAGTTTCTAGAGCCAAAACATTTCTTTCAAAGTGAGGTACTAAGAATGGCCAAAGTAATGGGAAGAAAGAAGAACCAAGAGGGGAATGACTATCTGAATTTTGCCCCATCTTCTTAGATGTCCAAGGAAAGGGAGTAGTAGTACTATCCAGAGATGTCCAATTTGCAAAATGACACAAAGTGAAAATGATATACTTACATCACCCTCCAAGCTGAGCTTGCTCAGAATTTCGTGAACAGTAGACATTTTGGAAGCAGCTGGAAAAAAAATGAAGCAAACATCTTTAGGAAGAGGCTTTCCTTTCCCCGGAAGCACAGTGATTC
Source organism: Trachops cirrhosus (assembly GCA_028533065.1). Classification (NCBI taxonomy): domain Eukaryota; kingdom Metazoa; phylum Chordata; class Mammalia; order Chiroptera; family Phyllostomidae; genus Trachops; species Trachops cirrhosus. The sequence continues at coordinate 150,885,767 of CM052538.1, forward strand.
ATTACACTAATCTCTATTTCTTGGACCATTTCATCTGAAGATATTAATGTAATTTTTACAAATATATGCAATTCCCGTCTCATGATTGGGAAAATTAAAGTTTGGTAACAGTGTGCCTTAGGTTTGGGATGGGCAGCGGAACCAGCCAGTCTTTCGCCGGCTTTGTTTGCACAGACGCTGGGCTGGGAAGGCTGACTTGTGAACACAAAGACAAAATGCTCTCCAGGACTAAAGCGACTTGTTGGTGCAACAGGACAAAACTGAGCCTTCCACTTCTCGTACAAAGTGGTAAGTTTGCCAAACCTGTCACAACTGCTGTTATTTCTCACCGGCAACCTGACATATTGAAAGGGGCCTGAAAACTGTGAGTGGGAACCGAAATCAATACCATTCTCATACCGGCCCATTCCTAAATGGAACCCTTAATCACCATCCGTAATTACTTTCTTAGCTCACAGATGCTTAGAAGATATTAAACTGTTAATGAGAAAGACAGGGGATAGATTTTCTGACATGAACACATTCCATAAAAGACTGATCCTTGCATTTAAGATTCAAAATGGCTGAAATGAAGTCATCTTCCCGTTAATACACCTCATCAGGCTGTGGCACTACAGCTTGATGAATTGGCTTTCCAGCTTTGCCATCACACAATTCTCGGAATCGATACACAAGCCCCTGCCAATGAAGAGTGCTCAGCTGGCATTAGATTTGTCTCACCTGAGCCAAGGCAGGTGGTTCAGCAGCAGCATCCCCCAAATAAAGGAAACAGAGCCGAGCTGCATCCCGAAGAGTGGGAGTAACACCTGAATTGTAGCATCTCCTGCTTTGGTATTTTTGTGCTTAATATTCTTTGATCAAGGAAATTGCATCCATGCAAATTCAGCTTTCTGTTCTCTTCCAACAATTTGCTTAGTCTAAATATTTTCATAGAACTGTCTTGGAGGGAGAATTGACATAGACACTTTCTGTTATCAGAAGGCTTTAAACTAACTCAGGTGGGGATTTCAGGCTCAGTGTGGGGTGGAGGCAGGGGATATAAGAGAAGAGGATTCACCTTTGTTTCAGTTACTGCTATATTTCTGCAAGATTTTCATCCCCATCTCTCTCCTAGACCCCTCCTCTCTCTTCTGAATGCTCACAGATGCCTTTTAAGCACAGCAAAAAGAAAATCACAGCTATTCTAATTCCCCCCACTCTCACAACTCTCAGACACCCACCCCCAAATAACATAGTGCTGGCATATAATCCTAATTTGCAAAGTCTTCCTCTATAAATAAACTGTGGTACATCCAGACAATGGAGTAATATTCAGGGCTAAAAAATGAAAGAAACTATCAAGCCCTGAAGAGGCCTGAAGGAAACTGAAATGCACATTACTAAGCAAAAGACGCCATTCTGAAAAGGCTACACACTGTATGATCCCAAGGATCTGACATTCTGGAAAAGGCAACACTAAGGAGACAGCAAAAGGATCAGTGGTTGTTGGGATTAGAGGGGAAGGACGGAGGGATAAACAGGTGGAGCAAAGAGGATTTTTAGGGCCACAGAACTATTGTGTATGATACTCTCATGGCAGATACACATCATCATAGCTCTGTCAGACCCACAGAATGTACAGCACCAAGAATGAACCCTAATGCGAACTATGGACTTCGACCAATAGTGATGGGCCAATGTAGGTCATTGGTCGTGACAAAGGTGCCGCTCAGGCAGGGCTGTTGTGAATGTGTGGGGCTGGGAATACACGGGAGCTCTGACTTTCCACTCAGCTTTTCTGGGAACCTGACACTGGCCTAAAACAGAAAGTCTACTTTTCTCTCTCAAGAAGTCTTGCTCTGGAGGTGGACTCTCCACCAGAGTAGCCACCAGCCATATGTGGCTTATCGAGCATCTGAAAAGTATCCAGTCCAAATGGAGATGTGCTTTAAGTGTAAGCACACACTAGATTTGGAAGACTTAGTATGAGAAAAAAACGTAAAAATCTCTCAATTTCTATATTGATTATATATTATATTCATGATGTGTTGGGTATAATGGGTTACATAAAAACTATTTAAATTCAATTTTACCTATTTCTTTTACTTTAAAATAATTTTTTTAATCTTCACTGAAGGATATGTTTATTGCTTTTAGAGAGAGAAGAAGAGAAAGACAAAGAGAGAAACAGGACCAGCTGCCTCCTGTTTGGGCCCCAACCAAGGATCAAACCTGCAACCTGGGTATGTGCTCTGACTGAGAATCGAACCCACAACCTTTCAGTGTATGGGACGACACTCCAACCAACTGAGCCATTGGGTCAGGGCTTTTTTCTTTTTTAATGTGACTATTAGAAAATTTACAATTGGATATGCAGCTCATATTCTGTTTCTACTGGACAGCACAGGTCTTGAAGTCCAATTCTGGTTCCCAGCCTTTGAAGTGGCTGGGTCAGTTAGAGACTAAGTTTGAGATTCTTTGTAAGACAAACAAGTTTGAGTCTGCTCAAGAAATCTCCAATTTCACCTTGGGCCAACAAACATTCCAAAGGGTCTCATCAGTATCCTTCGGCCTGAGAATCACCACAGCGGATATAAAATGCCTCTGCTTTGGACCTTGAACCACTCAAGCCTGGGCCTTGACTATTGCCCCTGGGGCTGGGTGAAAAGTGGACTGACAAGGTCTGCACTGAAGAGTAAACTGTTGTCACCTGCCTTGCAGAATTCTAGTTCCCACTGTGTACCCCACTGTGTACCCCTAAGAAATAAAAATGTCAAAACACACAGAGGACTGTAGGTCAGTTGCAGACAGAGTTGTTTCTGCTCAAGGAAGTGTGGATAAAATTCCATTTATTTATTAAATCAAGGACCTCACATTGGATATTGGTTCTGATGTCTAAGAAATCTCAAACCCAGAGGCACAGTATGTTTTCACTGTGTATTTCTCTCAAGCTGCCTGTCCAGCTCTGAGCACTGGCTTTGCAGACAGCTGCCCACCATAACCAGGTCCCACATGCCACCCCAGTAGCTGCAAATCAAACACAGTCTGATATACACTCTCCATTCATGGTCATTCTTCTCCCATAGTCACAACGTACTGAGGAGAGACAGAAAATAGGGGTGTTAAAATATCCCACAAATCTTCCTTTCCATTTTATTGTCCACAGGTTGTGCTGCTCTTTCATCAAATCGCTCCCATGCGCCACCATCAATTAAATGCCTCTAGTTGATCTTGTTCAATGTCCATTCGTGGAAGACAGCTATGTGCACCACTGTACCACCAACGCCAACTCAATGTCCATCCTTCAGTGGTGGTCTCATACTCTAGCTTAGTCCTCCTCTCCAAGAGAGGCATGTGAACCCAGCCTCAGCACCCTCTATCCACTCCCCAGCAAAAGTGGGCTTAGGTCAAACTGTTACTTGCTTCTCACCAAACACCTTACTCCTTTAATCCACGGAGCCTTGATTGGTCCTTCCTCCCCATCTCTTTACCCTACATTGTTCTTCTCGTTATAGACCCTGCCCATCCCTCAAGTCACCACCACTGTGGCATCTGCACTAATGGGGCAGCTACAGCCCCCGTTCCACAGAGCTCTCTCCCTCCTTTCAATGCCAGAAGCACTTAACTGATGCTACTAGATTCATCCATTGAGTTCCTGCCATGTACCAAGTATTCAGACAACAAATGCTTAAGCTCAATTCTCAATGCAGCAGGCAGTAAGTATGTCTCACCTCATCTCCCTAAGTCTCAGTTTACCCACAGATTTAAGAGCGTCTTTGCACATTCTAGGCACTAAATGAACACTTAGAAACAACGAGCTGCTATTTTACATAGTTAACAGTTTATACATGTTTTATTTATACGTCCTGCTGGAAAAGCAAAAATGTTAATAACTACAAAGTAATATCCATGAAACTTGCTATGACTCCATGCATGTCTTTTGAATCCATATAAATATTTCCTATTTCATGCAAGCTTAATGGCAAACTTAATTTCACCTTAGACATAAACCACGGCCCCTGTTTCTTTACTGAATCTAATCCCCCTGACAAAGCAAAGTCATTATGTGAATGATTGATTAGTCTCTAGAAGCAATAGTTGGCTTTCCCACTCCTGTTTGTTAAAACATTAGCTTAATATAGTATATTTGATTAATGAGATCGTGTCAGTGTGCTGCTACCCTTGAAAGTGGAAAAAGAAAGTCTTGGCAGGGCCACTGTTGGTTACATGCCCTGGTAACACTCAAGTAATCTATCAACCCCCGCACAAGCATGCACTGGCCTGCACCGCATTGACAGACAGACACGCAGTGAGAGACACGCACACAACTGTGAAATGCAGGCCCCACCCTGCAGGACCTTCGGCTCTCTTCCCTCCTCACCCCAGTGAGACACCTGAGCGACTGGCCCAGGGCACCCAGCCAATGAGCAGGGAGAGACGGCCAGAATCCAGCCCTCCGACTCTGGGGTCTTTGCCCCTTCCCCTTCACCACAGCGGTTCTCCATTCTAAGAGATGAAGACATCAAGAGAAAGATAAAAACAGTAGAAGTGAGGTCAGCTAAGACCTGAAAGGGCGAGGTACTGCCTAGCTGGAGAAGGGCAATGACCCTGGAAGATTCAGGCCAGAGAAACTCGGGGAAAGCCTGGGGAGGTGGGATGGAGACTGTTCCCAGGTGTCAGGAGAACCAGAGAACAGGCTTAAAACAAGCCTTGTGGGGGCCTAAAATGAGAATTTCCGAATGGTGCAAATTTAAGCTCGGGAATACTGGAGGGCCAGAAAGCTAATGTGATTTGTTCCCAATACTCATAGTATCTGTTCACAACATTTGCTCTGGAGGCTGAATTTTCTTCTGAAAATAATAGTTCTGTCCTGACGTACCTATTGTTTTAAATGAAAGTAAAATAAAGTCTACGTGCCGTGAGGGGATTCCATTCCCACTGATTCCTCATCGCAGCATAAAATTCCTCAGCGCATGTAAAGCAGGACAAGCACTCTCTCTCTGGCAGGCTGCTCTACAGACACGGACGTGGCAGCCTGCATCACTCCTGCCAACACATCAGCCTCACCCAGATCTCCAACTGGTTTCGACACGCAAAAGGAAATCAGCAAATTCTATCTGTGGATGAGTACCTCTACATACCAGTACCTTCTATTCCCAGAGAAGGGCTGGGTTCCTAGACAAGATCATTAAAATGGTCCCTCATCAGGGAAAGTTTTTCCTTTAAGAAAATAGACTTACTGAAAGACCCACACCCACTTCAAAGTGGTTTGAAATAATTCACCACTGGGGTGCGAACAGACTCACTCAGCTCCAACCTACCAAGGAAACAGAACAGTTTCCTCTGGCCTTTGAAACATTCATCAATGACACTGTTAATTGTCTGACTGCAAAAGCTCTTAACCTGAGTAAAAGTCCAGACATTAATGAAAAATTGCTGAAAAACAAGTAATTTACAGTTAGCATCAGGACTAGCTTAAAGATAATTTAAGGGTTTGTCCTTTTTTAAAAAGCCCTATAGATTGGTTTCTGTATTACTGTTTCACTTTAAATACACAGTTAGAACAAAAACAGTACAACTGGAACAGCTTTAACTTCTCTCCACAAAAGGAAGGTAAAAAACAAAGTTTGTAAACAGGTTGAAACTAACAAACAAAAAAGTAAACCTGAAAGTCAATACTTGAAATAGTAAAAATAAGCTCTGCTGAAATGAATTAAGAACCAGCTCCAGGAAGACCACACATTAACTCGCAGGAACAAAAGCGTGTTGCAACAGGGCCTGCCCGCAGAGCAGAATCTGACTCTACCCCGACAGTTTCGCTGACACGCCCACTTTATAGTTTCATTGTAGTGTTGACGCATCTCTACAAAACACAGCCCTAGCAACCATGCTGAATCAATCAGGGACTCGATGATACAAAAGAGGACTTTTAAAGTCAAAAAAAGGAGGGGGGTGGAGGGAGGTGGAGGGCTGGGCTTCCCCACCAAAAATCTTACTGTGCAAAATGCTGGGTCTAAGGGACCAGACAGCAATTTTAAACCAAAAGGGGAGAAAAAGAAACACATGAGCCGGGGTGGGCAGGGAATTCCCCCTGTACTCCACTCTCCAACTCCCAAAGCATTTTTATTTAACAGAACCTTCCTGAAAGCACATACTTTCTCCTTGGGTTTATGGTCTTAATTAATGCCTGAGTCACCGGGCCAAGTCATCTCCAGAATTCCTGGAATTCTGCCCAGCGGCCGTGATCATACTGAGCAGGACGGACACACAGCGCTTGCTCTGGCTTGTCCCTTGTGTTGCCTGATGTGAATCCATTTTTGTTTGCTACCTACAGACAGGCTGCAGCCTTCTGCTCTCAGAGCCTCTCCATACACGGTCTCCTGATCTGGGGATGGAGTGGGCGGAAAAAGACCAGCGGGAAGAATGACCTCAGCTGGCAGGAAGCACTTTCAGAGCTGAGAAATCAAGGCCTTCACATCTACAACTCAATTTCAGCATTTTATGGCCTGCAAATTGTGTTTCCAACGGGGTCCTGCTGCCAACGGAAAAAAGGTCTAAACTCACACTTTGGACTTTACCTACTGATTCATAAATATCTCTTACACACACGCAAGCACACCAGCCCCAAAATCAGACTGCACTTGCAATTGTTCTCCAAACCCTCAGCACTGTCCTGCTGCCTCCAGGCCGGGGTTCTCCGAGTTCCCTCCACTGAGAACTCTCAATCGCAACCAGCCAACATTCCCATGAGGCCTCTGGCCACAAACAGCTCTGTTACCTCTTCCCCTGCTCCGTGCTCCTGTGGCTGTTGTGTGTCTGACACTTCAGAGCCAAGTGTATCTAGGCGGTCTTCCATTCTTCCTGCCCGTGGGGTTTCCGTGTTACTCACTCCGGTGTCCTAAGGGGTCTGACTGAACGCAGTGCTCAGCACACACTAGGCGTCCAGTCACAAGTTGGGAGGGTTTCCACACACTAGGTCTTTCCATATGCTGTCTTTGTTTCCTTCTTTTCCAATGCACTCTCCTTCCTCAATTTCCTTTCTCTCCCTCAGATTGAGCGTTTCCAGTGAAATTCCAGGGCCACACACATTCAGAGCTGGGGCCTTCAATTCCCAGCTTCTGCACAAATCTTTGCGAAGCCTGGCCAGCTCATTGGAGGGCACATTCTTTTTCTTCACGATATGCAGCACATGCCCACCCTGGCTCGGCACCCCACCTCTGTCCTGTCAAGGCCCTTGGGTCCTAGCTCTGTCCAATGGGCAAGGTTGAAATGTAACCTACATCTCCTGTGGAAGGAGGTGGAAAGGAGGAAGGATTTGAAGAGTGGCCTTGGGACTCTGACTTCCTGTGAGCTGTGTGCAGCAGACTGGGAGTGGCAGGGAGACAAAGGGCACGGTCCCGGTCACAGCCACTCCTGTCGGTCAGAACTTCCCACGCCAATCCCAGGATTAGACTACCTGGGTGCTATTGACTTCTCCCTGACAAGATGGAGCTCAGATGGCTTAAAAACTTCCAGGTGTACCCTTAAAAGGTGATTTGGAGGTAATCTCCAGACAACCTCCCAGAACAAGCCTGGGTGTCCCTGACCCCTCCTGCTGACCTGCCCCCAACAAAGTAGATGGGGACTGCCTCTGCCCATAAGAGAAGGAAAAATACAGCAGACCGTGAAAGGGCGGAAGAACTTTTTTTTCAACGACTGGAATTTCCTCTGAGTTAGCCTAAAACTAGAATAGGGTGTGGTACTAGGGAAAATGAGGAGGGTGGATTCTCATGTCAAAGAAAAAACAACGGAGCATTCCTTTTCTATCGAATTCTAACAATCAAATCCAGAACACAAGTTAAGTCACGTGAACTTTAAGTAACAGTTTCCCTAAGGTTAAATCTGATGCTCAGATCTGGGGGACAGCTGGGTTAAAGGGACAAGGAGCCCCCACCAACTTGGGGACTAACGTAGATTTGGGGAAGTGTAACATTCAAAATCCAGTTACTGCCTACACAATTCACTTACTTTGTCTACTATTTGTCCGTTTTGTTCACTGAAGTATCCCCAGTGCCCATAACTGTGAGTAGAACATAACAGGTGCTTAAGAAATACTGTGGAATGAATGCATGTTTAAAGCAGCCCAGAGGGGCCTAGGATTCCTTTGTGACACACTCATCCTCCATGAACCAAAAAAAGCCAGAGCCCCCCCCCCACCCCCCCCCACCCCCCGCAAGCAGAATGAGAACAAAGGCTCATGACTGCGTGTTGTGTTGGTGACAAGAGTCTAGGCCCAGCGGTGCAGGAAGCGCCTACAGACCTCAAAATCAATAGCAATTACAGAAAGATATCTACCTTGCCAGAAAAACTACTTCAATCAGACATTAATCAGGAAACTAATGGCCAGGACTGCTGGCCTAATGTCTGGCCTAACGTCAATCAATACAGCACTTTAATAGCTCAAGCACAGAATGGTAAGTACTGAGACGCCAATCCAAGAACAAACGCCTGAGCAAAGTCAGTGAGTCAGCAATATTCCCTGGGCATTTAACCCAAGCAGGTCATTTGGCACTGCAGGAAATTACAAAATCCGGGGGTCTCCAAATCATAAACCCCCAACTGAAAACAAATGCACGTTGATGGTCATACTCTTCCACTGCAGATGTGAGGGACAATTTTGGAGAAACTCTTGAAGCTTTTAGCAAATAGACAGAATTAGGAGAAGGGAGGAAAGCGCTAAGCGGGAATATCTTAACACCACTGGCCTCTCTGAACTTGGCTTCATCTAAAATCTTCCTTCCCATTGCCTGAATATTACATTATGTTTCTCCTTGATTCCAAAGATTCTAACTCTATAAATTACAGATCTGTTTAGGAAACAAGTTTTTCTTTTTAAAGAACTCCTCTGGATTGCTGAAGATTTTAGGACCACCAACCATTCCCAATATTGAATATTAGTGCACATAAATGAATAAATTCAATTTGCTAATCTCTAGCTGGGAGTTAAAGACACTGAGGTAGGTAGGAGGAGGGAATGCAGAAGTGGCTAAGCTTGGGTGGTTTTTGTAAGTTGTCAAGACAGAAGGTCTCTAAGGAGGCACAAGAAAGGCAGAGAAAAGTGGAGGAGGGGGCAAAGACATAATTTTCCAATTAAAATAATTTAATCTTGGGTCAACTTTAAAACTAATAAAAATTCCAAAAAATATATTTCGGTGGTTTATTCTTCCTACCCACATACCCTCCCTTACCCTTCCACCTTTCCTCCCCCCATCACCCCACCACCCAAATTAGTCTTTAGAAACCAGTGCATGTTAAGTAGGTTTTCTGGGCTAGCCTGGAACCTAAGCACCTCCTATAACATTGTTTCGGTGGGTAAGTGGATTGTTTTTCAAACCGTCAGGTTCCAGAGGGGCACCCACTTTTGAACAGAATCTGTGTGAACTCAGGGCCCCAGGTTCCTGGACTCCAGAACTTACAGTTCTTGGAAAAGACCCAACGTGCACCCATAAGGCCACTGCCCTTTTACACACAAATTCAGAAGACCCATAGCTTTACAATGGCAAATCTTAACATACAAATGACGCTTCACAATTGCCTGGCACAATGTTTTCAATATGCTTTACATATTTTGAGTCAACATGTTTTTTGAAATTTTCGATAATAACCTTATGGGAATGGAATTTTAAAAAATGGGCATCCTTAAACCACTTTCATAGGTAAGGAAGTTCACGTCGAACGTTGTGAACAGTCACTTGATGGAATCCAGTCCTCCCACAGCAGGCCCTGGGACCCACTCCACAGAACTGCGGGGAGAGGCCCAGGGGCCACACCCTTTTCTGTACCCTCAGTCCCTGACTCACTGTGGCATCATCAAGACAACCCTCCCCACAGATCCCCGGGGGATATTTCCTTCCTGATTCAAAAGGGGTCAACCAAGTGGGAAACTCTCCAAATACAAGGAAATCAGAAGTTGCTCTCTCGCAAGATAACGTAGACAAAGGAGAAGGAGCTGAAGTTTTTTTTTTCATTTCGCTCCGGGGACCAGGGTTGCTACTAAAAATTCCTACCCCTTCTCCTCCCCCCTCCCCCCCCGCCCCCCGCTTCTCTCCAGCTGGTCGGTTCAAGTTCCACACACACGCATTTGTTTCAAGTAAAGTAACTTTTAAAAGATGGGGATTACTTTCTAAACGGCCGTAAAGCTTTTGTTAAACGTGGAGGTAAATGCCTCGCTTTACTGCTCCACTTGGGACCGGCGGCTCCCAGGGCGGCCACGCCCTGCTCCCCCCAACCTTGCCCGCGCCTAGTGCGTCTGGAATGTGGGGCCTCCCTTTGCACCCCTCCCCTGTGCCACCTCTCCGGGATTCCTGGGAGCACTTCGGGGGGCTGCACGACCCGTCTCTCTACCCGGCACCCCAACGCGGGGCAGAACTGGCCACTCTCACTCCAGCGGGACCATCTTGCCACTGCGCCCCCTTCCCGCAGAACCCTGTGCGGACCGCCCCCCAGCCCCTCAGTCCGATGGTCCACAGGGTCTCCGTCGCACAAGCCTCTCTTTGCAAGGCCGTCTTCTCCCCGGTCTCTCCGTGCCCCGCTAGCACAGCGGCCCCCGGGCCATAGCGGGAGGGAAGGGCGCGCCCTGCTTACCTGGGCCGGGCGCTGAGAGCTGTGAGTGTCCCCAGAAGCAGAGCGCAGCCGGCAGGCCTGGGTGGGGCTTTTATAGCAGCAACCTCCTCACAGTGCAGGCGAGGCCCGCCCCGCCCCGCCTCCTTGTTCCCGCGTCCGCTCCCTCCCGGAGTCTGGGTGACTCACCCTCCCCGACCGGCCTGCCAGGACGGCCGGCCCCGCCCTGGAACGTTCCCCCTGCCTCACGGTGCCCGAGCGGCCCCCCGGCACCCGCGACCCAGCCCTCCATGAAGGCGCCCCCGAGGCTTTCTCGAAGGCCGTCGGCCTGGTTTCTTCCTCCCTTCCTCATTTTTCTTCTTGAGTGCCACGTGGCGTGCTCAACCCCGGGTTAGATTAATAAATTAACAAGACTTTAGTACACTCTGAGCTTCATTAAGTCACTTTTTTCTTTTGGCGTCGATGCAATGGAAGGAAAAACTGATCCAAAACACACAAGTCGTGATTCCCCTGAGCTGCGGCCATTGGCATCCAGCTCTCCATTACCATCCGCAAACTTGTTAGCTTAATCTCGCGCCAGCAGTTCCCAGGAGGAGCGCAGGGAGGGCGATCCTTCGGTTCTAAACCCGCCAAGACTCTGAGCCTGCAGGGAGGCCGGAGCCAGGATTGGGGAGCGGGAGCAGCCAGACCCCAGCCCCTTCCAGCGCCGGGAGGCGCCCTTTCCCTGGGAGAGCTCGGCTGCGCTTCTCTCCGAGCCTCCGGAGCCCGGACTCGGCACTCCGCGTTGGGCAGCTCTCTGCGTCCCGGTGGCAGGCCTTCCCGGGCTGGGTGGGGCGGGTGGCTTTCAACCTCCAGTTCCAACAAAGAAGTTTCCTGTCTTCTTTCACAACGGTCGTTTTTTCGCAGCTGCTTAGCCAGTTCCCTTGCTTGGTTTTGCTCAGTTTCTCTCACTTTTCTTTCCTGCTTTGCTTCCACAGGGGCAACGTGTAAGCAAACATGTTTTTATGTGTGACTGCTCAAGTACTGGACTCAAACCTCAAACAGGAATGTTTTGCTAAGAGTCCCAAAGACCTCTCACTGCAGCACCTTTGCATTCCCCCTTTGACACTCACTTCGTGCAGCTCTTTCTCCTAGTCTTAATGCTTCCGTATTTAAATCTATCTATCTTAACGTTCATTTCTACTTGCCAGTTGAGCATCATTTCACTTCCGGGAATCGAAAATGATAGTGAGGCCGACAGACCTCTGTTGGCATGCCAGGTAGCTGCCAAGTCCAGGCTGCAAACGGGGTCTCAGGACACTCAGCCCAGAGCTCACTGTGACACTGTCCGTTCACTTGGAATGATACATGATAGGGCCTCTCCGAGGGATAAACAGAAAATAAAGCAATTGCTTTGATACAATTTCTGATTTACATCGATAGTTCTTCAATTTAGGCCTAAAGCCTAAACCGTGTTTATCTGCCTACTACCCTGAACATTTCCGGACAGATGGTAATGGTTGGACAGGATTCTGCCATCTTTTTCTACTCCTCTAGGCAGATTCCACAGCCTCTTACTCCTAATGGTGCTGTGATAGGCCCCCCACAGAAGATTTAAATCAAATCATGTGGAATACATGAAAGCTGCCAAGTACACACAGAAAAGTTTTTACTTATCTTTGGCATCCAGCAGATCCAAACAAACAGATCTATGCAATAGCCAGGCTTTGCTTCATGCTACAGAACTTGCACTGATGTTATTATAAAAATAAAGTAATTAGAAGTCATGGCTTACAAATATCTGAGGAATGTGGGGCCGATAAGTACGAAAGAACTTACAAATCTTAGTGCCAAGACCCACTGTTTTCTTTTACCTCTCCCCCTGTGGCTGGGGAGAATGTTTCTGCTACAACAGATCTCAGATTACGTCTGCTGTTAGGCCTGCACGCTGTCCTCTCAGGCCTCCGACTTGCTTTGTTCACACTTTACTATACCTCCGCACCTAATAGTGCCTAGCTAGAAATGACAGGCACTTGCTAAAAAGTATAGAATGATAGCATTATTCACTCAATAATAGAATGTCAGAGCAGAAAGAGGCCTTAAGAGAGTCATTTGCCCAATTCTAGATTTTTATACATGAAAGAAGAAACTGGAGCACAAATAAAGACTCCTGCCCAGTCCAGAGACTACATAGTACGTGCAAGTTACTTGTGGCACTGTAACAGATGCCACCAAAAACTCAGTGGTTAAAGCATAAGCATTTATTTGCTCTTAATTTTACAGTTTGAACAGGACTCAGTGGGGATAGCTTGACTCTGTTCCCTGTGATGCTGGGTGGGGCAGCAGTGTGAGAAACTTCTGTTCTTCATAAGCCATGCAATCTATGGTAGTTTAATGTAGTTGCCCAAACGGACTAAGACACCATGTAATATTATAGTCTCCAAAGATGACCACAATAATATTTCCCACCCCATATGTTCTTCTAGAACTTCGTCACTTCCCCATCAAAAGGAGGAGTGTATGCCCACTCCCCCTGAACTTCATGACCCATTCTGAGTTATTTGATCAACAAGTACAGCCGAAGTGATGCTGTGACTTCTGCGGCTAGACCATGAATGCATTTCTACCTTGTGTACTTGGGACACGTGCCTGGGAATGCAGCCACCATGCTGCAAGGAAGCCTAGGCAGCCTGTGGAGGGGAACCAGGGTCCTCAGCTGACAGCCAGGACAACTGGTTCAGGACCAAGTGAGCCACCTTGAAAGTGGACCATCCAACCTTCTGTTGAGCCAACCCAGGAGAAGCTGCATAGGGCAAAGACCTCCCCACGGAGCTCTGTTGAAACTGCACACTAGTGGACAAAACAAATTCTTACTGTTGTTGTAAGAAACTAAATTTTGAGGCAGTTAATTATGCAGCAATGCATAACTGAAACAGTTACCATGAGAGGGAAATACAAACAGTACATTAAAAGGCTCAGGTTGTGTTTCTACAATCATAATTCTGCAAACAATGTGTGTATGTACGTAAAGAGTAAAAGACCTATTTTTCACAGTAGACAATAGGCACTATTTAAAACCGAAAAATTAGAAAATACTGACATGCTATTTAGAAATAAAGGGTCCAGCAGAAGTAATGCCTGCTTGACTGTAATTGGTAGGGTAATAATATGGGGGTAATAATGTATAATTTTAATTTGAACATTTCACCTAAAATGTCATATGGTGTGTTTGAGTGTAATATTGTTATGTTACAGAACTACATGCTTATGTAGTTTTAAATGTAGATTTTGTAATAAAAAGGGGGTGTTATTTGCCAGATCCTATATATAGGTGACTCATCATAAGAATTAGCCACAAGCCTTGAAAGTGTTTGGCTCTGGAGAGCAGAAATGTGGATATCGTGGATCAAGGTAAGTAACTGCTACTGGGTGTGTGTGCCTGTGTGTTGTGCGTGGATGTGTTTGGAAGCTATCATAGAAAGTATGCATTTCCCACTCAATATATATTCTGCTTTGGTTCTTAGCAACAAACCCAGTCTGTTTGTTTTTTTTAAGTGGGCAGCAATGTACTCAGCTAAAAGATTATAGTTTTCAGCTTCTTTTGGAATTAGATGTGCCCATTTAACTAAATTCTGGGCAAGAGAGGAAGCCAATGAAAGTTATGAGGAACAGTTTCAATAAAAACACTTTAAGTGAAAACAGTTGACATGGGTTTTCCCCCCCTGAATCCCCCTTTTTTTTCTACTTTTTGTGCCTAATACTTGATATGATGGCTGGAGCTCTTTCAGTTACTGTGGACCTGGAGGAAAATTGGAAGATGGAAACTAGGCACGAAGGATGAAAAACAAAAACTTGAGTAAGAAAACAAAATTACTGAAAAAAAAAGTTAGGAGGAAACGATTGCCTGTTTCCCTGATGACTGGGAAACCAGTTCAATCCTGAACTGCTTTCCTGTAGATTTCTTCTATATGAAAGAAAAATACATTTCTACCGGCCCAGGCCGGGTAGTTCAGTCGTTTAGAGCGTTGTCCCCATGTGCCAAGGTTGTGGGTTTGATCCCCAGTCAGGGCACATACAAGAAGCAACCGATGAATACACGAATAAGTGGAACAACATAATCGATGTTGTTTTTTTTCTCTCTCTCCCTTCCTCTCTCTCTCTAAAATCAATTTAAAAAATACATCTCTACCTTATTTAAGTCACTTATTTCCAGGCTCTGTTACTAACAAACTTAATTCTAACTAATTATATATACAATTTTATGGAGTTCTCATTTAAATATGCGGCTTTAAAACTATTCACTTGTATAACTCGGCTACAGATAACAATTAAAAGAGGAAGGAGAGAGAAAGAGAGGAGGGAGGGGGAGGGAGGGGAAAATCAGAGACATTGAGTGAGTGAGTACACGTGGGGCTTTGGAGGGAGCCAGTCCGGGGTTCTCATTCTGTTTCTGCTTCTTCCTGGCCAGGTGAAACTTCAAAAACCTCAGTTTTCTCATTTGTGGTATCACAGGGCCATTGTAAAGAGCAGACAATGCATAAAAAGTGCCCAGTGGGTCTTGAAGCAATAGTGGTTATTTCATTGGCTCGTCGGGTCTTTTTAGCATCTAGTCTGCTGAACTCATAGTAAGATTTAAATAAACCTGTTGAATTAAAATGACCCTAATCACACAGAGTGCTCTTGGTGTGGACAAACCGCAATTTCCATTTTCAGGGGAAAAAGTGCAGTAACTCCACCCTCCCTTTCCCAGCTCTAACAGATACTTTTGATCTCAATACCTGCTCTACAAGGCATCCAGAATTATCTTTCTAAGAAATAGGTCTGATTATATGACCCCTCCCTGGAACTCTCTCTGTGGGGTCTGACCTACCTGACAACCTTCTTTCCCACATATGGCCCCGTCTCACCCACCACTCACTGAGGCCAAACGCATTCACATTCACGCTCAGTGCCTTTGTCCACGTTGTTTACTGGCCTGGGGTGTCCCCCCCCCCTCCCGCAATGGTGAACTTTGCCTCATCCTTCAAGCCTTAGAGCAAATGTTGGTATTATTTTCTCATGAAGAAAGCCTTTGCCAAGTCCTTCAGGCAGATTTGGCTCTAATCTGTTTCTCTTCGCATTTTTTACATACCTCCCCTCTTTCAGTGGTCACCTTGCATTTTTACACAGGGTCCAGCAGAAGTAACTCCTGCTCAAGGGTGGCTGGTGGGGTAATACTATGGGCACAATAATTTATAGTTTTAATTTGAACGTTTCACCCAAAATGTCATATGGTGTGCTTGAGTAGGATATTGTTACAGAATTACATGCTTATGATTTTGTAATGAGAGATTTTGTAATAAAAAGGGGGTGTTATCTGTGCCAGACCCTGTATTTTATGTGTTGGTCTCTGCCACTAGACATTTACTTGCTTCCTGTTGTGCTGACAGTGACTTAGCCAGTACCTGTCACTACTGGACTTCTCTCCGTAAATGCATTACGTTGCCTCATTCCTACTTACGGTCACCCCACAAAAAGTAAAAGGCTGGTAATATCCAGTGCGGTGGGATGTGGGTGAACGGGGAATTCTCACGTGCTGTGGGTGGGAAGGCAGTGCAGTAGTGTCTACCAGTGTTTAAAATGTCCGTGCCCTTCGATTTCATGAGTTTGCTCCTGGAAAGCTATCCTGAAAACAGTGTCACACGTGGTCACAGCGGGGTGTGTTCATCAGCGAGGCTAAGTAAAAATTAACTACGGAAAAGTCTACATGAGGGACTGAAGCTGCTGAGAAGAATGGAGTAGAGCAACATGTTCCGACACGGCCAGATTTCAAAAACGCCGTGTGAAATGGATGAACGAGCAGGAGGTGAGCTCGCCCGTGCCTTGTGGGCGTGGTGAGTGACAATGACAACATAAAAAAAGATTATGAAAATGAATTTGGCTAAAAACGCCACCCATTCATGATCATTCTTTCATTCACTGGCTGGGATATTGGGATGCTTTCTGAACTATCAGCGTCTTAGTTCTTACCCCCACACTCTGATTGTATTTTTACTGTTTGTCAAGTCAGAAGATGAGTATTTCCATCTCTACCAGCCTCTATTGTATCTTTAAGCAGCATTTTCCACATGAGGTTGCACAAAAATATATGAACAACTACTTAGGTGCTCAATGTCTGCTATCAGTGGAAAAATCCTAATTCTGGAATAACACATACATCTCTTATATGTTATAAGCATTTGCTCAAAAGAGAACCATATTTTACATAAAATGTGTAGTGAGTATGGAAACGCTCACACAAAAGTAGCTATACTTTGAATGTTTTCACCATTATTAAATGTCCATTAGATTCATTTGGGAGATTTGAATATTTTAAAACTTGGAAGACCTTATGTTGGCTGAGTAAAAAAAAAACAATTGGACTAATATGACTAATTTGACTATATTTATATTAATGGTTATGTACATTTACACATATATTGTTGTGTACATGTATATACACATATATGCAAATATATGGAAGGATATACACTAAACTGATGTTGATTACTTTGGGGAAAGAAGAAAATTGGTATATTTATATAAAGGAGAATGTTTACTTTTTATTACAGTTTTTTATATTATTTGAGTTTTGTTAATGAGTATATATTATATCTATAATTGTAAATAGATAAAAAAGTTATATAGCTAATATAAAGAGGGCTTCCTTCTCACAAATTAAGATGATGACAGCCCATGCCAGGCTGTGGGGAAAACTGTTTTTTAATGGTATTTTTCATATATATTCATAATACACAAGGAAAAAACTCTAGAGGAGCCCTGGTGAGGTGGCTCAGCTGGTTGAAATGCCATCCATACACCATAGAGTTGTGGGTTTAATCCCTGGTCAGGGCACAAACCTGGGATGCAGGTTCCATCCCCAGTCAAGGTGCATGGTGGGGGAGCGGGGGTAAGTAATCAATATTTCTCTTTCATATCAGTGTTTCTCTCTTTCTACTCCTCCCCTCACTCTCTAGAATCAGTGAACATATCCTTGGGTAAGTATTAAAAACAAAACAAAACAAACAAACAGAAACTATAGAGGAAAAGTTGTATATCATAGCATGCTCTCCTGACAAAGAAAACACTGAAGTTTCATTTGGTTTTGATTCCTCTGATAATAAATACTCTGTGATAATGCAACCTAGGTGCAGGCAGATCTTACAGGGTTCATTTACTGTCTGAAAGAAAAGGTTTGATAAGCAAATTAAATAAGATAACTTGTTGCATGAGGTTTACGAGAAGGGTTATAACCTGAGAGGCTAGAGTTGGTACAGGGATGCTATGAGAGGACATCAGAAGCTGGAGTAGAGCTAAGCTAAGTGCCAAGGAAGAAGCCAAGGACACTATAATTTTTAAAAATTCCAAAGAACAAGAGCAGAGTTTGAACAGGAGATGAAGTCAAGTTTCTGCAGCTGGAACAACACAGAAACAAGTAGGAGGAAGGCAAGGAAAATGGAGGTGAGGCTGCAGGTGGGGCTGAAGTGCCCTTGTCTCTGTGGCTCAAGGACAAGTGACGCCTGAGGGTCAAGCGTGGTTGACGTGAAGTGAACATGGATGCTAAATCATCTTTGCCATTTCTTCAAAGAACAATGCAATAGAGAAGAACACGAAGGACAAGGAGAAGACAATAGTGGAGGGGGTGCTGTGTTACTGTGACAGAGAGAAATGGACCACCAGGCACTGCTGCCCTAGGCACACCTGCAGTCTCTTCGGAGCTCCATCCTAGTTTCTGCATGTGGGCACTGGGCAGTTTAGCCCAGACCATCTGGGAGGTCCTTGCTAGCTCTTGAATTTGTAAGGTCTTCCTTCCTAAAAACAGTCTCAGATTCTCTAAGACTCAGCTAAGAGAACCATTGAAAGATTCATGATCCAACTTCATTACTCAGGTGGTAGAATTTGAGTTCCACTCCTTCGGCACTTTGGCATCTGGTTTTCCTGGGGTCCTTGGTGAGAATTCCTCATTACTTTCAGTAGGTGGATCTCAAGGTTATGCTAGAAGCAAAAGGCAAAAAGATGGGTGAGCTGCTCTAATCGGCTCTGGTTGCAGTCTGTTTTTTTTTTTTCTTTTTTCTTTTCAAATGAGAGGTTAGTCTTCCCCAAATCCCAATGATCCAGCCACTCCCTGATTTGGAGACAAACCAGATGATTTCACTGGTCTTTCCCATCTCTGGTTTCTATGATTCATAGCTATAGCAACTAGCGCGGGGTAAACACAAACACAGCTCTAGTATGCAGGTTATGTTGGAGCTCAACGGAAGGAATCTAAGAAAAACCGTTAAGATTGTTTTAAAAAAAAGAAAGGAAAAATTATAACTTACAATACTCCTAACTCAGACATACTTTCTAAAAGGTCTCTCTGTTTCCAGTGCCTCCTATCTTTCCTCTTCAATTATTAACTACATGAACTTTTCCATTTCGCAAATGTTTTACACATATTTTTCAATGAAATTGGTAAAATGCTTATTCTAATACAGATGGAAGCCCAGTTGGTTTTGGTCACCCGTATCCCTCAAGAAGCTGCCAGTATCTGACTAGAAAAATCAAGGAACTCTCAAGACAAATTCATTCAACTCAGCACACACCGAGCACCCACTATAGGTCAGGCCCTAGGGCAGGACTATCTAGCAGATACATACTAGGAAAAAAACATGGTAACTCAACCTTAAGGCCCAGTGGAAGTAAGTAGTTATAATTTGACAAATGCATCAGAAATTAAATTCAAGGGCCAGTGGAACCCAGTAAGAGAATGACAAATCTGTCAGGAGAGGTTAACCAAGATACTCCGTTCTGGCCAGTGCAGTCACAGTTACTCACAGCCACTTGAAGCCATTGCGTAACCGCGAAAGAGGAAATGTAGCATATACCAACGTGTTCAATATCCAGAGGGAGTGTCATTGGAGAGAGGTGTGGCTGTTAATTTTTAAACGGACCATTCTAGTATAAAAACAGGCAAAGAGGATTAGCCACTAGAGAAGATATATAATTCTTTAATGCCACCATTATGAAAATTGTGAAAATAGTTTTGGAACTCCTCTACTTAAGTATTGCCCTAAGGGTCTAAGGCAAATCCTGGTCACTTGAGAGGAGTTTTGAGGAATATTTAAAGGTCATTCTGAGCCAAGGCTCATGACTAAGAGTCCAAAGGATAGAAGGAGGAAAGTGTATTGGCAACCGGGGTTAGGAATGCATGAAGCCCTGTTCAAGCCCTCATTTTTAACTACACCACATGATGGACTCAGGAAATCCGATCATTCTGATACGAGGTCTGAAGTGGATAGCTATCAGTCCAATAAAACTCTCAGAGTTCCTGAAATACTAAATATTCAAAGTCATGTAATACTATTTAAATGTAATTCTTTGTTTTGGTGAGAATATCCACAAATAGAGCAGACCGAAATGGAATCTTCAGTAATAATGTACCTATGGCTGAGGCACGTACATACCAAAATGAGTCTCAAAAACCGATACTCCCCGGACCAACTTGTTTGAGATTTCCAATTAGTGACACCGGCCTCCTGTAGGTCACCATCAACACGGATTCAGTCCACACCGTCAGCCCCTTTCCTTTTCCAGAGCCAGTGGCCTTCTTGTGGGCATTCTAGAGAGCAGGAGCAAACGGAGACTTGGCCCCAGACGCTGAAGAGGAAAGGAGGCGCGGAGCTGGCGGGTGCAGACTCGGCCCGGAGGCCTCTCCCAGTCAGTGCTCACAAAGGCCGGCCAGGGCCCTGCACCAGCAGTGTCGTTCTTCCCTCAAAACCTGAAATCGTCCGCAGAACCGTGAACGTTGCTTGTCCGTCTTTTCACAAATCAGTCTGTTACTACATTATGCACGTCATAAAGTTATCTACCTTGTAGAGTTAAAAAAAATACATGAAGCGTTCATCTCAATGATACCAAGCTGAAAAGGAACGGCTGAGACCCACATCGGCTGGCAGCGCTGGTCTCCATATTACTATTGCGTTTTAACTGGTTAAGCCACATTTTCTCTCTCGAGGCTGTAGTGTGCATTTTAAACATTTGAACATTAACATAAATATCACACAAACATTACAACATTTTTGGGAGGAGCTCATGGCATGACTTACTTTGACCCTCAAGCTCCTCAACGGAGGGCACCTTGGGTTTCCGGTTGGGCCTCTGGGCTCAGGGCTTGGCTCACTTCCTTTTTCTTTCCTGTACTCCAGAGTCCTCGTTTTAAAAGGTCAGGAGAGAGACCAACTAGGTCAAAATAGCATTTAGAGTGAACCATCTTTTCTAAGTGACTTTCTTGGGGGGATATGAATGTTTTTCCCCATGGATTCAGGATCCATGTCCAAATAATATAATTGGAGTTTAATTCCCCAAAGAATAATTTTTGCAGTGATACCCTTCCTCCATGTAGCTTTGGGCTGTAGAGGAAGGAGCAGCCTCTGACCCAGCTCCGTGAGGACCTGCAGCACTTAGCGCCCTGTTAAGTCCAATGCCAGTAGACTTAAGATCCCGTTGTCTTGGCCATACTCCCCCCAGCGTGGCAGATGTATTTGATAACGCAGAAACAAAAATGACAGATTGTCAAGTAAGACTGATCACTACAAGTTTTTGTTTAGGTTGAAAAATAGCCTCCACTGATCTTTAGACTTCCCTAGTTCCCATTCCACCCCCAGATCTATCCTACATATTACAGCCATGTTTTCCATTACAGAATTTTAACCATGCTGCTCCACTCTATGGCCACCCCCATGAAAACACTTGATTACTCGCTAGCTCAAGACAACACCCCCAGTCTCTAATAAGGCACCCAGGACTTTTTATTGAGTTCTCTCCAGGACGCTTTGTTCGGCTCCTTTGGATCCCTTCACCACAGGCACCCTGGCCAGCTCTCAGCCGCCCTGGATGACCTGCTATTCCAACGTGCCGCGTGCCTGCACCTCTGCAACGCTGAAATGTTCCTTCCAGTCTGGCAAACTCCTTTCAAGTTTTAGCTCAAATGACATCTCTCACTGATTTAACTTGACAATACTTCACACTTACACAGTGAGTTGCAGTTTAAAAAGAACTTTGATATCCATTATTTATTGGAAGGCCACTAGAGCCTGGAGAATATGCTGGGAAGGCATAAATATCTGAATTGTACAGATGAAAAGACTCGGCTCAAAGAGGGGAAAGGTAAGGCCTTAGCAAATGATGTTCAGACTCCTACTCAGTGCTCGCCCCCAACCTCCCCACCTCCAATGCCTCTTCCAATAAGTTCCAGCTGTGAGCTGGCTCCTTGTAAGACCCAACCTCTCACACTTCTCCTCACGTCGCAGCTGACAGTCTTAACATTCTGAAGACGTCCCCAACTGCTGGATATGAATTAACTCTAGCATGGGCTCCAGGGAGGCAGAAGGCTTGGCTGACAGCAACCTCAGCACTCCCTGGTATGCAAAATGACATTTTGGCCTTAGGCACTTACTAAGTTACACAGTCCTTGCTCCTTAAGAGCAAAAGTTTTCAGGCACTAGAGTGTAGCATTAAAAAAAGCCAGACTGAATTAGGGACTGACCTACCACTTTATTAGCCTCCCAACGTGTGCACACATGCAGAGGGAGACCTTCCAGCCTAATGCACAGTGATTTCAGTTTTCTTCACCCTCTTCCTGAACTCAGAAGAACTCATTGTGCAATCCTATGAGACAGCATGTTGGAGTTGGACAGAAACTACTTCCAGCTGCCCGCTGTGGTACTTGGGAAACTAGTGTGTAGCACTCTCAGTGGGGCAGAGGGCAGACACTGTACTTGCAAAATGTATTCCATTATTTATTTTTCACATTAGTAAAACTGCTCTTTGCATATCATTGGGATCCATAACGAACTAGTTAAAAATAAAACACAAGCTCTGTAAAATACATTCCATTTCTTAGTTGTGCAGAAATGTGAACTTTCTCATTCAGTTCAAGAGATGATAATTACTTAATTTTTTTTTCTGGACTCATTTCTCATTTTCAGTTGAAAACTTCAGAGCAAATTTAAATGTCTCAGGGAGGATTTGTCAGTAAGACTGTTCCTGGACACAATGTCCTCCTCATTTATTTGGAGTCTCATCTAAGAGGCTAAAGCAAAAAACCTTACAGCTAGCTCAGGGGCCTAGGTTGGGTAGAGGTGTGTTGAAAGCCCAGCTCGCTGAACTGCGGACAGCCTGGATCTGCCGGACTTCGGAGGGCACACCCTGCAGAGCTGCGTACCACGGGCTTCTTTTCAGAACACGGCGACTGGGCACGGGTGTCCCTTTGGTAGAGGGTCTTGTTTTGTTTCGTTTTGCTTCTGCTCCAGGAGGACTCACAGACTTGTTCAAAGTTTTGGCTGCCAGGTAGAATGTTTTTAAGAGATTTTGAAAGATGCTATCTTCTGAATTGTTAAGCCTAAACTAAATTTGTATTTTTTGTTATTCTTACATGGGCATAACAGTAAATGAGTTAGCATTGTAAAATGTATCCAAAATGTAGAGCTTTATTCTTTTTTGAGGGGTGACTGGTGTTGCCTTTAATAAACATTACACTTTAAAAATTCACTTCCTTGTGCAGGGCTCCCAGCTGCCCACAGACCTGCCCTTGTGAGCGGGGAGGCCTCAGAGTAAGGAGGAGACGACCCAGCCACATGCTGGTGTATGGAGGGCTCGGAGGAATCAGCACAATTTAATACATGTTGATGGAGCATCTGGAGGCCGCCTAGCCCTGGAATTGGATTTGGGTTATACACACAGCTGTATAGACGCCACCATTGCCCTTGAGAAGTGTACGATCTGTTTAGGGATATACATACAATCCTCAAAGGAGAATAATGTAGGATAACATCTGAGATTCAGAATTTGTGCTATTTTAGTAAGTATTGCAGGAATTCAAAGGAGAAAAGGCTTTTAGAGGTTTGAGTCCTGAGGAAACTTTTATGCCCTGGACCCTGAAAACAGGAATCTCTGATTTCCTCATTTCATTTCAACGCTTCTGTCTTCACGTCTGACTTTTGAATCCAAGTCTTTTTTCCCTCTAGCCTTTGTCCTCCGTAACTCCCCTGTAATACCTGACACCGTGAATTATACCCCTCCTACAGAGTGTTTATTCTGAGATCATCTCAAATTTATATGAAAGTTACAGAAATAGTATACACGGCTCCTGTATCATCCTTTCAAGACTTCCTGTTAACATTTCGCTGCCTAAGGCCTCCAATTTCAGAGTAACTTGCAGACACAATACCCCATTATTAATGTAGACCTCAGTGTTTATTTCCTAAGTACAGAGCAATTCTGACATGACCACATCAAATCAGGAAATTAATATCCATACCTTACTGTCATATAACCCACATGCTCCATTCTGGTTTGACCGATTGTCCCGATAATGTCCTTCAGGGGACTAGGATCCAGACCAGGAACATGAGTCACGTTCGGTTAATCTTTAAGTGAAACATTCCTGCCGGGTTTCTGTCTTTCGTAACCCTGACATTTTGAAGATTGCTAACCGATTACTTTAGATACCAATTCCTCGGTTTGAATTTCTCTGGTATTTCCTCATGGCAAGAATATATCACAAAAGTCACGTTGTGCTCTTCTTGGTGCGTACCAAGAAACACACATTGTCGATTTGTCTCATTACTGGTAATATTAACTTCAATCACTTGGTTAAAATAGTTTCTGTTTGGGTTCTTCAGCATTAAGTTAACTAATGTTATACATAATAAATTAGTAACTATCTTGTAGAGAGATTCTTTAAGACTACGTAAATGTTCCTATTTGCCATCAAATTTTCGCCCACTGCATTTAGAATCTTTGATGATTCTTAGCTAAATAGTTAAATTATAATGGCTGCAAATTGGTGAATTTTCTAATTCCCCGTCATTCCCTCTAGACTTATGGGTTGGAATTCTGCTGCAGGACAGAATGTTCTCTTCATTCTCTATTTATTCACTGATGCCAATGTGGGTTTGTGGATGACATTTTACTCAAAGGATTCCAGTCCACCACTGTCATTATTTGATGCTCAAATTTTCATTCAAGCTAGCTCCCATGTTCTTTTGACATTCAACCATCATTCTTTGAGTACTTTCTTACTTTGTTACAAGATGATGTAATTTCCCTGCCCTGGTCTTAGAATAAGTCATTTCTCCAAGGAGCCCTTACTTCTTTTAGTGGAGAACAGGATTTAGGAACCAAGATCTGGGTGCCAGATGCGCTATTGCTACTAGAACATCATTGCTTCTAGATCCTACAGCAGAATTAGAAAATATGTGTGCATGTGCACACACGCAGAACTGTTTCTCCATCTTTCTCTGTGTATATGGTAAGTACCATGAGTTCATTCTGATACTCACAATTCTAAACCAACATCACAGGGTTTATTCTTGCCTTCCCCTTCCCCATTATTCTCAATGTATTTATTTGCTCAGTTAACCGGGTATGTGCCCAAACTCCTAGCCCCTCCCGAACAGAGGGGGAGAGGAAGAACGGGTTGTGGGGGGGGGAAGCCAGCTTGGTCCCAAACATGTTAGCCCCAATTATCTGGTAAAGGGGCTCCCAACCTCCCTATCAATTTTTCCCCACCAAGTTCCAGGCCCCATTTTCAGTCCATAGATTCTATAGGACACCGCCTTAACTGTACTGCTGACCTTTGGTTGAGAACACTGCTGGTTGTCTTTTCACCCCATCCACATCCTCCCTCTGACATTTCCATTCGCCAGCGGAAGCACTCAGGCTAAAGCTGTCTCTGAAACCTCTCACTTCCTAATTCCACACACGTTGTTTCATGTGCCACACCTTCCATTCAGCTTGTGTTCCCAACACCTACTGTCTATTACCTAGTTGAGACTCAATGTTATATGTGGTAGATACTCATTTTGGGGGCAGAGTTAACTCTGATAGCTAACTTTTAAATGACTTTCCAGTTTACTTCTTTACCATCTGCCTGCTATTTGTATAGTTAATATCTCCTTATTATACGACTTTCTCCTTTCTAAATAATCCTTTAATATTGTAAATTTCCTAAAATTGATGCCATCTTGTTCAAAAAGCCTTACATGTGTCCTGATTGCTTTCTAAATGAAATCAAACAACCTGGGAGTAACAGTTAATACCTTCCACTATCAAGCTCTAAACTCTTCACCTCCCATTTGCTGTCCTTTGCTCCCAAACTTATTACATGAGTACATTTGCTATTTCCTAAAATCAGCACTTTTCACACGATTTCTCCTTATGCTCTAATTTGATTCCTTTTTGTCTGTTAATATTTTATGTGTTTCAAACACAGCTTAAAGTTATGAGTTTCTTATGCAAGCATCCCTTTTTCTTACTTATGCACTACTGTGCCATTTCAATATTCTGCCCTGTATTATTGCTAATTGTGTACATATATCTCCCCAACTAGATTAGGAAATCCCTGTAAGGCAGAAACCAATCGTATTTATCTTGAAATCCCAAGAGATTGGTATAATGTATTACACCCTACAGATGCTCAAAAATGCATTATTAGTTCCACAGAGGACAAGCAAAGTTTTGACAGGTGCAAACAAATCCATCCAGATGAAGCTCTATGTGCAAAAGCATGCATGCAAGGACAGGAATGGCTAATTCACGTGGTACCAAAGCCTGGCTGAAGCAGGTGTTGCATTAACACAATGCTCAGAAGAGACCTGAAATCTGCAGCCATGTGGCATTGCCTTACGGCAGAGCAACTCTTGGGATTAACATGCACAGTACCCTCCTGTGCTGTTTTTTTGGGGGATGGGGAGTAAGCAAAACCCAGGATAGGAAGTATAAGAAGTATTTCCTTTTTCCCTCTAAGAAATGCTTATTCTCAAGAAAAGGGAAGAAGAAAGTCAACTCACTAACCACAGAATCTGTTTTCTGACTTTCAAATCAGCATTTAATTTACACCTAGCCCCCCCCCCATTACCTCAGAGAATTCACCAGGCTGTACCATGCATATACAGCAATTAAAAAAACAACAACAAAAAACCCTTTTGTAGCTCCTTGCTTGATTACTTAACAGTAGCTCATAAACTGAAAGCAAACACATATGCCAAGGTGAACCCTTGGCAGAATCTTCCTTTTTGATGAGGAAATCTAGAGGCCCATTCTAGATATAGTCACCTGGGCCTCAGCTCTTTCCAGAAGCTTTGCTCAGACCAGACCCAAACCCCAGGTCGATGTCTGTGTACCTGCCCTTACATACCTTCATAAGGAGTCTGGACATTAGCCAAAGGAACATGGCAAGACTGGAAGTCACAATTAAATGCATTCCCTTTATTTCAACATCTCAGTGAGAAACTCAACAACTCTTGGTATCAAATATTCTAAGGTATATGATTTAAAAAAAATACCATGTGTCGACTTCCGGCCAAGATGGAGGCATAGGTAGACACACCGTGCCTCCTCGCATAACCAAGATAGGGACAACAACAATATAGAAACAAAATAACAACCAGAACTGACAGAGAATTGAAGTGTATGGAAGTCGGACACCCAAGGATTTAAAAATAGACACTGTTCATCCAGACAGGTAGGAGGGGCGGAGTCAGGCCGGGGGAGGGACCCAGAGCAGAGATCTGAGCTACCCGGGCGGTGCGCAAGTCCGCAGCAGGCAGACCATGGGCGCACCAGCGGCGGTGGCTGGTGGGCCCCAGCCAGGGGGTGGCGACCGACAGACCCAGCGAGGTGGCCATTGTGAAGCCAGGCACTGCGCCCAACTCAGGGTCCCAGCACCAGGAAATGGAGCTTTGGGTCACCGACTGAAAAGGAAGGTCCCACCAAGTGCACAGGCCCACCCACATGGGAATTGGCACCAGAGGGGCCCAGTTAGCTTGTGGAAAGCGGCGGAGGGGTCTGAGGTCCTACAGAGAGCAGATCAAGCACCATTGTTCCTTCTCGGACCCTGCCCCCACATACAAAGTCACAACCCAGCCATTGGGGTGCCCCGCCCTGGTGAACTCCTAAGGCCCCGCCCCTTACTAAAGGTTCAAACAGAAGAAGAATTGAAAGCCCCAGAACCCATCCTTTTAAGTGACCAAGAGATAGCCAACCTATCAGATGCACAGTTCAAAGCACTGGTGATCAGGATAGTCGCAGAATTGGTTGATTTTGGTTGCAAACTAGATGAAAAAATGAAGGCTACAATAAGTTTAATGAAGAAAAATGCACAGGGAACCAATAGTGATGGAATGAAAGATGGGTCTCACATCATTGGAGTGGACCAGAAGGAAGAAAGAAACATGCAACAGAAAAGAATGAAGAAATAAGAATTCAAAAAAATGAGGAGAGGCTTAGGAACCTCCAGGACATCTTTAAACATTCCAACATCCAAATTATAAGGGTACCAGAAG
>CM052538.1:150914168-151010741 GCA_028533065.1 Trachops cirrhosus
TGATGTGAGACCCATCTTTCATTCCATCACCATTGGTTCCCTGTGCATCTTTCTTCATTAAATTTATTGTAGCCTGCATTTTTTCAGCTAATTTTCAACCAAAATCAACCAATTCTGTAAGTATCTTGATAACCAGTGCTTTGAAGTGTGCATCTGATAGGTTGGTTATCTCTTGGTCGCTTAAAAGGATGGGTTCTGGGGCTTTCAATTCTTCTGTTTGAGCCATCTTTTTGCTGTTTTTTGTTTTGTTTTGTTTTTTGGTCTTGTTGAGCTCCTGTAGTGAGGGGCGGGGTCTTAGGAGTTCACCTGGGCGGGGCACCCCAGTCGCAGGGTTGTGACTTTGTATGTGGGGGCGGGGTCCAAGAAGGAACAATGGCACTTGCTCTGCTTTCTGTAGGACCCCAGACCCTTCCGCCACTTTCCGCAAGCCAACCGGGCCCCTCTGGCACCAATTCCGGTGTGAGTGGGCTGCACAGGACAAATCTTAAATGTCACAGGATGGCATGGCTGTCCCTGTCCTGTGTCTTTTCCTCTCATCTCCCATGTCCACAACCTGGCCACCTTAACCTTTGTATATGCTGCCTTCTTTTTGTGTGGAAGATCTTTTATTCTTCCCTTCTAACTCTTCATTTTTAAAAGACTCAGCTCAACCTTCATATTAGAAAAATCTGCCTTAATTTTCTAATAAGAAAGGTTAAACAGCTTTCTTATCTTACTTTACTGGAGCATTTATTTACATAGATCAGTGCTGTGTCCTTCACTGGAATGTGAGCTTCCGGGAAAAAAAGAATCTATCCTTGTATCTACTTGTTCATTTACTCATATACCCAACTTATATCTACTAAATAACTATGTGACAGATGCTTGAGTTAGGTGTGTGTTACATGATGGTGAACCAAACAAATATGCCCCTGCCCTTTTAGAGCATATAGTCTATTCAAGAAGAAAGATAGTAAGTCAAATAAACAAATACATACTGTGATATATAGTAAAAGAAAATGTTATGAGTGGGGACCTACTTTAGATAGTGTGAGACACAGATATGGCCAAACTTTTACTGAATTAAATATTTTCCAAGAGGTATGTATGAATTACACCCTTACCCTAGAGGTATAAGAGGGCCAGGCCCATGACATCCTTGCTAATGCTAACACTGAGTCTGTTTTATTCTTTTTTCAAAAGAAAAAAATGCTCATATTGTTGATGTCACTTCGTTATACATTCTCAGAACTAAAAATCAAGAAAAAGAACACAAGACATGATCAAATATATGTTTTATAAAAGGCTTAATTAAGCACAAGTGGAAAACTAAGACTAGCATTATATATAATCAGTTACTCAAATGTATGGCTAAAATAATTTCAAAACAATCACTTGCAAGATCACATACTTTACTAAGTAAAAAGTAGTATTAAAAAAAAACAAAAGTCAGGACTTTCTGGTATTTAGAAGTCTGAAGAAATCATTATCTAGCTTTTTAAAAAGAGCAAATTCCAAGGGAATCCCTGACTCCCTAGGTTCACTGCCAAATGATTCACAACTAAAGTATTTCTGAGATATAGGAGTAGGTGACAAAGCAAAAAGAAAGCAGTCCATTAAAGGAGATGTTTAAAAAAGGAAATGGGAGGGTGAGGAAATTATATATTAAAATACATAAAACAACTTTACTAATAGTTACTCATTAATTAAACATATTTTATAAACGACCAAGAGGAAATCTAAACTAAACAAAACTTGGTAGTTTAAGATAAAAATACCCAACTATCACTTTTAACAGTTGGAAAAGATTTCTAGAACTCTAGAGAATTCTAGATTTCTTATATTAATGTAAATTTTTTATACTAATATAAAACACATAACAATCGCAAAAAACAAGGCTAATATTGTCTTGGACTTACAAATGATGCACATATTTCTGAAAACTTGAGTGGAAATTAAACAACACGAATACAAAAAATTAAATAAGTCCATCCCTTCCTTAAGTCCAAGTTAGCTACAATAACATCAGCTGATCATTACTTTTTCTAAATTCATCGATGTGGTCCTGAAAAATTTAAATTAATCAGTATAGATGAGGAAAAAATAGCTTATGTTTTATCACACATTAGCCTTATCAGCTGGAAGAATAAGATTTTTCTGGAAAACATGATCATCTCTTTGCTTTCAGGAGTGTATTTCAGTACTCAACTGGAATTTGTGCCAAGAGACAGAGGCATTCGTCACTAACTCTATAACACAATAAAAGTTGTTGTTTTAACAAATGTTTGCCCAACAAAAAATTGTTAACTTGGCCCTGGCTGGTGTGGCTCAGTGGACTGAGTGCCAGCCTGTGAAGCCAAGGGTTGCTGGTTCTACTCCCAGTCAGGGCACATGCCTGGGTTGTGGGCCGGGTCCCCAGTTGGGGGTGTGTGAGCGGCAACCAATATCTCTCACACACTGACATTTCTCTCCTTCTCTTTCTCCCTCCCTTCCCCTCTCTAAAAATAAATAAATAAAATCTTAAAAAAAATTGGTAGCTTGTTAACTTTTCAGAAGCAGGAAGCTTTTTATTTTAAATTTTAGTTTCTGCAGTGGAATATCACCAAGTTTTTAAAGGTACTGACTTTACTAACCTGCAACAATCACAACTGAGGAAAACTGGGACAACTGTAATAGAACGACAACAACCAGAACTGTCAGCCCTGGCCAGGAGGCTCGGTTGTCTGGAGCGTCAAGTTGTGCACCAAAAGGCTGGGGATCACTCTCTGGTTGGGGCATGTACAGGGCACAATGGATTGATGCTTCCCGTCGATGTTTCTCTCTCTCCCTACCTCTCTCTCTAAAATCAATAAATGTATCCTCAGGTGAGGATTAAAAACAAAAAAACAAACAAAAAGCCCCACCAGCAACAAAAACACCCTGTCACAATGGGTCAGAAACAAGGTTTACATGTTGCACAGGATGGTATTTGACGGTGGCAAGATTTAATGTTTTGAGCCACTCTCAACAGACTGGTAATATAACTCAAGTTATAAATATAACACACAACAGTAAATATTGCTCTTGGAAAAAAGCAAGTTATTTTCCTAGTTACAATTTTTGGAAAAGGTCTACTATAAAAATAATTTTCTTTTTTACATACTTCCCTGCCATGATCATGTTAAAACATATTTAGATTTTCCTCAAACATCAGAAGTTAAGAGTATAGTTACTATTCTACTTCAGCTGAAACATTCCTTCACACAGCTAACAAATTTTTTCAAGGCACTCTAAGAACTTCAAGGACACACAAAAAAATGTTCATCTTGTCTACTGATCTTTTAGGCATATTTTCCCCCAAACATTTCCAAATTGAACACTGTTATAACTGTTTCTCCTTCATTTTCCATGGTAGAGTCCTTAAGTTATTTTTCTTTTATTTGGAGCCACTCCTTCATTTTCAACTTGCTGAGCAGGCAGGCTTTTGGTTTCCATGGAAACTGGATTCCTGCGGCTGTGTGTAGGCATTCTTGTTCCACTAATCTAAGAGATGAAGCAAAGAAGAGAAAATAGTTTAACATGTTTACAACATATTTATATACAGTCAACTCTGTATTATTACCACATGCATTACTTTCTTTGTAAATGGTCCTTTATATATTTTTAATCCCTAGCCACCTGGCTGCTTCTAAATAAGCTTTAATATGACACAGTTTTAAAGTACTAAATTTTCAAGTAACAATCAGGAAAGGGGACAGATGAAAGTAGATGAAGAGAAGCTAAGAGGAAACCACTCTCTGTGTTAAATGTGGAAGAGGTCGAAATGTTAAATTAGAAAATGAGGGAATCACAGGCCTTTTTAGCAATGTGTCTGCAGTGACAAAGCTGAAGGGCAGGAGAGAGGAAGAAATGAAAACTATGATGGGAGGGAAAGGAACTTCACGAAGGTCAGAGCTGGTACAGAGGAGGGAGAAATTACAAAGTAGAGAAAGAGCAAGATAAACAGAAGAGTACAGAGAGGAGGGGAAAAGAATAAATGTGGAAGAGATGTAAAAGAGAAAAGAGCCCAAGTAAGGAAGGAAAAACTAAAGAGCTGAGAGAGAAGATAAAGGGAGGGGGGAGAGGAAGGAAGGAAGAAGAAAAGAAAAAAGAATTAGGAAGGAGACTACAGAATATGAAAAAGAGAAAGAAGGGAAATGGGGGAAGAAACTTAGCTGGGGTGCTGGTTCTACCTTAATGTCTAGCTCACACTATCTAGGGACGAGAGAAGGTACATTGCTAATTATAGCCATGCCGAAGATGAGATCTGGAAACGTGGTCATTACCTTGGCCACTGACAGAGCATCAAGTTTTAAAATGGGTTAATGGAGAAAGCCAGGCCTCACAGAGAATGACCAAAACTTTACAGCCTTACACCACTTCCCCAGAAGCTGTCCGTGTCTGCCTCTACTTTCCCTAGCCACCCTGTATCCTTCACATCTTGTCCAGTGAACTCTAGACCTTGGACTGATGGGTGTTGCTGTAACTCCAAGCACTCTCCCTCATATTCCTAATACAACAGACAAATCACTAGCACTGCTCTAAAGGGATACTGGCTCACTGAGAATGAATCAGATCCCAGCTTCTCTCACTTAATATCTCATCCCTTTAGTGGCATTTTTGGGTTTACCATTAGATGTCTAGAAAGGACAAACTTGAGATGAGATTTGAGTCTGCCAGTCTGTCTGAATGTGATCAACTTTTGTTACATACCGATTAGAAAAGTGCTGTGCATTTTAGATGATCTAGGCCACTCCCCACACAGCTGGTATTCACTATAAAAGTATACTGAACACACTAACTGTATCTACTATATCACTGAGGAAAGCAAGCATTCTGAAATGTCCACTGTAAGACTGTGTGTGTAATGAATGTTTATTACAGAAATGTTGAAGGAGAAAAGGGATGGGCACAGAGCCACTGCAGAAGGACTGGAAGCAGAAGTGAGAAGTAGCACAGAAAGCAAATGGGATCCCACTATTAAGCTTCGTTCTATGAAGGAGGCAGAGGTAGCCTCTACTGGGGTAATCTCAGGGTTCTGGTGCCCAAGGCACTATACAAAGATAAGATACCAATTCAAGTGGACTAGAAACTAAGGGATCACATTAGAGACAGAAACATTTGTTACATGAGTTTTTATAGCATGAAATACATAAATGATTTCTGTTTCACATAGTGTCTTACTTTCCCAAGCCTCTTGAAGCTTTGGTCTTCACCTATTGCTGCTAAGGCTAGAATCCCTATCTCTGCTTATCTTGGTTGGACTAGAAAGTCCCATTCCTATGGCCTACCTAGGAGGAAATAGGGAGGAAGGTGGAGTAATTCCCACCAAATGTAGGGTTAGATTGTAGGGCAGTATGTCAGAGATCACCAGCAACTTTCCATGGGCTTGGAGAAAATATGAAACCAAGGATTAGTTATCTAATTTCTACTGTACCTAATGCTAGGCTGTATGACAACTAGGTCCTGAATAATCTAAGTGTTTGTCCCTGAATGCATGAAGTATCTTAAAAAACACAAATGAGTGAAGTGCTCAGTAGTATACATGTAACTGAATTGTTTAACTTTGTATTTACGTGGCCAAACCCTACATATATTGAACTGTGTCCAGGTATGAGACTGCTGACTCTCATTAAAAAGGAGTGAGCCACTCCACAGAGAATTATGTTATAGGTGAGAAACTATAATCAGAGTTTCTAAGTTAAAAGGAATTCATTATTCTAGAATGAACATAAATCCTTTAAAAAGAGTTTCAATTATTATTTTTAGATTAGTTAAGAAAAGTGTGCCTTAGGAGGTTATAAAAATCACAACTTATATTAAACATAAACTGGAAATAGGCAACCAAAACATTACATAAAATGGTTTAAAATGCTAAGAACTTTCTTCATTCTTTCATTCATAGCAACTAGTTAATGACATTTATATATTTTCTTAGACAAAGTTAACTAAGAATGTGCAAGGAGTTCTCATTTCTAAAAGGATCCTCCCAAACAGTAACATTAAAAAACTGAAAAACGTATATAAAAAAACCCATTCACTAAATTATTTTAAAAACTTCAGCATTTGCATTCCAGCTGTTTCTCAAAGGACTTGAGTACATTTGCTCAAGGTGAAAGAAAAAGAGCGGAGAAACAGCCACACAGTCCACACGTGACACATGTTCTGGGCGCACACGTGGGGGAGACTACAGAACTTAGACAATGATTTTCACTGAAAGGCTTTTGGCAGCAGGGAAGGAAAATACATTGTTTTCTTATTTCCTGAACATTCAGATTCCGATTTGTAGAGATCAAAACTTTTACTACAGCTGAACTCAGTCTGGAACTTCTTCCATGATACAAAGAACGAGTGACATGATGAAGGGTATTTCTTAGTCATGGCCCTACAGGAAGCCTCAGACAGAGGGAAAACATCCAGCTGGTATTTCTGGGAAGGAGTCTATAAAGAGACTAACATTTATTATAACTGAATAAACACTGAGCTATGTAATACTTAGCAAAACACAATATAGTCTTTAACATTTTATTGTACTTTTAATAAGCACTGCATTCCCTAATCACTAATGCTAGTTTTTATATTTTCCCATATCCTACTTACCAATTTTTAATTGTATCATAATTTTATTGTATGTATTCTGTAAATTGCCTCAAATACTTAATGAAATAGAGCATTATCATAAAAAATTACCAAAAACGTAACTTTGCTTTTCATAGAAACAAAGGACTTAACTATGTGGATGCTTCACTCATGCCCCCACTGGGTAAGCTAGAAGAACTTTCTTTAGTTGACTTATAAAGCTTACAAAAAACAGAAAGTTTCGCTGACATAGCAACTAAACTCAGGAGAGCATTAACTTTTTCTATCCTTTCCATGGATATAGCTTTTACAGTGATGTTATGATTGATATGGCGAATGTGGACATCAAGTTGAAATAGTATAGAGCTAGTGAAATAGATTAATAATAAACAACACAATGGAACATTGAATTTAAAAAAAGATCTTACCTTTTGTTGTGCTGTGGGACCTAGTGACTTAGGTGGAAAAGTACAAGGTATTCTTCCATGATGGATATGGTACGGTAACAATAGACTGGGATCTAATGGAACCCAAGGAACTGAGAGACTGGAAGGGACACCAGGGAGGCTGCAATGTGTTTTATGTAAATTGTATGTTGTCCTAGTGACTTTTCCATCAGAGGTCTTGTAGATCAGGAGTGAAGAATCTTCTGCTGCATGAGACAACAAGTAGGAACCCTCCTGCAAGCTAAATCCACACAATGAAACTCAACTCAATGTGTCAATTTCAACAGCATTTTCTTAACCATGGACTATGAGTAAAATAAAAAACAGTACAGAAATGGGATACCACCTCTAAAAATAATTTTATGATCAAATTAGATTCAAGAAGTCTTTTAAACTATTTTCATATCCTTTAGGCAACTAATTTTAATTCTTATTCCAAAGTTCAAGATATATGATTATTTTATTTTTACTGTCATATCAGCCAATTTGTAAATTTTCAATTATTTAATGGGAAACAAATAGTCTACCTAATTGGGTAATCATGGACAACATACACTTATACTGAAAAGCATTTCATGACTGTACATTCATGCCATTCTTATACAGAACATTTTAATTCATTCAACAAACACTGCATCTACCTTGTATCTAGTAATAGGTGAACAGACATACAAAAGTGCATGTGACACATTCACTACACTGAGTACTTTAAAAGTAGCAGAAACAGTTAACGGATCACAATATAATGAGGTACCAGCTGATAGATGTTGAAAGTTCATCGTGAGTAAACTACTGTACTGCTTATATCCATTTTATTATTAAATCTCCACAACAAAACTTCAGTGCATAATATTAATTATTAAGCCCATATTAGACATAAACAGAAGTTAGAGATGATAAGCAATATGACCAAAGACCTGAATGCAAGGCTTGGATATAAAAGTAGACAAATTCCACAGGCCATACCCTTAATCATGATCCTCTCTGTCACAATAATCAGTTCTGTCAAATATCAAATATAAATTTTCCTTAGAAAACTTTTAAGGAATTAAGTGTATCAACATAAAGAGCTAAACGAATATGGTTAATATACTGTACTTTCTTAAGATTTGATACTCCTAGCTCAAAGGTGCTAAGAAGAGCATCAGTTCTTTCCCACAATATATCGTTAAAAATAAGAATTAATCATGCTTTAGTTATATGGATCTGCCTACAAACCTGGTAAGTTGCATTTTCATTAATTTTTTTTCAAACACATTTGTTCATTGCTTTTTAGAGAGAGAGGAAGGGAGAGAAACATCAATGAGAGACAGAAGCACCAACCGGCTGCCTCCTGGACACACCCAGACCAGAGGTAGAGGGTGCCAAGACCAGGAATCACATGCGCCCTGGTAGGGGATCAAACCCACAACAGGTATGGGCCCTGCCTGAGAATCGAACCCACAACCTTTTGGTTAGACACAACACTCCAACCAAACTGAACCACACCGGACTGGGCTTTCTCATTAATTTTTTTAAGTAGAAAAGTAATAGGTGTGGACAAAGGAGGTACAGAAAATTATTCTTACCCTCTGGAGAATTTCTTTTCCAAATAATCACTTTCATATTTTCATATAAGGAAATGCATAGTTGATTTGGTAGTAGGAGTAAATATCATTTTAAAAATTGATCGTTCATCAACAAAAATTATATAGCTTAACTAATTTCCCCAAAATAAAGATGGCTTTGGTTAGCAGAGAGAATTCAAAAAGAACGAGAGATGCTCCAAAGAAGAGTATCTTAAAAGTGCCACAAAGCACAACGTACATGGTGAATAAATGGCCTCCCCAAAGCACGTATGTCCTAAAGCCTAGAATCTGTGAATGTTACATTACATTGCATGGCAAAGGGGAATGAATATGGAATTCAGGTTCCTAACCACCTGGTTTTAAAGCAGTAAGATTTTCCTGGATTATCTTAGTGGGCTCACTGTAATCATACGAGACCTTACATGTAGAAAAGGGGGGCAGGGGAGACTCAGAGGGAGATGCAAGTGTGGAAGAGGTCAGAAATGACATGATATGAGGAGCACTCAACTTGCCTTTGAAACTGTTCAAAACAAATTTAAGAAATTTTTAATCCTCACCTGAGGATATATTTACTGATTTTAGAGAGACAGGAAGGAGGTGGAAGGAGAGAGACAGAGAGACTGAAAACATCCGTCAGTTGCTCCTTGTATGTGCCCTGACTTCGTATTAAAGCCCAACTTACGTATCTGTCCTGACTGTGAATGGAACCTGCAAGCTTTTGGTGTACAGGATGACAATCCAACCAACTGGCCCACCTGGCCAGGACACGCCTTAAAAACTTTGAAGATGGAGGAAGAGAGGCATGAGCCAAGGAATGCACGTGGCCTCTAAAATATGCAAAAGTCAAGGACATGGACCATATTCAGAACCTTACAGAAAAGAAGGCTGCCCTGCTGATACCTTGATTTTAGTCCAGGGAGACCTGTTAGACTTCTGACTTACAGAACTGCAAGATAATAAATTTTTGTTTTTCTACAACACTAATTTTGAGGTAATTTGTTACAGCTGCAGTAGAAAACTAATACACAAACTAAGATAGTGATAATAAAATTTCAAAAAGCATTCAGAAAATTTCATGTATGAGCACTGTGTTTTACATGAGGAACAGAATATATAAAATAAAAATCCTGCCACAGAATCACAGAACTGCGAAATTACTGAATTCAACACCATCATTTTACAAATATGAAAACTTATATCCAGTTGCATAATAAATAGGAGAATTAAAATTTTGTGATTTTTGACCAGACTCCTGAATTGTTTTTTAGTTTATGTTTTGATAAGGGCACAACAGAAGAAACATTAAAGATCATATAACAAGTTCATATACTGGTCTGATACATGATTGGGTGGAGAATCCATATCTAAGATTTGCCGTGGACCTAATGGCTTTTGATCACTAGCTCTGTGTTGCTTCCTTACCCTGAAAATGTGAACAGTATAGCTACAGTGGGCTATAATGGTCACCCAGGATGTCCGCATCCTAATTTCCAGAACTGTTAACGTTACTTTTCATGGCTGTGCAAATGTGTGTGGATGCAATGTGACACAGAAACAGGAATCTGAGCGGTGCACTTGGAAGATGGAAGGCGGGGGCACGAGTCAAGGCATACAGGCAGCCACTAGACACTGAAAATGAAGGTGGGGAGAGGACTGTCACCTCAGAGGCACCAAAGGGAGCCCTGCCAATGTGCGTTTAGTCCAGTGAAAACTCGTTTCAGATTTCTGACCTGCGGAACTGTAAGAGAGTAAATCTGTGTTGTTTTAAACCACCAAGTCTGTGGTAATTTGTTACAGTGGCAACAGGAAACCACTGCAATTCGCCTCACAGAGAAGTGTAAATAACATTATTTTTTAGTTTATTTTCATAATTTCAACTTTGACACAGAAAAATACATCTTACATTTCTAGGTTATATTCTATTTATTCCTAACAGCATATATTCAAAGTTTCTATGAATTTTCATCAAAGAAAATAAAAATATCAATGAAACTATCAAAAAAATACTTACCTACTTAATTTCTTTAGAATGTGTTGGAGGATATTAAATAAACTTGAAATCCTATAAAATAGAAGACATTCGTGTAAAATTAAACAACAAAAGACCCCTTACTTTTTAAGTTACAGTTCTACAGGAAGAGAAGTGCCCTCCATAACAACAACAAAAATAGGTGAGATAGTGTAAAACACAGAACACCAAAATTTATCCCTAATTTGATTAACTTATAATATTTATTTAATTTTTGCCATTTCCTGAGCTTCCTTCAAAATCATCAAGTATTGGCTTATATGACAGCACAAAATAAACCTTCTTACTTGAGTGCCGAAACTTTTTCTTTTAATTCTTCTGAGGTAATTTCTTCTAACAGGAAAAGCTTTGAAGTAAATGCATCGATATGACCTAAAGTAAAATATCAAACTTGAAAACAGTTGCAGTAATTAAAAAACAAAACAAAACCAAAAAACAAGTTATCTAGTCTCTTTAAAGATTTTTTATAAAACTATAGTAACTATAAATGAACTTTACATTTCAAAAGATGAGTTTTAAGTTTAAGTAAAGCTGCTTTTAAAATGACATAAAAAGTCAGATTACAAAAGATGTATTAATTCTAAAAAATGCACTGAATGTAGAAAAAGTTACACATCCACACACCCTAAGCCTACAATTTAAGAATAATAACTTAAAATACTGGTGTTTCTAATTGCTATGAAAGTTGAAATTTTATGTAGATTAAATTTTTAGAGAAACATATACCTATTATCAGAGTAAACAGATAAAGTCAAATTTCATTTGGGCATGTTCTATACATCTCTAAGACATACTTGGTTAAGATAAAAATTAGATTACAAAAGCCAGCTTATTCACAATAGCCAATATATGAAAACAACCTAAGTGTCCCTCAACAGATGAATGGATAAAGATTCAGTATGTATATACAATGGAATATTCTTCACCCATGACACAGAAGGAAATTCTGCTATTTATGACCAAAGAGATATACCCTGAGGACATTATGCTAAGTGAAATGAGTCAGACTAGGATAAATACTGCATGGTATCACTTATACAGGGAATCTAAATTAAAAAAAAAAACATCTCATAGAAACAGAGAGTAGAAAAGTGATTCTCAGGGATAGGAGGATGAGGAAAATAGTTACATGTTGGTAAAATGGTACAACTTTCACCTATAAGGAAAATAAGGTCTGAGGATCTAATGTATAAATGGTGATTATAGTTGATAACACAGTATTATATAATTACAATTTGGCAGAGCAGAACCTAAATGTTCTCATCAAAAAAATAAAAATATAAACATGTGAGGTGATATGTCAATTAACTATATATGGGAGAAATCATTTCACAATGTATACATATATGAATTTACCACAAAGCGTAGTTTAAATATCTTACTACTTTATTTGTCAATTATAACCCAATAAAGCTGAAAATAGCTGACTTATTTTTAATTAAGGCAGACCATGAGATTTCTTGTGGTTAAAAATAAAATCAAACAGTCTGCTCAAAGTTTTACTTTCTTACAAACATGACATAATTGTGGAATTCCAAAAATCAAAATGACAAATTCTCAAGATGATGCTTCTACTGTAAAAAGAGGAAGCATCAATATGATGCTTCTAGTTTTTGTGCAGGTTCCACAACAGAACAGGCTGAGACACAACACTGAGACCCTCAAACGTTCCAAGGAAGAGTGATATAAAAGCCCTGAGTTAAACGTTCGATCAATACAAAAACCATATTCCAATACCATGGTTAAAAACATCAATTTGCTTTTTATAAGTATAATTCTCACAAATGCGAAAATACCATTTTTGTTTTTACTTTTTAACTTTCAGTATTTAGTTATCAAAACACATTACCTGAAAAGCCAATGCCAATCATTAGGACAACACAAAATGCACATAACTTAATATCTCATTTTCATACCTAGCCCTCTTTCATTTCATTTGCTTCGTGCTCATAAAAAGAATTAGAAACATTTTTACCAGATATTTTTCTTCTCAGACAACAAATCCATTTTTCCCATACTACTTGTTATTTTCTATGCTAAGTTTTATTTTTACCTCTGCATGTCTAACACTCATCATAGAATGACATTTCTAATAACAAAGATATTTTAATGGTTTAATAACTGTAGAAAGGGAACATTAAATATAATAAAATCTTTTTAGACATTTATTAAATTTGACTTTGAAGAGACTAACAGTTCTTACCTTTTTAAGAAATCTTAATTCAAAGTATGTATTAAAGCACACAACAAATATGGTCAGTCAAAAATAACTACAAAGAGAATTCCATACTAAGCGTTATGAGGGCCTACCCTGTCTCCTACAGTCCCTCCCTGTTGCAACATTTTTCTTAAATTAAAGAGTAATATAACAACATTGAAAAAAACTTAAAAACCATAGATGCTTTAAAAATAGCATTTCAGTCCTGGCTGGTGTTGCTCAGTGGTTTGAGTGCTAACCTACAAACTGAAAGGTCGTCAGTTGGACTCCGGGTGAGGGCATAGGCCTGGGTTGCAGGCCAGGTCCCCAGTTGGGGGCATGTGAGAGGTAACTGATCAATGTATCTCTCACACACTGATGGTTCTCTCCCTCTCTTTCTCCCTCCTTTCCCCTCTCTCTAAAAATGAATAAATAAAATCTTTCAAAAAATAGCATTTCAAAACATATTTACCCACACACAAAACCCCCAGAGAAAACAGAACCACACCTCCATACAATGTAAGTTTCTCACCAAACAGTTGTCAAAGAAACCAAATACACCATCCCATTACAGTAAAATGAATGGCTTTGAGTGGATAAGATTGTTGAGGATAAACAACACACAGGACAATGATTACTTAGAACTTTTAAGAATACTTTAGATGAAGTAAGCCATATAGATGATGGCAGTTTTATATGTTAAACTGCACATTTAAAAAAACCCTTTAAACTTCATTATTTGCAGATGACATGATACTATATATAGAGAAGAACCCTAACAATTTCACCAAAAGACTACTAGAAGTGATAAATGAATTCAATAAAGTAGGATACAAAATTACTATTCAGAAATTGATTGTATTTTTATATACTAATAATGAACTATCAGAAAGAGAAATAAGAAACAATCTCATTTACAGTTACAACAACAACAACAAAAAAGATACCTAGGAATAAATTTAACCAACGAGGTAAAAGACCAGTGGAAAATTTTAAGATACTGAAGAAAGAAACTGAAGAAGATACAAGTAAGTGGAAGCATATATCATGCTTATGAATAGGAAGAATTAACATCATTAAAATGTCCATGCTACCCAAAGCAATCTATAGATTCAGTGCAATCCCTATTAAAATACCAAATGCATTTTTCACAGAACTACTGCTGAACAAATCATCCTAAAATTTATATGGAATCACAAAAGACCTCAGATAGCTTCAGAAATCTTGAGAAAGAAGAACAATATTGGAGGTATTACACAACTGATATCAAACTATACTGCAGTGCCACAGTAATCAAAACAGCATGGTATTGGCATAAAAACACACATATAGATCAGTGGAACTGAATAGAGAGCCCAGAAATAAACCCACACCTGCATGATCAATTAATATTTGACAAAGGAGCCAACAACATGTAGTGGGATAAAGACTATTGAATAAATGGGTGTTGGGAAAATTAGACAGATTCATGCAAAAAAAAATAGACTACCTTCTTACACCATCTACAAAAATAAACTCAAAATGGATCAAAGACTTCACTGTAAGACCTGAAACCATAAAATTCCTAGAAAACATTGGCAGTAAAATCTCCCATATTTTTTGTAGTGATATTTTTTCTGGTATTTCTCCTTGGGCAAGAAAAACAAAAGAAAAATTAACAAATGGTATTACATCAAACTAAAAAAAAGTTCTGCCCAGCAAAGGAAACCATCAACAAAACCAAAAGACAGCTGAATGGGAGAACATATATTTGCCAGTGATACATTGGATAAGGGGTTAATATACAAAACTTAAAAGAACTCAGACAATTTAATACCAGAAAAATAAACAACCCATTTAAAAAGCAGCAGAAGACCTGAATAAATACTTCTCCAAGGAAGACATACAGATGGCCAATAGAAATATGAAAAGATGCTCACGTCACTAATCATCAGAGAAATGCAAATCAAAACCACAATGAGACACCACCCCACATCTACCAGAATGGCTCTCATCAATAAATTAAGAAACAAGTGTTGGTGAGGATGTGGAGAAAAGGAACACTAGTGCACTGTTGGGGGAACAGAGACTGGTACGGCCACTGTGGAAAATAGTATGAAGGTTCCTCTAAAAATTATAAATGAAACTGCTTTGTGACTCAGAGATTCCACTTCTGGGAATATACCT
This sequence comes from Trachops cirrhosus, assembly GCA_028533065.1. Classification (NCBI taxonomy): domain Eukaryota; kingdom Metazoa; phylum Chordata; class Mammalia; order Chiroptera; family Phyllostomidae; genus Trachops; species Trachops cirrhosus. Next base: position 150,929,151 of record CM052538.1, read on the forward strand.
GAAGAAATCTGAAACAATAATTTGAAAGAATATATGTACTCCTATGTTCACTGTGGCATTATTTATAATAGCCAAGACATGGACGCAACCCAAGTGCCGATCAATAGATGAGTGGATAAAAAAACTGTGGTATATATATACAATTGAATACTACTAAGCCATAAAAAAAAGAATGAAATGTTACCTTTTGTGATAGCATGAATGGACTTAGAGGGTACTTTATACTAAGTGAAATAAGTCAGACAGAGAAAGACAATAATATGATTTTACTTATATGTATTATTTGATGAATAAAATACACAAAGTAGAAACAGAATCATAGACAAGAGAACAGACTGACAGTTGGCAGAAGGCAGAGGGTTTGGGGGCTGGGTGAAAACGGTGAAGGCATGAAACAGCATAAATTGGTAGTTACAGAACAGTCACAGAGATGTATATTACAGCATAGGGAATACAGCCAATAATACTGTGATAACTATGCATTGGGGTCAGGGGAGTACCTGAAGCAGCAGAAGTACTACTCTGTAAAGTACATGATTTTCTAATCACTTTGCTGTATACAAAAACTAATACAGAATAACACTGAATGTAAAGTGTAATTGAAAAATAAAAAGTTAAATTAAATAAAAATTATTGCAATTCCCAATTTACAGATGAGGTGGTGCCAGAAAATGTACTAGAAAGGACAGTGGTCCTCCTGACACTATGGTGGCACATAAAGCTGAATTCCTTTTAGTGAACTGTTCATCTATGCCATTATATTACAACTGGTACTGTTTTTAAAAAAAAACTTTAAATGTTTTAGTCGTGAATGTCTATTCTCTGTCAGTACTTTAAGTTAAAGAGGATTTCAGTGATAAGTTTTCCTTTGGTCCTTTCCTAAAGTGGATGTGGATGGCAACTACTTGCTATGTGGGTGGACTGTTGCTATGTTTCGTGGCTAGAGACCTTTCGGAGAACACTGAAACTGCCGTCACTGGTCAAAAACTCCTACAATGAACTTCTGCCACTGTGATATGAAGGGTGAAGCGGGGCTAGAGTACCACCAAGTAGTGCATTTAGCACTTCCTTTCTGGGCTAGGCAGAGAGGATGAATCAATTATCTTATTAATACTTTCATAGAATATGAAGACAAAATATTGGTTAACTGAAATACGGAGAAAAATTTTCCAGTATGAAACCTTTTTCGATTAAGCAAGAAAAACACACTCATAACATTGATTATTTACCAGGAATTATGTTAAGCACTACGAGAATATAAAGTTTCATTAGATTCTTAAACTGCTTACTGTTTAATGGGAAGACAGCAAAGGTGTAAAACATAACAATGAAGTAGAAAGCAACAAGTCACAGGAGCAGTGAAAAAAAAGTGCATTGAGAGATCAGAGGCCGAAAATGGCTCAATGGAGGAGCAACTTGAGATGGCTGGGATTGATTCGAGATTTGTGGCCTTAGGCATGCATATTCCACTGGGAGGGAACAATATCAATAATGATTAGTTATTCTCCATGTGAAAAATGTTAACAGTGCATGAACCCAGCTAATACAAATTAAATCCCTGCCTAACTACACACCCCCCAAAGACAACAAAGCAAAAACAAAGTAAAAAAAGTCATCAATATTTGAGATTATAAAGACATCATTATAATTTTTAAAACATTTCAAAATATGTGCTATAAGCAATTAAAAAGTACTTTTTTAAAAAGTAGTTTTAAAGAAGTTCATTAGAAAACATCTATATTTCTAGTTAATTATGCTGTTAAAGAATATATTTTAAAAATAAAATAATACTGTTGACATTCACATACAACTAAATAGATAAGGAATAAGAGGTAACTCAAAACATTTGATATCACTAGTCCCACACTACCATTTAACTCTGGAGTAGGAATGATGTTTTAATAGAAAGGAATGTTAACACAATCACAAATCTGAAAACAGAAAGTATAGGGTAGACATTTATAATTGAATTAAGAAGCATGTATTGACTTCCAGGCAAGATGGAGGCACAGGTAAACACAGCTCACCTCCTCACATGACCACATCAAAATTACAACTAAACTATAGAACAACCATCACTCAGAACTATCAGAAGTCGAGCTGAATGGAAGTCTGGCAACTATGAAGAAGGATGAAGAAGTACAAACAGGTAGTTACAGAATAGCCATAGGGGTGTGAAGGATAGCATAGGAAATGGAGTAGCCAAAGAACTTACACGCATGGCCCACGTACATGAACGATGGTGTAGAGACTGCCTGAGGGAGTAGGGGGTGCTGGGTGGAGGGATGCAAAGGGGGAAAACTGGGACAAACTGTAACAGCATACTCAATCAAATATAATATTAAAAAAGTACTGTATTTTGCTGTGTATAATGTGCACTATTTTTTGAGGGAAAAATAAGGATGCACATTATACATGGGTAGTACTAATTCCATATCACTATAAATGTTTTTAATTCTTTTATTTATGCTTATGCATGAAAAGTGTAACTCTAGAAAGCAATAATGGTATCTGTATGCAAAACAGTACCCTGGAATATGATGATTGGTTTTGTTTCTAAATATAAATAAATAAAAAACTGAATTAAAATATTTAAAACTAAAGATTTTTTTTGTGAAAGTTTGGGCCAAAAACATTGGGATGCACATAATACACGGCAAAATACAGTATGTATTTACAAGAGAATGAAAAAGGAGAGCAAAGCCTCTTACACAACTTACCAACATAAAATGAGCAGTTGGAATGCAGTAAGCTTTCAGTCCATAAGCGACAAATTTCACTTTCAGTCAGAGCTTCAGCTCCATAGCAAGCTTGATACTCCACTTTTGGTAGAATATAAACTGGAAATTGCTGCAATGCAAGGTTATACTTTGTCAAACTTCCGTTAATTTACTACTCACAGCATATATATTTGCCTATACAGTTTGCCACTTTCAAAACACTTTCAAGTAAGTTTATTTGATCCTTTCAACTACAGTAGGATTCAGACAGAAAGACAGATGGAACCTTGGTAGATGGGAGCAAGATGTGGCTGAATAAAAGATCCTGAACCACCCCACCCAAGCCCATCCCAATCAACATCCCCCTCCACATCCTCCCGTCCCCCAGCCCCACATGTACACACTTGACTTCTGTCAGGGCATGTGACTGACAGCAGAAACCTTGGAACAGAGCCTATGATACATAATTGCCCGAAGGTTAAAAACGAGATTCTGGGAAGCAATGACTGTGAAATATAGTAATTCTCAAGAGGATAATAAAACGATTTATTTTTTGCCCCTTTAAAGCATTAGTCACATGTGCATAATCAAGGCTCAATTCTCTGAGCAGCTTGTTTTCATTCTATGAATGTATGAGCATTAATACCTACATTAACATCTGTGAATGCCATCAGCTTTATTAACATGAAAGCTTTATTGTAGACAGTACCTGGCAAATTATCCATTTAGAGTGTACTGGTCAGGACACTAAATAGGTTAAGTAAAACAACTGTACCCATTACGGGTCTGAAGCAGGATATGTAAGGAAACAAATGCTTGTGAGATAATATAACATTAGTCATATCATCTCATTTCTGCCAAAGACAATTCTGCTCTTAACAGCAGTATCTCTAGTCCCAGCTGCAGAAGGAGAAACACATGATTTATGGAACTTAGAGTGACATGGCTACTTAGTACAATATTTCTGAAATTACACTAAGCTGTCATTAATTATCTACTTGAAAATATTTCATAAATGTTTCAGAATTCCTGATTTTCACAAAGTGGCAAATAGGGGCTTGGCACAATGGTGGTGGTAAGAACAATTGAAATCCAGTAAAATTTCTGCTAACAGAAGGTTTGGCTCATATGATTACCTTTGAATGTTTTAAAACTCTAAAGTAGTGTTTCTTAAATTTCAATGTGCATAGGAATGTGATCATGTTAAAATGTGGAATCTGAGGTGAAGACCAAGGTTTTGCATTTTTTAACAGGTTGTTGTTCCAGGGGTCAAACTTTCAGTACTAAGTCCCCTTGATTAAAAAAAAAAAAGAAAAAATATATTTTACATAAAATAGATATATATATAATGATTAGGATAATTTTATTGCTCAAGCATTTTATTGTATAATAATTCTTCAGCAACTGGCAATCTGCATTTAAAGTTACTTAAAGTTGCAAACAGTACCTAGAGAAAAAGAAATGAGGGTTCAGAGGGGTAAGAAATTTTTCCAAGGACACATAGCCCGTTTACAGCAGTGTTGGGAAAGAACAATTGATGAAGAAGATTCCCCTTTTGAATCAGAAATAGATAACAGAGTTAAGATTTTTTAAAAAATAAAAGATATTACTGTACTATTTCTGAAAAGGAAATACTTTGGAGAATTTTTTTGATAATACTGCCATATTTGTAAAACTCCTGAATCTGGTTTTAATTTCTGTATGTATTCTACTGCCATCTCCAGGAAGCCAAGGGAAAGAAAGTCTGAATATTTTACCTTAGTATTCCAAAATTAAAGTGAAAGTTCAATGCGATAACAATTTTCTAACTATAAAAATTAAACCTAGTATTTCTTTTCTCCCTTGATAGATACTCCTGTTCTCCCTAAGTGAAAACTTTTCTTCTTTTCTTGGTTCTGTCTTTCAATTTTTCACATAAACCTTTTAAACTTTTATATACATTCCTAAATAGATATTTCATAGCTATTTCCTGGCATTGATCCCATTGGGTACATTCTATTCTTTCCTAGTAATATTCAAGCATCTTCATTATCCTTTTTCTTATCCTGGAATACCAATATAAATTACAAAATAATTGGCTCCATGATATATTCTAGAACTGTATGCCTGAAACCTATAAAATTTTATTAATGTCACCCCAATAAATTCAATAAAAAATAAAATTTTGAATGATTTTAGAATATATCTCTTAGGAAATTTGGTTAACTGAGACATAATAACACACAATATTAAATCATTCCAAGTTACCTGGTGTGGATTTCATAACTATGTATAGCCCTCACTAAGTTCTAGCTTCCCCCCTGGTCCAAATTAACCCTCTTTATTTCATTCGATCATTTGAGACTGGCTGCTGTTACAAGTTCTCTGATGTGTAGTTCTTATTAAGCAGTGATTTGATGAAGAAGGATAAATGATAATGGAAACTAAAATTTCAACCACGGTAACAGAAAACTGAAGACCTAAAGAAGATGAGGTTCTTGTACATCAGAGGTTGGAGACTTCTAAATATATTTTAAAGCTTTCACTAAACAAGTTGATTTTTAAGCAGGAAATATTGATGAGGATAGATTCTAAGCTAATTACAGTTTAAATAGTACCACTTTAAAATTTCTCAAACTAGTGCCTCAACTTCCCTAAGTTCCCTTCTTAAGAACACCCTCCTTCTTCACCCCTCAATTTTTTTCATTTATTCAATACCTATTTATTGAGTTTCTATGGTATAAAACATTTGGGAGAAACAGAGATAAACAGGATATGATTCCAAAGGAAACACATTCTACTAAGGGATTTAAACCATGTGTACTAAACTTGGTAAAAACTAAACCTTATTACATATAATGATAGGTGCAATATAATAACTATTCACTGAATATTTTTAAATTTTATTCTGGGTGTGACACAATCAGAAATACCAGGCTATTCAGATATTCTTTGGGGCTAGACTGTTTGGATATATTTTGATGTAGAGTGAATTCTCTCCAATCAGGTTTTGTTCTGACATTCGCAAATTTTACGTCAGTCAAGTGAATAACAGTGTCTTCAACAGGAATTCAGGAATTAAGTATGTATTCAAAACATCCCTAGGCACTTCTTACTTGAGCGACCCTGGTCATCAATAATTTGAGTGCTATAAGCTGGCAGATCAACACTAAGTGGTATGGGTTCAGTGAAAGAAATAAGGTTATCCCCCAAATAAATCAGATAGTAAGTAAGAATTAAAGACATAAAACTCTGAGCCCTGGCCTGGTGACTCAGTTGGTTGGAGCATCGTCCCATACACCAAAAAGGTTGTAGGTCCGATCCCGGGTTGGGATATGTATGTGAGGCAACCAATCAATGTTTCTATCTCATGTTAATGTTTCTCTTTCTCTCTCTCAAATCAATAAATATATCCTCAGATGAGGATTTAAAAAATAACTAACTAAATAAAAATAACACCTTGAAAAGATAATCCATAGCACTGACATTCTATGTATTTGAGATGTTTATGCTATGGCCATTAAATTGATCAGATTTAAATATAGATGAGACAGGAAAAGTGAACAAATAAAGTAAAATCATTTAATACAGAGAATATTGGTATTCATCTAGGAGGATGTAATGGGGGTGCAGCCAGGCCCCCTCCAAAGGGGGGTTTGCAATGGGGTCCAGAACTCAGGGTGTCCAGAAAACATAAAAATATAGGATATTCTCACCCCCACAAGTCTGCACTGGGGGATGGGACACATGGAACAGGGCCACTGAGAGTTATTTTGCACAGCAACAGTTGATCAGCTTCACTGCTGACATTCAAAAGTGGTTATTTTACATATCTATAATGGCTGGCTAGCTTCACAGACATGTTAAGTAGCTGTGGACATGCTTTGAACCAGGGAGATGGGCGTGACTTTAACCCATGCTGTAACTGGGAGGCAGCTCCCCTTTACAATGTTTGTGTGAGAGCTTGGACATGGTTGGCTCCATGCCACAGGCCCACACCTGCCTGAACTAACTATGGCAGTCAAGAAAGGCTGGAAAAATAGGGAATGCTTATAGGTGTAGCCAATTGTGGGAGGACTCAGAAATGGGGTTACAGAGGAAGATTCACGCTGGGATTTAAACCCAGGTGCAGCAGCCCTGTGGGGGGTCTAAGCACATGTTTTTGGGGGACCAAGCACGTGGTTTTGGAGCTCCCTTTACCACGTGACTTAGGAAGCAAGAAGGCAAGATGTAGCAGCCATGCAGAGCTCTCTTAGCAGTTTGAAAGAATGCAAGAGAGACGTTGCAGGAGGGAAAGGGGTGAAAGGACTCTTGCTGGTGGGCCTTGGGAAGGTACCACATGGATTTAGATTAAGATCTCGAGATAAGTGGCAACACAGCTGATGGTGCTGGGAACCAAGGGAGGCCTGCCAGCCGAGCAGATTACTGTGAAGAACCAGGAGATAGCTGAGCCATGGACGGTGACCCTGACTGGGCAATGGGGGGAAGGAAGGACTGTGTGTGTTTGTGGGTGTTTTAAGGGACTTTGAGCATTTAACGGTGACATTCTGCTGTTACTCTATGCCTGTATAACTTTTGAATAAATAGTTTCTTTTCTTTTCACCAAACTCTGGCATTGAGAGCCATAATTCCAATTTCCTGGCGGCAGGCAAAGAATCCACAGTGACAGAGGGACCGCATAACCCCCAGGTCTGTTTTGTAACAAGGAGACTGTTATCAAATGTACAGTTTTTTTGTCACCGTGAGTTTCTCTTATTAAAACAAAAACCAAAAACCAAAAAACAATTCCCCATATATTTAATTTCAAACCATTGGGTTTCTAAAATTTCAAGCCTGAAGTAGTGATGGAAACCAAATGATAAGTTAGGAATTTAAAAAGGAGTGACTGAGGATCCTTATTGGGTGGTAGGTTAGACATTAATCCTTCAAAAAACATATACTATGACAAATGTACAGAAAAGAAAAAATTCTCAAGAAAAATTAGAGACTTCATAATTTCTTACATAATCAATTATAACATAGAGCTACTCTTTATTCACCAGAATTCAGGGATCACACACACACACACACACACAAATCAAACTAATCTGGAAGGTAATTTCAAATATCAAATACAGAAAACTGCTGAAAGAGCCAATTAATGCAAACTGTAGCAAAAACTTTTTTAACTAAGGAAAATATTGACATCAAACCTAAAAGAAACAACAGAGGAAAAAGAAAGAATGACATTTGGTCTCCTAGCAATTCTGGGAAGACTTTTCAAATGTGTGTGAAAGCCTGCCTTTCACAATTTGGACTTCTAAATGAGTCAAGAAGGTACCCAAAGTAAGAGAGAAAGTGGTTAGTATGACATAGTGGAATTCAAATTCACAGAGAAAGCAGGAATATGTGCCCGTCTAGGTTAAATCTATGATGTTGTCATTTTCCACAAAGTTTATGTTATTTCATGCAAGAACATTATCAGCATTTATGACTACTATATTTAACTAAGCACCTCTCCTTATTAAGAATGTTTTCAGTATTTTACTAAAATTTCAACCCGGAAACACTACTAGAAGAATGATCAACAACTTAAAATTAAACTTCGTAACAAAGCCATGTTAAATATTGCTGATTATCGACTTATGCTAGTACACCCTAACTCCCCAAGTAACAACTTACTCTTCTGATTTTCTTCCGTTTTTTAGAACGTGGTCTGGTCTCTATCCTCTGGACACTGCATCGTACAAGTAACAACAGGTCTTGCAGGCTAAATAACTTGTAAACAAAATTTCCTTCCTGAGGAGCTACATATTCTGATGTATCTTCAACATAGTCCTGAAGTTCATATGGCAATCCTTTAAAAATAATTATATTTCTCATTTTTATTTTAAAATACATTAGTTGTTTATCTAGCATAATCCAAGATAAAACAATTCAATGAACTACTTTTAAATTTCTATCAACTTTAACTTTCTAGTTTATCTCATTTGACCATCACATTATTACCACTTGGTTACTTTTACTGGAACTGGAGCAAGAACTGAAATCGAAGTTTTAAGGTTCTTTCTTTTAACAACTATCTTAACTAACCCTAGACAAAGAATAAGTTAGTGAGACAACATATGAAGTGAGAAGAAGAAAAAGTTTTAAAAAATGTTATTCCTAACCTAAGCAGAGCTGAAGTGCAGCTTAGTATCTATTTCACAAAATGAAAAAGTGCAAAACACCAAGAATAAACACATTTTGGAGTAATAAATGTTTACAATTATTTTTGATGCACTTCCCTTTCATCAGTTTGGCAAACGACACTATCTACAGCTTAGCAGTTACTATACATGTTGGATAAACACAGGTTACAAAATCCATACAACTCTGGGTATATATTTAGAGAGGTTTGGAAGTTAAAATGCTGATCAGTAGATTTAAAAAATGATTTACCAATGACTATGTAAAGATTATAACACAAGTTATAACAAAGAGAAAGTGAGGGAATGAGGGAAAAAAGACAGAAGGACAAGGAACAAACAGTTAATATGAACTTTTTAAATTAATATTTACTTACGTCCTTTTGGCTTCTGAAATGCAGAAGGCCATACAGTTTTTGGCCAACTAGAGGTATCTGAAGGAGTAGAGGGTTGTTCGGAAACAGGAGGTTGTTTAGAATTTTCTATATTCATTAAGGGCAATTCAGGTATTTTTCTGGAAATTGGCTTTAAGAGTTCATCCTGCATTTTTAAAATTTCCCCAACTGGATCAAATTTTTTGTACACGCGTTTGATAGGTTTTTTTAGAACACAGGACTCTTCAGAACTGCAAGTAGCATTAGTCTGGTTTCCTGAGGAAGAATTTGGGCTGGCCGGCTTAGAACTTAAATTAGAACCCACATCAACTGCTTTTCCATTACTATTCTTTTGACACTCTGTATCAATGATTAAACAGTCTTCATCTGTATCACTATTGCAAAGCATTGCATCTTCAGTTTTTGCTGCTCCTGATGTAACAGTCTTTTCCTTTGAATTCTCTGTGTTCTCTAGAACATTTAGTCTTTCGCCAGCATATACAGTATCAGTAGCCATGCCATTTTTATCAGAGGTTTCATTTTCTGCAGAGCTTCCTAATTGTACGGCATCAGATGTTTTCGAGTCACCATCTTGCATCAGAGGTTTGTCAGAATTTCCTGATGCCTTCTCACCACATGGTACAAATCCCCGATCATCTTTATTTTTACACTCTTCAGGGCCACCGTCCACACCAGTCACCAGCTGTTTCTCCTTTTGCAACTGTTCCATTAGAATCTGAGATAAACTTCTAGAGTGAGCAGAAATGTCTGCTGGTGCAGCTGGTGCCACGGGAGTGGCTGCTGCACTGGGGGCTGTGGGAGTATTTTTCACGTTGGGTACTGTGGAAGTGCTTGTTGGACTTGGTGACTTTGATGGTTTGGTGGTGGTTACTCCAAAAGTTTCGAGTTCTGTGACGTCATCATCAAAATCCAGATCCAAATTTTCAAGGGTCTCAATTTTTCGGCACTCGTTAACTTCATTAGACATCTTAAGAAAGTATATTGGTAAACTATTAGCAAAAATTCCAGGTCATACCTCATCTATCTCTTAATGCCCCTGCTCCTCACATACACAGTTCATGCTCTTTAAAAGCAGAAGTTTAATGGCTCTGAAAGGTTCTTGCTTAAGATGGCAGTAAACTACTAGAAACTAACTTATTTAACCTTACGTTCCCACTGAAACATTGATGAAACACAAATTTCCCAAGCTGTAACAACACAGGAAATGGGAATACTTGTGAAATATCACAGCCCATGAGGAATTTCCACTAATCAAAAAATAGACAGGACCACAAGGAAAAGAGGAAGGAAGCAGATTTTCATTCACACCCATTCCACACACTCTTGCAGAGACACCTGGACTTAGCTGACAGGAGAAAAGCCTCTTTGCCACTGTGAAGGGTCGCCAGCCTCTGCGTCTGGTGCATCAATCAGTGACTTTCTTTCTACATCTACTCAGGGAAAACAAATCTCAGTAACAGGAGGAGAAATGGACAGAAGTGATTTTACTGTATTCTAGGACACAAAGCCACTGAAGCAGTAGTTTTTCATGTACTATTTTGATAACGGAAAAGCTCTAATTTATTCAGGAATAAACTGTCCTCTCCCCCAAGCTGCAGCAGATCTCTCCTCAGTCTGGCATAGCACTTTAAACACATACCATGGAAACTGGTTACAGCCTGGGCTATGTACACCTGTTAGCTTTGCAGCTTAGGATTTGAGAAAGAAATCGTCTGACAGCAATTAAGTAGTGAGTAAGATCAACCTGTGTTAAGTTTTTTTAATCTCTCTGAACCTTAATTTCTTCATAATTAAAATAGTGATAATAGGGTCATCTTCTTGGATTTGTTCTAAGGATTAAATGAGAAACACTATATAGAAAGTTGCTTTAAATAGTCTCTGGCACATAGTAGCTTCTTGGTAAATGGCACCTCTTACTAAAGTAAAAAGATGACTGGATTTAGTAAACAAATAAAATTAAAGTATATGCTATTTTACATAAGACATTCTTTCACAAAAATATTAAAAAACAAAACCACAAGGCATAACATCAAGAAATAGAGACAGAATGGCAATATTAAGTGTTAGACAAAGCAGAATTCAATGCAAAATGCATTAGACAAGTCCTATGCTGAAAAACGAAGAAATCCATGATGAATTGATATGGTCTGATCATGAATTGTGACATGCCAAAAACATCAAAATAGGTAGTCGAAACTTAAAAATAAAAGGAAAATTTGACAGAAAAACTACTGCACTTGGTCAATGATACACTGTCTCTAATACGTAAAATAGAAATAGAAAGTATGAATGAGATTAAGTGGTTGAAAGAAATATATATAAATGACTGAAAACATACATACAGACTACAAAGATATACCTTTTCCCTCCCAAGAATCCAACGGGCATTTCCAAAGATGGACTATAAATTAATATTAAAAAAAAAATCAATAGAGCACAAAGCACAATTTGCTAAGGTCTTACTCTCTGTTTAAAAGTAAATAAAATTAGGCATCATTAAGAAAAATGTAAACAAACAAAATATCCAAGCCCTTGAAAATAAAAAATACTCCAATTATTAAATGAATTAATATGATAATAACAAATGATATTTAAAAGCAAAACTTAGAAAGTAGACATTAAAAATCAGAAGTATCATTCATAGCATTTGCAAGAAATAAGAATACAATCATAATAAAATAATTTCATAAATATAAAACCAAAATTTAATGAATTGAGAAACAATTCTCACAATGGAATTTAAATTAAAAATATCATTTATCTGTAAATAGTATGTATCCATACATATTGTGTAGCTATAAAAGGATTCTTCTATAAAATATATCAATTATATCAGAAAAAGTTAGTAATTCCCTAATGTTATAAAATAACAGATCAAGTGTTAAAATTTTCCAGTGTGATATGTTTTTACAATTGTTTATTGCAATCAGTATCCAATTGGTTGATACATCTCTCAATTTTCTTTAATTTGTCAAATGACTCTCCTCGTACTCAGCCAACTCCCTCATCGGCCAGATATTTGTAGATGAAACCAGATTAGTTATCCTGTAAAAATTTCTGCATTTTGGATTTAAACTTGTGCATCCCTGTAATGTCATTTAACACAGTCTTATATCCTTGGAATTTCCTATTAAAATGATCTAGTAACTGGATCAGGTTCAGGTACCATTTTTCTCAACCTGAATGTTATGTGTGGCACTTTGTGCTCCCACTTCCATCAGGAGGCTAATGATGCCTGGTTATCTTTCTTCTTGTGATGTTACAATTGATTTGTTGGTTCATCAGTTTTCATCAACTTAATCTATCCATTATAAAATTCCTCATTGATCTTCTAATGGTTTCAGCAGCTATTGATGAGGATCATTGCCTAAATTCACTATTTCATTAGAAGCTACAAAATGATGACAGTCATATTCTCTCATTACCCTGAAATATAGTTTGTACTGGAAAGGCAAGACAAATACTTGATTTTTTAAAATCAGTTGTCAGAATAATGACTTCTCATACAAGCCTTCTCTGAAGGTGACTAGTACTTTTTTGTAAAGTATCATTATAAATTCATGGATTTTAACATATCTCATACATTTCAATCCACTGCAGTCATCCTTTATCATAGTCAAACTGACACCTCTCTGGCCAATGGGAAACCCTTCAAGTTGGCTCTGATGTCTTTTTGATATGATTCCAGTATTATTAGCAGGCATTAACTTAACTTCTTTGATTGGCATTTTTCTCTCTTATGTTGAAATTCTTAGTGCTTAATATAAACTTATTTGCTTTATCATACTATCTAATGTATTCAAAATAAAAATAGCAATATGCAGTTTAAGATTTTTCATCAGTTCTTTCTGAACTTAGGATATAAATCTCTAGGGCTGTACAGTCAAATTACCAAGTTTCTAATCACATAAAATAATTCTTCTCTGGTTAAACTACTAACTTGGTATACAGTGGATTCATTTGTTTCACTTCAGCTTTGATGGGCTTTTTTAATATTTAAAAATTTGTTTTATAGGCATGTAAAATATTTATATGGCTTAAAGTTAAAACTATAAAACAAAAGATATTCAGAGAAATCCAGTTGATAATCCTGCCTCCTCTACTTTGTTCCATCCCTCCCCTAATTAACCATTTTCATTAGTTTTAAATTTATTCTTCATTGTATGAATTTTCTTTTAAAATGTATGCAAATATGTGTGTGTGTATACAGGGCGGGACAAAAGGTTCACAGTTGTTCCTATGGAAAATAATACAATAAAACAGTAATACAAGAATAAACTGTGTTTCAGGTACTCACAACTGTAAACCTACTTTTGCTCCATCCTGTTTCTTCCTTCCTTAAAGAAAAAGTCGCCTATTACACGAAATGTTCTCTTCCTTGCCTTTTTCACTTAACAATGTATCTTGGAGATCACTGTATAGCTGCATATCTAGAGTTTCCTCATTCTTTTTAATAGCTGCTTATTATGCTATTGAGAATGTACACTTTATTTAATCGATACCCCATTAAGGGACATGGGAATTGTTTCCAATCTTTTACTACTACAAATAGTACTGCAATGAATAACTTGCACATACATTTTGTTCTTTTCCTAGTGTACTTCTGAGCTACATTTCTAGAACTGAGATTTCTAGAATGAACACAGTTTTCACATTTTGTGGGTACATCTTGATTATAGAAATGTTACAGCAACTGCTTCTTTTTCCTCTAATATCTTTGTAAAAGCTTCCATCAACAATCCTCTCATGTTCTTCATGTTTAAATGAGATGGGTTTTCCTATGGGGGGATGTGCCAGGACAGCTTTCTTAGCTTCATGGCTCTACACTCACACTTCATTGTTACCACGAAGTATGCATACATGTAGGTTCGTGTGTATGTGTGTGAATCGTGAGTATATTCTGACATCTGGTTCTTCTATTCCTCTCTCCTATAGTTATCTGAAAACTTCTTTTTTTTTTTACCTTTAACATCCTGGTTCTGGTCAATATGGACTCTACTACCAGTAATTTTTCCTGAGTGAAGGCTTTTGTCTTGGAAAGGACTTTGGCTGGTTAGTTTCTAGAGTTCTTAGTGCCCAGGTGACCTTAGAAATCTCTTAACTTCTTGAGTGCCCCTGCAATCACTTAAAATTAAAGCCTATACATATTATTTTCACTTTTGTTTTTCTTTATTCCTCCTTCCATTGGGATAATTTTCCTTGTGTCTCAAAAATATCCATTAGAGGAGGTCTACTGGTACCAAACTCAATTTTTAATGAAAAAGATCTTGTTTAATACGGTTAGAAAATTTTAGTAAATGGATTTTCTTCTTCTTAGCACAATATATCATTCCAATGTCTTCTGGCTTCTGTGGTTGTTGAGAAGTTATTTGTCTAACTCTTAATCCTTTTATTTCTCTGATGGCTTTTAAGTTTTCTCTTTGTCTCCAGGTACTGACTTGGTCCCAACGTCTCTCTCACACCACCTTTCTGGGTGCAGCTACACACATTGGACATTCTCACCATATTCTCACCTCTCTGCTGTCTGTGTCGCATCGCAGATAGTCTTTTCAGACACATCTTTCAGTTTATTACTTCTCTTCTCAGCATTATCTAAAGTGCTTTAATGACCCCATTTACAGAATTCTTTTATTTTTTTATTGTTGTTCAAGTACAGTTGTTTCTGTCTTTCCCCTTAACTGTACTTACTATATTTTCAGTTTTAAAATTTTTACTTAGTCCTTTTTCAAATGTAATTGTCTTTTAAAAGTTTCCGGTTCCTCACCGAAATTTTTAAGCATTAATATCCTTGAGTATTGTATAATTTAACAGAGTTGGCTAATAGTGTTGGATAATTCTAAGATCCATTCATGTGAGTCTGTTTCTTTGGTCATTGTTTCTGATGATTCTAGCTCATAGTATCTGCACGATCTCCTCCTATTTCTAGTTATCTATATTTTAAGAACTTATTTTAAAATATGCTATATTTTAGTCCTGGCTGGGTGGCTCAGTTGGTTGGAACATCATCCCTTACACCAAAAAAAGTTTGAGGGTTCGATTCCTGATTAGGGCACATGTCTGGGTTGCAGATTCAATCCCTGCGTGGGGCATGTACAGGAGGCAACTGATTGATATTTCTCTCTTTTTCCCTATCTTCTCTCTCTCAAATCAATAAAACACATCCTTAGGTGAGGATTAAAAAGAGTTAAAAAATTATCCTGTATTTTTAAAAGTAATTTGCAGAAACAATTTGAGGCTCAAAATGATGTGATGTTCTTCTAAGAATTATTTTCATTTGCTTTTGCTACATGTCTAGACACACTAGTAATCTAAAGGCATCTGAATCCAAGTTCAGGGCTTGAAAACTCAAGCTACAACCTCTGAGAAAGCTGATTTGTTTCTGGTTCACCCTTCCTTTTGGGGTGTTGCCCTGCAGGGTCCAAGCCTTTGATGAAAAACTGAACTGTGACTTTTGACTCCCTAGTCCTGTCATGCTGCCAAAACCACAGTTCATTTTCTGTGGCCTCTTCAGAACTGGCGAATACCATCCAGGGCAAAAATAAAACAATTAAAAAAAAAAACAAGCCACTAAGTCACAGCATTACCTCCCTGGGTTCGTCTTCTCTGATATCTCAGCCCTGTAATTCCTCACTATCTTGTTAGCTCTTTGATGACTTTAAGAAAGAATTTTTTTATTTTGTTCAGCTTTAGTTGTCAGCAGTAATGAGAAAGATCCAAATAATGTGGTCTGTCATTAATGAAAGGAGTTACTGTCAGTTTTCATCCTTTTTAACCTACTTCATGTTTCTTCATAGTACTTGTTATTTCCTGACGTTTAACTCACATTAATGTAAGTTTTAGGTAGATTTCAAAATGTAGAACAAAAAAATTTAAGAAAAGTTGGAAGTGTTCTATGAACATATACATTATAAAAATATTAAAAGACAAATGGCAAACAGAGAAAAACATATAAACAAACAAAATGCAAAAGGCTAGTATCCTTAAGATAGTATGAGCTCTTTCTTAGGCAGTAATAAAAAATGTTTGTCTATTTTATTTTCTAATTTTGTTTTCTCTCTCACTTTATTCATGTCTTCGTTTATATTCCTGTCCTTGGAAAAGCCTTCTTGACCATGAATCTCTAGAAATATTCTGATTTCTACCTCCTTTCCTCAACCTACTCTATTTTTCTGCATAGCATTTATCACTATCTGCTTTTTTTGCTATTGTTTTGTTAATTATCTGTGCCCTGCACCACTGATGAAAGCTCCAAAAGAAAAGAGATTTTATTTTTATTCACTGCTGTATCCTCAGTGCAGTATAGAACACTATTATCAATAAACAGTTGTAGAACAAATGAAGAAAGTTTGGTATAAACAAAATGTCTCACTTTAATAATCATGGAAAAATATTTTAAAATTCACAAAATAATAAAAGCTACTATTTATGGAGTGCCACATATTGTTCTAAATGCTTTACATGTATTAACTCATCTAATTCCAAATGTTCCCATGAGTTAAATAATATCATGATACCCATTTTACAGATGAGCATAGGAAACACAGAAGTTATGTAGCTAGCTGGCTTAGGGTCACACAGCTAAGTATACTGAAAAGAATTAACAATCTGGCCAAATACTTTCTGTACCAATCAAATTCACCTGTTCCTTTTCACACTTTAAAAAAACACCCTTAAATATAAATAATTAAATAAAACTTCACCACAATTACCACCATCATTGACTGAGTTTTTACTACATGTATATTAAAGACTATGCTCAGTATTTTACATGTAATGTCAAACTTAATGCTTACAACAATCTTGAGAAGCAGGTATTATCACTTTAAAAAAAAAAGGAAAAAAAACTGAGGCCAAGGGAAGTTACTTGCCAAAAGACTAATTTGACCTGGGGTTCAATTTTAAGTTTCAAATTTTTGTCTACAGATTTAGAGACCTATAATAAAACTTTAGGCTTCAACAGAATAAACAAATACATTCCCTTAAGGAATAAAAACCATTACATACATCCATTTCAGGTATATAGTCTTCTGGTTTGTCCATAAATACTGCAGAGACTGGAACAGATGTATTTTTGGACATCATGAATTTTAATGGAACTTCATGGAAGATTTGATTTCTCTCTCTCATTGTCAGTTTCTTTTGGGGAAGTGGTGAATTAATATAAATTACTTTAACCGGTTTTGAACCTTAAAACAGAAACAGAAGAGGGTGGTCAGTTTCTAGTAGTTAATTTAAGGAAAAAACCCAGGATGTATGACAGAAGGATCACTAAACAAAGAGACATAGGATAGGAAAGTGGGAGGGAGCACAAGTCCCATATATTTGCCAACCTTGAACTAGAAAATCTTTAAAGTCCCTTAGAGATCTGAGGACCAGAGAATAAAACTGGCAAGAAAAATGTTTTCTTTCTAACAATTTTCAAAAAGGATTTCTGCTTTTATTGTTATACTTTCACCATCATTAATACTCAGTTCTTACAGGGTTATGTTTTCAAAAGGTGATACAATTTTTACCACAGAGAATATATTACATTTAATTCTAATTTGTAGTTTTGTTTCATTAGACACAGTCCTCATTATTAGAATTATGTTGTTACACATAATAATAATAGTACTTCTGGAAGATAAAAAATTATTAAATATGAACCAAAACAGAAAGGGAATAATCTTTTTTTAAGGTTTTATTTATTTATTTTTAGAGAGAGGGGAAGGGAGGGTGAAAGAGAGGGAGAGAAACATCAATGTGCGGTTGCCTCTCACATGGCCCCCACTGGGGACCTGGCCTGCAACCCAGGCATGTGCTCTGATTGGGAATCGAAACAGTGACTCTTTGGTTCACAGCCCGTGCTCAATCTACTGAGCTACACCAGCCAGGGAGGGAATAATCTTTTGTACAGAGGAATTTACATGCAAATATAATTTTACTTTCAATAGACTGACTAACCTATGCTCATAAGTATAGACCTATTTTAATTCTGAATTCCAATAACAGACAAGTAAGTAAGTCCTGGAAACTCACCCACCATTTGAGGCTGCCTAATAAGGTATTGTATTCCTTTCATTTCATTGAAAGATAAAGAATTCTCTGACCATATCATGTATTTTTGTTTACACTAAACCATAATTATTTCTCTAATACCTCTTAGTCCTAACAGAAATACAGGTTCTGTAGATCTAATAACTCATTTATCTCTGAGTGTCAATTCTATGGTAGCACCATCTATTTAAAAAACGTTCTATTGAATGTAAATGTCAAACTTACATCCTCCTTAAATCAAAACTTGTATTTTTGTATTTGATAACTGACTATAATCAGACTGCTGAAATATAACCATCACAACTCTTCTGCTAAGAGCATTACCTGACATGGCAAATCACAAACCTGCAACAGGTATTACTTGAATAGACACTGGAATTTCCCACTGTTCCTTGTAGTCTGGTCCATGATTATTTAATAAGGCAAATAATGATTGACTAGTTAGGGCTATCTGAGGGTGATATCTGGAAACAAGCTTCTCTGCATTTGGATCTTTACTAATATCCTGGAAAACAACATAAGACTTGTTACTTCATTATGGTTATCATAAATTTCTTTTTTAAAATTAACTTTTTACTGTATTTTTCCCATTACCATTTTGTCCACTTATCCCCTCCCGCCCCCAACCCCGTGGAAATTTCTTTAATGAAGTAATAAAAAGAACTGAAGAAATTCAGAAGGAGAACTTCAGAATAATCAGATTATATGTACTTTATTAGGTGCAGAAGATTACTTAAAGACCCCAAACCGCCTTCATACTTACATAATGCATAGCTGCAGCTGTTTGTTCTGGTGTCTCAATGGTAGATGTGTTATCTTTTGAGAGCTGTAACTTTGCAGGCATTGAAGGAAATACTGTTTTCACATATTTCACACTACCCTAAATAAGAAAAAGATAAATGTTTATTGCAAAAATCTTGATGCATTTTTTCTAAGTATCCTTTCATCGTAAGAAACTTTGAAGTTAAAATTCTTCATTCTACTAAATGAAACTGTCAAATTTAGAGTCTTCTTAAGTCAAGACTTTCACATTTTTGCTTAACAACCATTATTTTTATATATATATATATATATAAAGGGCCAATGACAAGGGTGCCATAGAATTTTTCCTGCTGCTTTAAACTTTTACCTCATACTGTGAGGTACAAATGATCACAGAGTACAGTAGAAACTCTAAACTATCCTCTTTACCACACTTCCATGATTGTGCATAAAATTTCTTTTAAAAAAATGACTTCTTGCTTATATTCAGTAACGTTAAGATGGGCACTAAGAAAATCAAGAAATAAAGTAGGTAGTGACATTTTTAAAAACATCAAGTATCGGAATCCATTTACAAAGGGACACATTTATACTGCATATTTTAAAAGTGGTATCTCATTATTGTTCAAAATTTAAACACAAATGTTGTCTATGTGAAATACAGATGATGTTTCAAACAAAAATAAGTATACACTTTCATATGGTAAACCTTACCAATGCAAGAAGAGTTTTTTCTAGTTTTAAACCCATCTCTATTCTGAATGGGAAGAATCCCATTAAGCTGGTGACTTCATGGAGAGTATAGAATTCTGGATACTTTTTTACTTGGTCAATGCAAGCTCTTAAACTTTGCTAGAAAGGAAAAACCAAGAGGAATTCATTTGCATTGTACTTCTTTCTTTAATAATCTAACAAAAATAATTTAGTTACATGTGGCTATATAATGATGCATTTCAAATATAGCTTCATTTCATTAATCAAATTTTTAACAATCTAGGTGTATTGTATATTCTTCACTGGATGTAACCTCTTATTTTTCATAATAATTCTTTTATTTCTAATTTCTGAAAATACCGATATTTAATAATACTAAAATTAGCAATTGTATTAAAATTTGAAATTAAATAGAAGACATATTTTGTATGCTATTTAAGAAATTGTCAAGGAAATAAAGCCACATGAAAATTTCAAAACACTTTACTGCCATAAAAGCAGTTATATGAATAATTAGAAATAGGGTTAATATCCTAAAAAGAGTGCTAAGCACAAAGAATTAACGTAGTTATCTTACATGTCATTCTAATCTACAACCAAAAAAAAAAAAAAAAAGAGAAGAAATGTTTTAACTAATTCAAACATGGAGCATTTTTCTTTTCTGCAAACCCTTTTCAAAATATTAATAACTTACCAGGAAATGTAATCAGGAAGGAAATAAAACTCACAGCTTTACTCAATATCTGCCTTGTGATAACATGTAGATAACTCAAAGGAACATATAGCAGTTTTGGGTGGGAGTAGGGTTTACAATTTTTAAACTACAGAGGCATTATCTTCTAAGGTATTTGTTCTTGTCAATGAACCTAATCTGATCCTTGTAGAATATATTTTATATCACAAAAGCCCTTAGTAATAAGCATGTCTTATGTGTATCTCCTTTCCCTTCAGACATTAATAAAATCTGTCCTTACAAATCAATAACTTTACTATAGTATATCTGTTCATCTATAGTTTCACATCCCTATCTCCCCCTCTTAATCCTCACTCCCAGCTCTTTCACATTTTCCCCTTCCTTCCATGCTTTTCAATATTGCCCTTAGTATTTAATTCAGAGTATTACTTGCAACTAAGGCAGATGCAGGTTAACATGAAAAAGCTGTTTTTTTTAAAATTCTAGTCTCCTGCAAACTCAGACCAGTATACTTTTGTTCTTCATCGATGACATTAGTTAACTTTCACCCCTAACATTCCTGTCCTATGGCAGTCATTGTGGGAATCTGAACATGCAAAGTTACAAAAGAACTACGTGACATAGAGACCATTCTGGTTAGAGGTTTAGTGGCACATCCTTCTTGGTAAAATTGCTGGATGTCACAGTGCTTTTATTTGAGTTTTCCTTAATTCAGTAACTTTGGCAAGAGAAAAAGTCAGAGGAAAAATCTAAGACAATTTTATACTTATACTCAATAGATTATATATTATTAAAGGTATTTCACAACTGGTAGATATAAGCAACTAAAGGAACATTATATTTGATATACTTAATTAAAAAGATTTTTTAACTAATAATTTATTTGTCTTTGAAAAACAGCTAAGAGTGAACAAGGAAGGTTAAGAGATTCAGGCTGTTCCGCATCATTCACCCCCTGAATATTACTTAACATGCAATATAACTCGAAAGTTAAATACCCCAAAATCACATGCATGCACACAATACAGGTCTATTACTACACAGAAAGGTGAAAATGACGATCTCCCTAAATTTTATTTTTGGGCCATAAAAAATGGTATCATACACATATTTTTTAAATGAAAATTTATATGGGGTGACATTGGTTAATAACATTATGTAAGTTTCAGGTGTATAATTCTATAATACAACAACTGTATAGTGCATTGTGTGCTCACCATCCAAATCTAGTCTATTTCTGTCACCATATACTTGAACCCCTTTATCTCTTCTTCTTTCTCCTACCTCATTCCTCTCTGGTAATCTCCATAATGTTCGTTATCTATGAGTTTGTTTGTTGCTTTCTGTTTTATACCCCACATGTGAATAAAACCATATAATTCTTGTCTTTTTCCATCCGGCTTATTTCACTTAGCTTGATACTCTCTCAAGATCTATTCCTGTTGTCCCAAAGAGCAATATTTCATCACTTTTTATGACTACATAGTATTCCA
This sequence comes from Trachops cirrhosus, assembly GCA_028533065.1. Lineage (NCBI taxonomy): Eukaryota > Metazoa > Chordata > Mammalia > Chiroptera > Phyllostomidae > Trachops > Trachops cirrhosus. The sequence goes on from CM052538.1 coordinate 150,951,111, forward strand.
TTGTAGAGAGATATCATATGTTTCAAAGTTTGATAGACACTTCTGGCAGTATTGTTGAATAGGTATCTTGAAGAGCACTCCTATCCAAATAACACTAGATCCTAGATAAGTTACAACTAACAATTTTTATAGCACTGCTGGGCTTGGTAAAACAGGAGAATCTCCAAGGATCATAAATAATTAAAATTGAAACACCTGGAGTGAGGAGGACCTGTGATCAGTAAGAAAACCCATGAAAGGTGAGACAGCTTGAAGGCAAATGCCTCAACCAGTTCTAAGATCAAGCCGAGAGCTGAACATGAGCACAGCATATTTAACCCTTGGAAAACAAAGATCTGAACAGGTATTTGTACATCCATGTTCACAGCAGCATTATTCCCAACAGCCAAGAGGTAGAAGCCACTGAAGTGTTCAACAATGGATGAATAAATAAAATGTTCACACATATACAATGGGATACTTATTCAACCTTAAAAATGAAGGAAATTCAGACACATGCACAGCACAGATGATTCTTAAAGATACTATGCTAAATAAAACAAGCCAGTCACAAACAGATGAATACCGTAAGATTCCATTCATGACAGCACCTAGACAAATTCAGAAAGTATTGTAGAATGGTGATTGCCCTGAGATAGGAGAAGGGGTAAATTAGGAGTTATTGTTTAATGGGTGATACAATAAGAAATACACATTTGGGCCCTGGCAGGCTTGGTCAGTGGTTGGAGGGATGCCCCATACACCAAAAGGTTGTGGGTTCGATTCCAGTTAGGGCATATACGTAGATTGCAGGTTTGATACCCAGTTTCTCGCACATCGATGTTTTTTTTCTCTTTCTCCCTTCCTCTCTAAAAGATCAATAAGCATATCCTCGGGTGAGGATAAAAAAGAAAGAAAGATACATTTGGTCTTTGTTCCTGGTTTCTGACACAGGGCTCCTAAAACTTGTACAATCCCCGGAGTGCTAAGAATGTCTTTTTTATGCTAATGAGATGACTGTCTGCCAGAAAGACCAAGGCTCCATTAGAGGGCTGGAACTTTTAGTCCTACTCCTGACCTCCATCCAGGTAGGGAAGTTAGTCACTAACAGCCAATGATAACCGATCATGCTAACAACGTGAAACATCAACACCAAACCCGAAACTATGGGGTTCAGAGAGCTCCCAGGAGAACATGTGGAGGTGCTGGAAGGGCGGTGTGCCCAGAGAGGGCATGAAAGCTCTGTGCCCCTGGCCTCGTACCTTGCCCTATGCATCTCTCTTCCATTTGGCTGTTCCTGAGATGAATCCTTTATAAAAAGTGAAAATAGCAAGTACTTTCCTGAATTTAGTATACCATTCTAGCAAAACTATTGAATCAGAGGCCAGGTTCTTGGGATCCCTAGGCTTACTTACTATCTGGAAAGTTGGAGAATCAGTTGGTGTGGGGAAATCTCGCCCCATCCCTCAACAAATTTGGTGTTAGAGTGTTGAGTAGAAACAGCTCAGAACTGGATATAAAGTCTCAGTTTTACAAGACAGTTCTGGAGATTGGCTACACAATATGAATGTATTTAATACTACTGAACTTGACACTTAAAAATGGTTAAGATGGCAAATTTTATATTAGGAGTATTAAAAAATTTTTTTTAAAGGAAGGAAATTCTGACACTGTATGATTGAAGCTTAGGGGCATTATGCTAAGTGAAAGAAGCCAATCACGAAAGGACAAATATTGTATATGAGGTACTTAGAGAAATCAAAGTCATATAGATATAAAGAAGAATAATGGCTGCCAGGGGCTGGGAGAGGGGAAAATAATGACATATTTAATGAGTAGAGTTTTAGTTTGGGAAGATAAAAAAGTTCTGGAGATGGATTGTAGAAATATGCTCACAACAGTGTGAATATATTTAATGCCATTTAACTGTCCTTAAGAATGGCCAAAGTGGTAAATTTTATAGTATGTTTGCTTCTTTCTTTATTTAGAGAGGGTAAGGGAGGGAGAAAGAAAGGGAGAGAAACATCTATGTGACAGAGAAACATCAACCAGTTGCCTCCCATTCACGCCCCAACATGGAAGTAACCCACAACCGAGGCATGTGCCCTACCTGGAGTTGGACCACTGACCTTTGGCTCTGCAGGACAATGTCTAACCCACTGAGCCACACTGGGTAGGGCTGTTATGTATATTTTACCGAAAAGAAAAAAGAGAGAAAGAGAATCTGAAGAAAAACAGATCTAAACTCAGTATTTGGGAATCCCAGAATGACAGAGTTGAGAAAATGAAGGAGAAGCAATTAAAATGGCTGGGAATTTTCTAGAATTGAAGGATATGAATTCACAATAATGCAAATGTTAATAATAAAGGCATCAACTAATAACACTCACGGAGTCTTTATCACATTCTAGATCCTATGCTAATGCTTTACATGACACATCTCATTTAATCTTCAGGATAACCAATGAGGTGGGTAGCACTGTTTTAGTAAAGAAATTTAATATGTTCCTAAAAAAAATTGAAAGAAAGATGAAATGAACCAAACAGGAAAAAAAAATCACATTGCAACAAGACTATAAAATACCAAAAATAAAGAAAGGTTAGAGAGAAAAAATAGATTCCCTAAAAGAAATGACTTTAAACAGATAACACTTTTTAATAGCAATAACATGAGCCAGAAAGAGAATTTTATTTTCAAATCTTAAGAAATACAGCAAACTGTCAACTTACAAGTATGTATAGGAAAAAAACCAATCTTACTAGAATGAGAGCAAAGTAAATATATTTCCAGATTAAAAAAGAATTATCACCAAGAGAACTTCATCAAAGGAACATGCAGAACACACAGCATTTCAGGAATAATGAAGAGGATTTCAGATTGTAGATTTGAGAATAAAGACAAAAAATTGGATAAATTAAACATTGTATAAAATAGTAATATTAAGTGGGTCTTAAAAAGAGACAGCATTAAAACAACACTATCAATCAGAAGGATGTGATGAAAGTCAAAATGCTCTGTGGTCTTTGGAGGTGTAGCTTAATAGAACAACACAGAGTTGCAAAAATGACCCACATATCAAAGGTAACAAGGTAATTCAATGAGGGGAAAATTCAATGCAAAAATTCAAGGGTAACCCCTAAGAGAAAAAAGAAGCAAAACAAAACAATGTGTAAATGCCAAATCAACAGAGAGGAGAAAAGGAAGGGGTGGGGAGAGTCAATTCCTTTAAAAGTAGTAAAAGAAGTTGTTTAGAAAAAGACAAGTAGAAATAACAAGCAAGTCCATATACACCAATTATTATAATAAATGTAAATGAATAAACTTTCTAATTAAAAGATAAGTGATGATCAGATTTTATTTAAAAAAGGATAAAAGGCAATCTAAACACTATTTTGAGTTATTTGTAAAATACAAGTCCTATAGATTCAAAGCAATCCCAGTGAAAATCCTACTAGCATTTTTGTAGAAATTGACAAGCTAATACCAAAATTTACATGGAAATGCAAAGGACTGATATGGGCCAAAACAATTATAAAAAAAGAACAAAGTTGCAGGACTTCTACCACATGGTTTCAAAACTTACTACAAGACCAGGAGGTATTGGCATAAAGTCACATATATAGATTGATGGACTAGAACAGAATTAGAAAACTGACCCACATTTCTACGGTGACAAGGCAATTCAATGAAGAAAAGAATAGCTTTTTCAACCAATAGTTTTAGACAGAGTTTCTCAACATTGCCACTATTGATATTTTGGACCAGATAATTCTTTATGGCTGTTCTGTACGTTGTAGAATACTGAGCAACATCCTTGGCTCTACCCACTAGAAGCCAGAAGTACTCCTTTCTCACTTGGGATGACCAAAAATGTCTCCAGACATCTGCTGGGAGGCAAAAAGCACTCTTTAGTTGAAAATCACTATTCTAGAAGTAGATATCCATATGACAGAAGAATAAACTTTGATCCAAACCTCACATCTTGCACAAAAAATAACTTGAACAAAGATATTCAAATAAAAATTAAAACCATAAAACCTCAAGATCAGGTTTTCTCAACATAACCACTATCAACATTTTGGGCTGGGTAATTTTTTGTTGTGGGGATGCCATGAGTATTATAGAATTTTTAGCAGCGTCCCTGGCCTCTAGTCAGTAGATACACGTATCAATCTTCCAGTGTGACAACCAATTATGTCTCCAGACATTGATAAAGTCCCTGGGGCGGGGGGAGGAGGATGTGGGACAGAGTAAAAGTGAAAAAAGTTAAAAAGTAAAAGTAAAAAAGTAAAAGTGACCCCAGAAGAGAACCACCTGGGGCCGGAAAATACTTCCATGCAAGAACACATAAAAGCAATAATCATAAACATTTTGAAAAATTAAACTTCATTAAAGTTTTTTTTTGAGAAATTCTGTTAAAAAATTAAAAAGCATGTCACAAACTGGGAGGAAACTGTATACAATGGACTTGTATTCAGACTATACAAAGAACTTCTGAGACTCAGAAATAAAAATTGAATGAAATCAGCAAAAAATTTTAAGACATTTTCACAAAACATATACAAAGCCAATAAGCACTTAAAATGTTCAAATATCACTGCTTATCACAAATTAACACCATAATGAGATGCCACTACACACCAATTAGGCTGGCTAAAATGAAAAGAGATGAAAAATACTAAGTGTTGGTAGAAGTATAGAACTGGAGCTCATATGTTGCTGGTGAGAGGGACATCTACTATGGTTCGCAGGCCGGTGCTCAGTCCACTGAACCACACCAGCCAGGGATGATTACCTCTACTATGAAAAACAGTTTGGCAGTTTCTGATAAAATGTAACCACATTTGCCCTGACTGGTGTGGCTCAGTGGGTTGAGCACTGTTCTGCAAACCAAAGGGTTGCTGGTTCTACTCCTGGTCAGAGCACATGCCTGGTTTGAGGGCTGGTTCCCTGATTAGAGACATGGGAAAGGAAACCGATGTTTCTCTCTCACATCGATGTTTCTCCCCCACTCTCTTTCCCTCCCGTTCTCTAAAAATAAATATTTTTAAAATATTCAATAAAAAGAAATTTAACATTTGTCATATGGTTTAGAAATTCTACCCCTAGTTATTTACCCAAGAAAAATGAAAATATATGTTCCCAAAACACCTTGTACAAGAATGTGTATAGTAGCTTCATTCATAATTGCCCCAAAACAGAAATAGCACAAATGTCCATCAACAGTTGAATTGATAAATCACTTTTTGTGTAAAAAATATAAAACAAAAAGGAACAAATTATGGATACTTGTATCAATGTGAGTGAATACCCAAAAAATGCTGAATGAAAAAGAAGCCAGACACAAAAGAGTAGACATTGCATGTGACTCAATTTTCATGAATCTCTAGAAAAGGCAAATCTAATCCATGGTGACAGAAAGTACACTGGTAGCTTCTTGAGGCCACGGATGGGAGAGGCACAGAGATCTTTTTAGGTGCTGGAAATGTCATATCATGATTATGGTCAGGGCTACATGTGTGTGTACATTTGTCAAAACTCACAGACATGCACTTAAAATGAATACTTACATGGAAATTATACCTCAATAAAATCGATTTAAAAAATTGAATGTGAATTAAAATGGAGACTATTTAGTATGTAATGATATAAATGTAGTATGAACAATATAAATGTAGTATGAACTTTTAAAAAAAGTAGAGGAGAGTAGGGAGAACACATAAAAATTTTTTTCAAATTGGTTTCAATAATCCCTTATTAGTGTTAGTATTGTTATTTTTCCTTTAAATATATATCTCCTAGCTCCACAAACCCAGGAGCAATGAGCATCCCTAGTGCTCAGACTGCAGTCTTGAAATACCATTCCCTACTTAAAAACACAACAAAACAAACAAACAACAACAACAAGGGCTCTGGAAAATGGCTGAGTCTAGATCTGGAGATGGTGTTCAAAGTGAGCCTCAAAGAGGACAAAAGTGACTCACAAGGGCTCAAAAGTCAGCATTCAGCGCCTGTTAGCTGACCAAAGTTGGTATTATTTGAGCTTCAAAAAGGATGTTTGCAGTGGACTAGAACTCACTAAATAGGTTTAATTCCAATATTTAATAATATTTAAAAATTAAAACACTGTTCACCATTGGAGAAGAAGAAGGAATCTATTAAATTTTTCAAAACTGGTATATAAAGGGAAATAATCTATCTTTTTCCCCCTGCTATAGGAAGTGGGAAACCAAAGAGCAGATGAGGGAAAACATGTCTTAATAAAATTATTCTAATAAATAAATATAAAGCAATTAGAATCTACAATTTTGCAAACCCCAGTAAATGAATGGATCTAGGCAGGGAACATCACACAAAAAAGAAACAACAGGATATAATGTGTCACTTAATTAAAGAACACACCACAAATTATGTGCTCAACCCCTTTGGCAAGACTAATTCTAATCAAGCTTCTGGATCCCACTGACAATTTGTAAGAAATACAGAAAAAAAGGGACGTGTTGAACATCATCATGAATATGCAATCATACTCTGCTGCGGGAAACTCCACAGGTCAAATGACAGAGGTTCCTAAAAAGATAAAGTTTCAGAAAAAGAAAGGGATGGAGGGAGAGCTTGTAGATTAAAAGAAACTTTTATCAAAAGAAAAAAAAACTTTCAACATAGCATATAACCTATAAAATTTTTTATTTAAATATACAAAGGACTCCCACATATAAAAAAAAGATAGGAAATCCAGAATAAAGTGCAAAACTGGAACAGTCAATTCACAAGAAATGAGCACTCTGCATAAGAAAAGGTGCACAATCTTAATAAATATATAGTACCATAGCCTCTGTATTGGCTAAAACTAAAATGATTTTAACTATCAAATGTTGAGGATATGGATCAACAAAACTCTCATAAACTGATAGATGGAATATAAAGTGGTGTAATTACCTTGGGAAAAGTTTGACACTACGTATTTGCTAAAGTTGAAGATAATGCATTTTCTATGACCCAACAATTCCATTCATAATTTTATGCCTAGTAGAAATGTGTGCACATGCACACCAAGGGAAAAGTATAAGAATTTGCATAGGAGCACTGCTTAGAATAGCTCCAAAATGGAAGCTAACCAAATTCTGATCAACAGAATAAACTGGTGCTTTATTCACAAAATGGAATAATGTGCACAAATGACCATGAATGAACTATAACTTACACACATATGTATGAATCTCACAATCATAATAGTGAGTGAAAAAAGAAACAATTCTGTTCACATGAAAGAGTAAAATAATTCTGTTCATGTAAAATTCAAAAACAGCCAAGAGAGATTAAAGAACTACCAGAAAAAAATTTTTTTTAAAAAAAGCATGGAAAATGATCAGTACCACATTTGGGACACTGATGGTCTCTTCAATGAAGGAGAATGTGATTATCGAGGAAAGATACACATGGGGCCTCTGGGTTACTGGTGATGTTGTAGTTCCTGATTTGGAAAAGAATTACATGGAAATGTAATTATATTACATATAAGTGTTCACTAGATAATTCTTTGTTAACCTGTATACACTTGTTCTAAGTTTTCCATAGATACATTACATTTCACAATATAAAATTAAAACTTTAAAACATTAAGTAAATGTTAAAAATATCAGTGAATCTTTGGGGTGGAGATGTAAAATATAAATTTTGAGATGAAATGTTTTGACAAGTCAATCTGGCTAAAAAAAAACCAAGACATACATAAAACAGAGGAAAAAGTGAAGGCTATGCAAAGTGAAATAAAGGAAAATGAACAGGGAACCAACTGTAACTGGAAGGAAACCAGGATTCAAATCAACGCTTCAGACCAGAAGGAAGATATAAATTCAACTAGAACAGAATGAAGAAACAAGAATTCAAAAAAAGGAGGAGAGGCTTAGGAACCTCCGGGACAACTTTAAATGTTCCAACATCCAAATCACAGGGGTGCCAGAAGGAGAAGAAGAGCAATAAATCCAAAACTTATCTGAAAAAATAATGGAGAAATTCCCCAACCTGTTGAAGGAAACAGACTTCCAGGAAGTCCAGGAAGCTCAGAGAGTCCCAAAGAAGATGGACCCAAGGGAGCCCACACCAAAGCACATCATAATTACATTACCCAAGATTAAATATTAGGCAAAAATCCTAAAAGCAGCAAGAGAAAAGGAAATAATTACCTACAAAGTTGTTCCCATAAGACCATCAGCTGATTTCTCAAAAGAAACCTTGCAGGCAAGGAGGGGCTGGAAAGAAGTACTCAAAGTGATGAGAGGCAAGGACCTACATCCAAAATTACTCTGCTATCATTTAGAATGGAAGGGCAGATAAAGTGCTTCCCAGATAAGGACAAGTAAAAGTAGTTCATCATTACCAAGCCCTTATTATATGAAATGTTAAAGGGACTCATCTAAGAAAAAGATGATCAAAACTATGAACAGTAAAATGACAACAAACTCACAACTATCACATCAACCGAACCTAAAAACAAAAACAAACTAAGCAAACAACCAGAACAGGAACAGAATTACAGAAACAGAGATCATATGGAGGGTTATCAGCAGGGAGGGGGGTGGAGGGGAATGGGGGAAAAGGTACAGGGAATAAGTAGCATAAATGGTAGGTACACAATAGACAGGGGAGGTTAAGAATAGTATAGGAAATGGAGAAGCCAAAGAACTTATATGTATGACTCATACACATGAACTAAGGGCTGGGGGGAGGGATGATGGTGGGAAGTGGGGTGCAGGGTGGGGGGGAATAAAGGAGGGGAATGGGACTAGTGTAATAGCATAATAAAATATATTTTTTAAAAATTAAAAAAAAACAAGACATAGTGTTGACTGTTAGCTACCAAATAAGGTACTCTGTTAATAAACATTTTTATATACACTTAAATAATTACACTGAACACCTGAGCACTTATTGTACAACAGGCATTATTCCAGTCATTGGGAACACAGCAGTGCACAGAAGAGTACTTACTTATAGGCACTGTGAAGAAAGATAATAAACAAAAATAAAACATGGTAAAGAAAACACTAAGGGTGATGTTATTTTTTAGAGGGTAATTAGGTACATCCTTTATTGATAGTTGGCATCTGAACAGAGAGAGACCTGAAGGGATCAAGGTACTAATCCATGCAGGTATCTGGGGAACAGCTTGTCAGAAAGTTGGAAACACACAAAGGCCTTTCGGAGTATTCAAGAAACACAGAGGCCAGAAGGCTGACATGGAACAACCTGGAGTAAGGCAGGCAGAAGACAAGCAGGTTGGGGGCTGATCTGTGCAGACTGTCTCTTCCTGATGAGATAGGAAGACATTTTAAACCAGTGAAACAAAGAGATATAATTTATTTTTAAAACTATCATTCTGATAATTTCAAAGGCATTATTAAAATAGTAATAGCTACAGCTCCTCTTCCACATGGAAAAAACATGACACTGCGTACATTACATTTAGGTTCAGAGAAAATAAAAGTGGAATTCTTTTTATTTAGCAGAATCATTCTTCTGGTTCATATTAACAACAAAATTTCATCTTAAAAAGTGTTTTTAAAAATCCAGTGAACTAATTTTAAAAACTTGTAACAAGCCCTGGCTGGTGTGGCTCAGTGGATTGAGTACTGGCCTGCCAACCAAAGGGTCGCCCATTCTGGTCCTAGTCAGGGCACATGCCTGGGTTGGGGGCCAGGTCCCCAGTTGGGGGTGTGCAAGAGGCAACCAAACGTTGATGTTTCTCTTTCTCCCTCCTTTCCCCTCTCTCTAAAATAAATAAATAAATAAAAATCTTAAAATTTGTAATAAAATACACATAAGCCTTAACATATTAACCATTGTTAAGGTATTTTTTACTGATCATGCTATTATAGTTTTCACAATTTTTCCCTGTTTATCCCCCCTCCACCCTACCCCCCAACCCTCCAGCATTTCCCCCTTAGTTCATGCCCATGGGTTGTACATATAAGTTCTTTGAGTACTCTGTTTCCTATACCTTTTTTTATCTCTCCCCATCTATTTTATGGCTACTAATTATGCTTCTTCTTCCCTACCTTTCTCCCCTATTCCTCCCTTCCCCCTCCCCACTGAACTCCCTTCATGTGATGTCCATTTCTCTGATTCTGTTCCTGGTCTGGTTGTTTGCTTAGTTGTTGTTGTTGGTTTTTTTTAGGTTTATTTGTTGATAGTTGTGAATTTGTTGTCATTTTATTGTTCATATTTTTTATCTTCTTTTTCTTAGATGAGTCCCTTTAACATTTCATATAATAAGGGCTTGGTGATGATGAACTCCTTTTACTTGTCCTTATCTGAGAAGCACTTTATCTGCCCTTCCAATCTAAATGAAAGCTTTGCTGGATAGAGTCATCTTGGATGTAGGTCCTTCCTTGCCTTTCATGATTTCAAATACTTCCTCCAGTCCCTTCTTGCCTGTAATGTTTCTTTTGAGAAATCAGCTGATAGCCTTATGGGAAGTCCTTTGTAGGTAACTGTCTCCTTTTCTCTTGCTGCTTTTAGGATTTTCTCTTTGTCTTTAATCTTGGGTATCTTAATGATGATGTGCCTTGGTGCATTCCTCTTTGGGTCCAACTTCTTTGGGACCCTCTGGGCTTCCTGCACTTCCTGGAAGTCTATTTCCTTTGCCAGATTGGGGAAGTTTTCCTTCACTCTTTGTTCAAATAAATTTTCAATTTCTTGCTGTTGTTCTTCTCCTTCTGGCACCCCTATAATTCGGATATTGGGAACGTTTCAAGTTGTCCCAGAGAGTCCTCAGCCTCTCATTTTTTTGGATTCTTATTTCTTCATTCAGATCCAGTTGGATGTTTATTTCTTCCTTTTGTTCCAAATCGTTGCTTTGAATCCTGGTTTCCCTCTTGTCACTGTTGGTTCCCTGAATATTTTGCTTTATTTCATTTTGGGTATCTTTCATTTGTTCTTTCATTTTTCGACCAAGCTCAATCAGTTCTGTGAGCATTTGACTACCAGGGCTTTAAATTCTCCACTGGATAGGTTGGCAATCTCCTCATCGCTTCGTTCTGAGGTTTTGCTGGTGTTCTTTCATTTGGGCCATATTTTTTTTTTCTTGGTGCAGCTGATAGGTTGTAAGGGGGCGGGGCCTTAGGTATTCACCCAGACAGGGCAACCCTCTTTGCTGAGCTTTGGGGCTGCTGGTCTGGTTGTTCTGGTTGATTTTTTCTTTAATTCCTTGGTTGTCGGAGTTCTATGCAATTTGATTTTCTGGTGTTTTTGGTTGCTTATTGATTTTAGATTGGTTGTTATCCTCCTTTTGGTTGTATGAGGAAGCAAAGGGTTTCTACTTATGCCTCCATCTTGGCCAGAACTCATCTTAACCATTTTTAAGTGTAGAGTTCAATAGTGTTAGGTGTATCACACTATTGTGTACAGTGACCAGTTTTAAAGGCCTAAAGGAAAAATCCAGACTGGTGTTGGTGTGTGTATATGAACTGTACACATAATACAGCTGATCCTTGAACAACATGGGTTTGAAATGCATGGGTCCACTTATATGCAAATTTTTTCCAGTAAATGCTGTAAATGTATTTTCTTTTCCTTATGAATTTCTTAATAACATTTTCTTTTCTCTAGGTTACTTTACTGCAAGAATACAGTTTATGATACATGTAACATACAAAATGTATAATCGACTATTTATGTTACTGGTAAGGCTACTAGATCAATGGTAGGCTATTAATAGTTAAGTTTCTGGAGAGTTAAAAGTTATAGACAAATTTTCGACTGTGTGTGTGTGTGGGGCGGGGGTGGTTGCTAAAGCTAACCCCTGTGTTCTGTTAAAGATCAACTGCATATATTAATAGTAATTACTTAAGTAGGTTACTCTAAATTTCTCCCAGGCCCACTGAATGATGGTAAGGTGTAAGGCAGAGTGACTTACATGCTTTGCCAATAAATTTGCATGCATTATTTATATAAAAAATGCACTCACAGTTGAAAATTATCATTTGGTAGATGGTTACCATAAAGATAATAAATACAAATTTATGTGACTAAGTTTTAAAGGACCATTTAGATTTTTAATGACTAAGTTAACTCCTTAAATACCCATTATCTCATAAGGGAAATCATTGCCTCAGATCAAAGCATCCATGTGAGTATAATATTAACTCTCAAATACAGTAGTTGGATCAGTACAAGAAAAAAAGAATATACTATAGTACATGATTTTGACACATTAGCACAGTATTTCTATTATTCACAGAGATCATAAAAAAACTATTTATTTGGTCTGTAAATTGGTAATACTGATACTTCCATATGCATTTGACAGGATCATCACACACTCTAAAATGCTGCTATTGCCTATTACTCAGCAGTTTAAGTAAACGTTAATTTTTTTTTACCTCTGTGAAGAGACGTGCATCATCAGAAAGCATATTATAATCCTGTGCACATTTCTTTGCAGAATTCTGTAAAAACTTTAAGAATTCAGTAACTTCTTCGTTCACATGTTTTTTCATATCCTAGTTTTTAAAAAAGCAGACATGTAGAATAAGCAGCTTGGTTAAAAACGATCACCTCAATCACTGCTCTGATAAGTTGGAATTAAAGAATAATTAAAATATCACATCCAAAGCAAAAATCATAAACAAAAGGCTAACTAAAATTATTACACAATAATGACATGCTTGTTACTAAAAACTCCTCAAAAAAAGAAAAGAAAATGACTAACCCTGCAATATACACTGTGGAATTAGTAAGCTTATTTTATAAAATGTTCTTAATTAACAACAAATACCACCCCCAAATGGAAAAATGAGCAAACAAAATAAATAGGTAAATTACAAAAGAAGAAACAGAAATGGCTTATAAACACACAAGAAATGCTTATTTTATTAGTAATCACTGTAAATTAATGTAAAACAAGGATCACCATTTCACCCTACTGAATTAGAGGAAAACAAAGGTAATGCCCAGTATTAGTGGAGATATTGAAAACCAAACGAAAACAAAAAAAACCCTTTCATACAACGGTGGTAAAAAGCAATTGGCTTAAACTTTTTGTAGAGCAATTTACTCATGGGTAAATGCATATCAAAGCCTTAAAGACATGTGTAGCTCTTGACTTGGCAGGCTTATTTAAAAAATTTTATCTTAAGGAAACAATCATAGATACAAGCAGAATTTACGACAATGATGTCAGTACAGCATCATTTATATAGTTGAGAATTTGGAAACTACTTAATTAAAGTAATAAACAAAAATTTTGACTTGGTTCATGGACCCATGCAAAGCTCTACTACTAGTACTTAAGATGAACTGGAGAGAAATATGCTCAGAACAAGACCAACATGCCTGAACTGTACCACAACCAATAAAAGACTTACAGCACCATTTTGTCCATCATTTAATCTCCTTCCATTTTCCACTTTTGTTTCTATGATTTTTATTTTAAAATTTTTATTGTTGTTCAAGTATAGTTGTCTCCATTTCCCCCTCTACCACTCTCCTCTACTTCACTCTCCCCCCTTGTAAAACATAAAAGCAAATTTAAAGTGTTTCCTAACTTTTAAGCATGCTTTTTACTGAAGCTGAAGGACAAAATACATACCAAATACTGCAAGTAGTCATTTTTATTTATTCCAATAGCTTTGGAGTTAGCAGGAATTTTTGAGTACTTAACCAAGAGGTCCACATAAGTCCTCTGCTCTCTCTGTGAGAAACGAGAGAAACGAGGATAAGGAACTCTTGGTTTTGGAAGAAGAACCATTCCAACTGTGGTTTTAACTTTTTCCTTTGCTTGAGCTGCTGTACTAACTGCTGGCTCATTTTCTACAGAACTTGCTGATGCATTCAAATTTTCTCCCATACGCCTGGAAAAAAAATACAATTTACAAATATGTGCTTTTCACATGAAGATTACTATCATGGAACTTTATGATTCTTAATCACCAGGGAGAATATAGCATGATTAACACAGTAAATTCTGAATTATTATCTAACTTTGCCACCTGCATTCTGATGTCTAGCTATTTTGTGTAAATTAAGTATTCTGCAGGATAGGGTTGCATTACAAGCTCACCTTCAATTATCTGATGGAAAGGAAGAGGCATATTCCTTAGACAAGTTATTCAATTTGGAAGTTTTTTCCCTCTATTGAAGAGTGGTAAATCACTCTTGCCAATTATATATGCAGGTATTTCACATTTACACTTTAGTTGCTTTACAATGCTTATTAAATTTTTCAGTAAAATATATCACTTACTATGATGAACAAAAGCCAGAGAGCAGGTTATGATATGGTCACAGGCTTGAAGTAAACCAATTCACTGAGATTCTAATTCTCTGGTTTCCTCTGCTTCAATTATCTCAAGAATTAGAGAGAAAGTTCCACCTGTGTGTCATATTTTATAAAAAATACGAAGTTGCATAATCCTCTAGCACTCGTGTACATAGCTAAATCCATGAAAATGTCTTTATGCTTTGTATGGATACAAAAGAGGACCTTGGCATATCTATAATGAAATGCACTGGAGTGAGTAGCTAGAGAACCTGTTACCATATTTATTTACAAAATGCTATCCCCAATTTTGGAAAAGTCACCTTACCACTCCAATTAAGGTATGTGAATACAAATTTATTATCTTGTTCATACTGTCTTTATTCCTGATATTCAGCTGTTATAATCTACATTTTATTAAGTTTTAAAGTATACATGTAATGGGGTGCAGAACAGGAGTCCCCTGATATACTCCCCACAAACCTTGGTTGGGGGAGGGAGACAATACAGATGTGGTATTTAAGATACTTTGCATAACTGTTGCAAGTTGATAGCTGTGTCACTGCCCTGGGCAAAAGGTGTAAGTGGCTTTCAGAGAGTCAAATGACCCATGACATAGCCAGGGAAGGAGGATGCCCACCCTGGATGCCCATGCCACGGGGAACTCTTGCCTTGACTAAAGATGGTAGCTGAAAGAAGGTAAAAGATATGGGGGAATTGGCAAGTGTAGCACATCACAGGAGGGACTGAATGTGAGGTCACTTAGGAAGTTCTTGGCCAAGCATTTAAAATAAGGGCAGTCTGAAAGAGAAGGGGATTCCGCCATGTAGCCTGGGGTAGTAAGGAGGAATTCCTCCATGAGGTCTGAAAAGGAGGAGGAAGAAGCCATGCAGGAGGAAAGGGTGTAAGGAGAGAGCTGATGGAGCTATGTGGGGACCTGCCTAACCAAGCATGGATCTGTGGGAGGTGCTTGCAGCCAAAATGGGACTGCTGAGCTGCAGGCTTCTGCTTCTCTGAAGATGTATAGAGAGGTCACTCTCTTGGGACATGTGCCTCTCTGGACTTCACCATGATCCAGTGTAACATGGCACATGCCCCCTGAACCTTATGTGGAGGCTGAGGACAATGCACCCCAGATCCTGAAGGAGAGAGCTGCTACAAGAAGATGGGAGACTCTAAAACCCACAAGAGAACCTTCCAGAGGGGATGGAGACCTGTTTGCACAGCCGGCTTAAGAACAGATAGGGACATGGGGAGCTTCTGGGCATGGTTCTGGCTTATAGCCTTTTGGGAAGCAAGGGAAATGCTGGGTCATGGGACAGCAGGGTTCTGAGCAGAAGAGCTCTCAGCCCCCCAAGGTTGGAATCCTGTAAATAAAAACCTGTTTCCACCAACACTAATTGTTAGGTTGTGCATCAAGGCGCCACATGGACAAGCCCTGGTTCGCTTGGTTAACACACACACACACACACACACACACACACTCTACATTTTCTTAGCCTCAACAACTCTAATTTCTATGACAGTAATTATTCCCTATATTTGTTCCAAATTTAACAACAATGATAACCCAAGAAAAAGGAAACGTAATGAGAAAGAGGAATGTCTGTTGATTCATTCTTTATTCCTCCATTAATTAATATTTATTGAGTGACTACCATGTGCCAGACATATATTGGGTACTAGAGATACAACCAACATTGAGCATGATACAATCTCTACTCTCTAGGACCTTACAATCAAGCAGATAAAATGAATGGGGAAGAAAGAGAGTGAAATACGTACATCAATACAATGTGACTGTGGAGCTCTCAGGTTAGCAAACTAAACACACTGAATAGGTGACTGAGCAGAACCCTAAGGACATCAAGATCAGGAATTCAGAGGGAGAGCGGGTCAAGCAAGAAATATCCAGAGCAGTGGTTCTCAGTTACAACAGTATTAACTCGCTGAGGGCATTTTGGAAGCCTGTGGATGCATCTGGGTTGTCAAAAAAGAGGGAAAGAATTGAAGGCATTTAGAGGTGAGGAATACTGCCTGCCTGAAATGTATGATGGTGTGCTATACAACTTCCAAAGGTCTCTTCAGGTTTTCTGTGATCGTATACAAGTAAGTCTGGTCTGTTGTTATCTTTTTTTCTTTTACTTACTGATTTAGATAGAGGAAGGGAGGAAAGAAGGGAGGAAGGGAGAGATGGTGGGGAGAGAAGGGAGGGAAGGAAGGGAAGAAACATTAATTTGCTGTTCCCCTTAATTTATGCATTCATTGATGGATTCTTGTATGTAACCTGACCGGAGATCAAACCTGCAACCTTGGTGTATCAGGATGACACTAACCAACTGAACTACCCAGCCAGGGCTTGTTATTACTTATCTTAACAATATATTTTATTTTCTTTGGTTTTCTTATGATTCTTTTATTGCAGTGATTTTCAACCTTTTTCATCTCATGGCACCCATAAACTAATCACTAAAATTCTGCAGCACACCAAAAAATATATATTTTTTGCTGATCTGACAAAAATAGCTATAATTTTGATTCACTCACATTGGATGGCTATTATTTTGTTGGCTGCTGTCATTTTTTTATTTGACAATCTAAGGGAAAAGAGGTCAGTGCCCCTGACAAAATAGGCACTGCATGTTTTAAAAATCCTGAGGCAGACCAGTTGAAAAATCACTGCTTTATAGTATAGTTTAAATTACATTTCTTAAATCCAACCTTATTCGTTTTAGCTGGTACATTTGACTACTTCATTATATCTTCTACTATAGTATTTTAGGAATTTACATATTAAAATATATTAGAATATAAATGGTTTTTCTTTTATTCATATTTATATATCTAGGATATTATTTCTAAATATTATATCTGTGGGTATTATAAACTATGAATTTCAATTCAGGCTAGTAAAGGAGATATCTTATTTCTTGTTTAAGTATTTATGAAAAATGGGAGGGTTTTGGCCTGATAAGGTTGAGAATTAACAATTTAGATCTGACCCTGGACAAAGGGTGAATTAAGCTCCATCCAAAATTAACATTGACTTCTTTTAAATCAACTTTACAATATTAGAATAAATATGGTAAAAATTCTAAATTTTTTAGAAGAAGACTGACGGTCCCAAACAAAGTAGAAATATTCAAGATCACTTTTTTAGAGCTAAACTATGGCTGGAAAATTAATCAAGAGAGGTGGTTAGTAAATGGGAAAAGAATTATGCAAATTAAGAATGCTTAGATTGGCTCTAAAAATAATATAAGTGAAAGAAGACACACTTAGTGACTTAAAGTTTTTTCCCATAACTGTATAAAAATAAGCATATTTTAGGTTAACAAAATGAATATTAACTGCTGATCTTGGGAGAAATATATCACAGCAAATTGATTTCTCACTAGAAAATGTCTTGAGAGCTATTCAAACCTTACAGTATTGTGTCCACAACTCTTAACAATACTGCTTCACAGTTGTCTCTCTGAATATGAGAACATGTCTGTCCTTGTGGCACAAACTGGCAAATTTAATTAAGCTGCTGCAGCAACAAGATGCTGACTCAGATATGCCAGAGTAGGAATGTCAAGAATTTCTAGCAGTTTAAATTGGCTACATTCAGCAAAGAATGAAATGGCAGCACATCAAGATCATTTCCGTGTGCAGTGCTGTCAAAATCTTCATCAGGTGCAAGCCAAAAGCATCTGACAGGTTTTCTCTATCCACATTTACAGCATTATATTTTATTTCAGTTGAAGGTTTGAAGTTTTCCCCCTTCATTTTGTCTACTACTCATTCTCCTTTTTTACTTAAAGTTTCTATGGAAAAAAGGCAGAATTCAAAAGTTCAAGTTTCCTAATTTTTAAGTCTCCTGGTTTGGGCAGCTCCTTTAAGTAGTGTTTGTAAATGGAGCTTGCTTCTAGTCTTTATCTGAAGTCTACTTCTACCTCCCAAATTTGATTTACTTTTCTATATTAAACACATTAAAATTTAATAGTTGATTTTCTATTTACAGCTACTTACCCCCTTGTAGGCAACTCAGGTATAAATGTCTACAACCAGACACTTTAAATTTGAAAAGAAGGCAAATGTTTACCTTTCAATGAAGGGCTGCATAAAAACTTCACATTGTTTGAAAGTTGTGTAATTAGCGTTCTCAATATCTTCCCAAATGTTAAAGAATAAAAACACAAAATTAAGACTAACAAAAATTTTATATTCTTCCTAGTTTTCAATGAAGAAAACAGTTATAAATTAATACAGTAAGGAAAATCCATTCCTTACTGTAAAACATAATAAAACTCAAGGTTAGCAAAAAAGACTAGAAATATATGAAATCAATGCTTTTGTCTTTGTTCTTCTATATCAAAAGGTAAATTATAATAAAAAATTATTTTGTGCTATATAGAAATCTACAGAAAAACAAGCATATTTTAGGGAAAAAATTTTAGGAGTTAGGTGAACCCTAAAGCCAGTAAGATGTCCTCTCCCTTACATAATCCAGACTATAGTCCACACCTGGAATATGCTGAATGGTAGTGGACTTGCAAACAACCACTAAAATAATTAAGAAGCAGTGGCAGGATAAAAAAAGGTTAATATTATAAATTTTTAGTTTGATGAAAAAAAGATGACTGAGATAAAAGTTCTTAAAATTGTGAGAATTTTTTTTAAGGTAAAGCTATATGTTCACTGAATACCAGGATACTAGAATGGTAGTCATTCTATTATTCAAATAAACAAAGGCAACTCTTTATTTAATTAATAAGTTTGAAAGAAATTACCTATCCCTAAGACACAGTACAAGTTGAATAACAGAAATAACCACAAATGTACATTTATAAGGGATCTATTGTCTTACCTCTCTATAGCTGACATTAGCCAAGACATAATTATGCAGTTTGGGAAGAAGAATATTGCTTCTGAAATTGCCTCTTTTAAAATATTTATTTTTGAAATTGTCTCTTTAATACAACTTTTGCTTGCTTTTATATGAGCCTATGTGTTAATTTGATGGAATCAAAAAAGTGCTTGTTTCGTCATGTTTTTAATGGCAATCTGGAATAGCTGTCAAAATAAAAAACACATACAAACCCACCTTATAGAAATTTATTTTAGTTCTTATACCAGCACATGTATAAAAAGGATGCTGTTTACAGTAGTAAAGGAACAGAGATGACCTAAATGAATATCAATAGGGTTAATTAATTGATTCCACAGACACATCCTCAAAGGTTCAAATTCTAAAGGTTGGACTGAGCCCTGGCTGGTGTGGCTCAGTGATTGAGTGCTGGCCTGTGAGCCAAGGGGTCATCGGTTCGATTCCCAGGCAGGGCACATGCTTGGGTTGCGGGACAGGTCCTCAGTAGGGGTTGCCTCAGTGAGAGGCAACCACACATTGATGTTTCTCTCCTTCTTTTTCTCCCTCCCTTCCCCTCTCTCTAAAAATAAACAAAATCTTAAAAAAAAAAAAAAAAGAGGTTGGGTTGAGAGTGCAAAATTGCTATTTTTTTTTAAAAGATCCAGGGTCTGATGAGCCAGCATGGCAAACCTAACAATGAAGATGGCAAACAAGACTGAGAAACTCCACAGTCACCAGACCAGGAGGAAAACTAGGAGAGTAAGATACCTCCATAGTCAATAGCTTAATGATCTTGAGAGGAGCAGTCTTAGACTATAAAGGGTGGAAGCCAGATTACAGTGGGATGTTCTGTGAAAGCAAGTCCTGTGAGCTATACAATGAAGAGAAGTTTTTTTTATACTGTTTTTTAAATCCATTCTCCCAATTTGTCTTTTGATTCTCCAATCAAAAGAGTTCAGTGCATTTAAAGTAATTATTGATAGGGAAGGACTTACTATTGCCATTTTATTTTTTCAGCATGTTATAGCACTATTGTCCCTCATTTCCTCCCAGCATGCATACACAAGTCTTTAAAGGGGTCTAAGCATAAACGGACAAAGACGTAAGAAAGTAATTAGGAGGGAATCTGATGACCAGGGATTAAAGACAGGAAAAACATGAACACTTTTAAATATAGGCATACCTCTGAGATTATCGTGGGTTTGGTTCCAGACTGCCGCATAAAGCAAATTTCGCAATAAAGCAAGTGATAATCTTTTGTAGGTAGTGGTCTTGCCTTCGATTTGTAAAAACATAATACCTGTGAAGCCCAATTAAATGAGGCATGCCTGTACTAATCCAGAGAGAACAAAGATATAGGAGTAAGAGGGGATGTTAATTGACAGAAAGGGTACTGAGAAGGCAGGAAAAGACGGGGTCCCATTTGATGAAGAGGCTGAAAATATAGTACTTTTTCTACTGCAAAATGAGGGGACAAAGGATGAAAGAAATGTTGAGCTCCCCAGAAGCTACCTAATTCCTCATTTGGCATATTTACTCATTTCTAGTAAACCTGATTACTTATTTCAAGATTCATCCACAATACTGCAGAAACAACCAATCACAAAGGAAAGAAGAGCTGTTAGAAGTCAAACAAGCAGTGAGAAGGGAAAATGATCAATTAATGGGTATTTTCATTCCAGAGAGGGGGGAAAAAAGCCTGGCAATTTGGTAGTATCCATTAAAATATTATATGCCATATAACCATTTATATGAATTTATCTCAGAAATGACAAAAAGTTCATAGATGTAAAGTTTATAATTTCAAAAAAGGAACACATTTTACAATATAAGACAAGCTAAAGGAATTAAAAAGTACATTTATGTAATGAAGTAATATGCAATTATTAAGAAGACTGAGCTATATGCAGAGATATAGAAAGATATAGGAAATACTACTTTAAATGAAAAAAACAAACTATAAAAGTTTTATAGTATTTGTAGTATTACATGGCATTTGTAGCGTTATATAGCATAGAAAAAGTTCGTTTAGTTTTTTCCATATGATGGCTCTAGTAGTACTTAGCTGTCTTTAACTTCATTGAAAACAATTCTGTTAGGTTGTATTGTGACAGCTGTCATATCAGCATGCATTTTTAAAAAACTTATCAAAAAAGGTGTTTTTGTGCAGCTATTTTAATATTGAAAGTGGAAAAAATGCAACATTTTCAGTGTACTATGCTTTATTATTTCAAGAAAGGCAAAAATGTCAACTGAAACACAAAAAAGATTTGTGCAGTATATGGAGAAGGTGCTGTGACTGATTAAACATGTCAAAAGTGGTTTGAGAGTTTCTTGGTACTATTGACATTTTGGCCAAATAAATCTTTGCTGTGGGGCTGTCTTATGCACTGGAAGATGTTTAGCAGCACCCCTGGTCTCTACTCACTAGAAGCCAATAGCAGGAGATAGCCAACATACTCCAAATATCCAAATCTAGAAAGTTATTGGTGAAAATGAAAAATGTGTCTTTTATTTTATGGAAAAAACTAAATGGACTTTTTGGCTGACCCAATAAAATATGAACCTATTTTTGTTTTAATATCTATTTATCTGTTAATGGGTAGAGAAAGGTCTGAAAAGATATATTCCAAAGAGAGGTCATCTTTGGGTACTGAGTTCTTCTGTTTTCTAATTTTTATTTCTATAATTTGAATGTTTATAATTTGAACATTTCTATAATTTGAATGTTTAATAGTGGTTGTAGATATAAAACTTCAACTATCAGAAAAATAACAACCAAATATGGAAATAGTTAACCAAATAAATAAACATATTACCTGCTGGATAAAATGCACAGTTCTTTTAAACCTGGAGCCATGGAATGATCTTTATAATTTTCTCGAGAGAAAAATGTCTTAAGGCCATTTTTTGAGGAGACATCCCTGCGAAGCAAAGTAATTTACTTGCATTTGGCAATTCAAAATCTCCTGCTAGAGTAAGCAGTATAATGGTATACAATTGTAATTTATAATGACATGCCCTCTATAGCCCCTTTCCTAGACAATCACCTCTTAATAATTTTAATTTCAAGTACCAGATGTATAAGTTTAGATGTTTTCCTTCTTAAATAGCTTTTAGCATAGGGCCATTCTGAAACTTCCCAATTTCAACAACCAGCTTTGCTTTGCCTTTAGTAATCCATTAAATAAGTGTCAGAGATACTAAAGTGTGAAAGATAGGACAGATTAAAGCACAATAGGAGATCTGTCAGGAGCAGGGTTCACCTCCGGCTCTAGGCATAACATTATGTCTGGCTACTGACGGAAAATGCTTCTCATTTATTTTTGTTCATGCTCTACAAAGACTGCGTATTTCCTATTTTCATTACCTTGGCAAATGTGATATATGGTGTGCCTCTACTAAAACTACTTTTAAGGTCATATATGATTTTCCATAACATAAATAATTTAGAGACTAATACAGTCAATGTTCACCATTAGTAAACATCCCATAAATGCTAGTTGAATGAAGGAATTAAAAAACTAAAAACACTGAGAACCATTAACCTGGGAAGACAAAGATTGGTAGAATTCTGCGGAAGAGGAGAGTTCAAGGGCTATAGTGCTTTGCAAATGCTCTAAACCACACTTGGTTTCACAATGTCACTGGTGTATAAGAACACTGTGCTGCATCTGAACACACACTTTATGGCAAAGAGCATTATTGTGTATACCTCCAATTAAATGGCAACTTCTGGGTGGCCCATTCCCCAAATGGAAAATTCTAGCATATTTGCTCCATATTCATTTCTTATTGTTTTTAAAGGCATCCCGCCCCAAAAAAGATTAAAGTATAAATGGTAAAATTAGAATGTCTTACTTGCTATTCACCAGTGCAGTTCTTACTACTATTATGGTACTGTATCTGTGCCATCTCATTACATTTTAAGGTTTTTGCATATCATACAAAAACAAAGTCATGGGCCTCAGGGATTGTGAGCTCCTTGGGGGAAGGGAGCATTGTTTGTAATAAGAAGATAGTTATTGAGCACATACTGATTGCATCTTCTTTGAGTCAGGTACTGTTTTAATTATTTCTATAATCTCTTGTAACTTTTGTACTTTCCTTGGCTAGCAAATTGCAGATGCTCAGTAAATGTGTGTTAAATTAATTTAAAGCAGCACATATATTAGTTAGATCTCTACAAAGCCACTTATGCTACTTAAATGAGTCCTCTATTTGTAAAGTTCTCATACACTTCTAAAATAGTGTATGCATTTACATTATCACTTGATATAGATCCCAACATAATAAAAAGAAACTTGTCTATTTTTAAAGGGGGAGTTTTTTTATTACTTGTACAGAAGTGGGTAAGGTTCTTGGGCACAAGAAGATTCCAGCATCTCTCCTTTAGTGAGACACAATAAATACGCCTTGGTTAGTGTGGCTCAGTGGACTGCATTCTGGCCTGCAAACTGAAGGGTTACTGGTTTGATTCCCAGTCAGGGCACATGCCTGGGTTGCCAGCCAGGTCCACTTGGGGGTGTTTGGGAAGCAACCACACATTGGTGTTTCTCTCCCTCTCTCTCCCCCTCTCTAAAAATAAATAAAAAATGTTTTAAAAAATAAAAGACGCAATAAATACATGATGGAATCATACCTAGCAGCAATCTGAGTACTGACCTGCCACTTTAGAAGATGAAGTGCAGTTAGCTATAATTCAAAAGTGTTCAGTATGTGAAGGTAAGAATGGGATAAATTCTGAGCCAATGAATTTATATTTTCTCTGTTCCCTCCACATCTCTCCACTTTGGAAAGCCTCCTTTCCTAAACCAGCCCAGTCCCATTTTAGTTCTCTGAAGGCGATTGCAAACAGATGTAGCTCACCAGTTCAGCCTTGGTTCACTCATGGCCACAATGGAGCTCATATTCTCAGACTTCTCCTTCACTCTAGCTCACAATTCTGCTACCTGGTAATGTAGGCTACAGCAGAGGCAGGATTTCTCCAGAATCAACACTCACCTGAGGAAAAACAAAAGGTCAACATTAAAAGCAGGTGACTGTTTGAGTGGTGTTAAACCAGGTGCTGTTAACTCACGTCAGTAAGGATCTTGTCCTAACACCTACCCTAAAACCGACAGGACACCTAAAACAGCAGACAGATGAATGTTGCCGAGGCTCTTTGTAGAACAGCAATGATGATGTAGGATACGTTCTCTTCCATTTAATTTACTGCAGGAATGTCACTCTCAGAATACTCACTGTGAAAATAAGAGTGGAAACAGAATGGTGTTCTCATTGCTTCCACACTGCATCACATTATAGAGTGGAGAAGTACGTGTTAACTCAGCTCTCCCCCAGCTCCAATTGCCAATATAAACCTTGCTTTGGGTTTCCCAATCACACCCTAGTATGGCGTATATTGGGGAAGCAATGCAGGCCAAAAGCTTTTTGGACATCAAGAATCTTTCAAAGAACACCACACTTTTGAGGAGAATGAGGTCCAGGCTACTCAAGTGACATTTCACAGGGTCACTTAGAGGAATCACCCTTACTACAAATCAGGCTTGACAACTCCGTGTTCGGAGCTTCTCCTGTCACCCTGGACGGACTGATAAGGTGTAGGTGAGAAACTTACAAATTCAGGAATCGGTCCCTGGGCAGTGGGCAGGCCTGACCAGCTCCCACATAACCCACATGACACACTTCGACCCAGAGTGGAGTATGGGAGAGTCAATGAAGGCAAAAAGAACGGGAACTAAAGGAGAAGAGAAACAAGGTTCTACAAAAGCAAGTAAGGGGGGCAGCTAAGCCGGGGGCCGGGGCCGCGCCATAGCCAGGAGCCCAGGGTCCCGTCCCAGCCGATGGTGCCGCCATGTTCCGTCCTCCCGCCCGTCAGGAATGCGCCCGCCCGCAAGGTAACAGCCTCCCTTCCGCGTCCCCACTGCATAGCGGCCTTTCTTCCCACCTCGCGGCCCGCAGCACCTCTAGCCTGGGCTGCGTCCCCACTCCACACACTGTCGCGCGCGCCTCGGGCAGCCCTTATTTAAAGGACGTGCCCGCGCTGCCTCGGCACAGCGTGATGACGTCACTCAAGGCGCAGCGGGCGGGGCCCGTGAGACTCTTTAGGGCCACGCTCCAACCTGCACACTTGGGTAGTACTGCGCGGAAACAGCCTGATTGCGCTTGCGGGTGGAACGGGTTGAGGGAATGCTTGTTGTCCAAGAACATCCTCCACCTCAATGATGAATTGGGTAAAGGGTCAGTGAGAAGTATAGTACTGGAAAGACACCAACACGAATTTTTTGACCTTAGCTCACTGTTTTAACTTCCCTAACCCTGTCACCTCTTCAGAAAAATTAAGAGACATACTTAGTAGGGTGTTTTAAAGGATTCGACAGAATAGGTGATGAACTATGCTCAGCACAGTACCTGGCACATAGTAGGTCTCCACTTCATCCCTATTCCGGTTTAGATGTCAGTTTCCACCAGCAGCCTGACTGGCTCTCACATTAGTCTTTTCTTTTTCTTTCCTCCTCTCATCCATTAAGGAAAGATTTATTGCGCACTTGTAATGTGTGCTTAGTGCTGGGTACAGCTAGGACTAAGACCAGATAGTGGGTTTTCCGAGAGCTTTTGATCATTGAGAATCTAAGACATTCACATTAAGTGATTATAAAACAAAATAGGAAGTGTTAAGCTATGTAAGAGAGGTATATAGAAGAGATTGTGTGAGTACAGAGAGGGAGAGAAGGCAACTTTGAATAGCTAAAGACATGTATTGAGTATTTATATGACCGTTACCACATTGACCACTTAACATGTCAGCTCATTTGAAGAATTTGAAGTATGAAGATGATGGGAGAGGACATTCTAAACAGAAACCAGCACAAGGAGTTACATAAACATATTGTATAAACAGAAGCCAGTTTGTGTGCTATCAGGAAAGTTTGTTCTAAATTTTAGGATGATTCATGGTGTTTAAAATAAGTTAACATAAAAATTATGCTTATGTTAAAAACCTCCTTTGAATATAAGGTCCTTAGGTAGTTTATTGTGCCTGGAACACAAGGTTTATGAAGAGTAGTAGAAAAGAGTTTGGAGAAACAGGTTGGGACTAGACCACAGATTTTATAAGCCAGACTATGCATTTTGACTTTATTGTATAAGATATAGAATGCTGGCAGGAGAGGGGAGCTTATAAGCAGAGGAATGACACAATCAGATCTTCTATGTTTCAGAAAAGTTTATCTGGCAAGGTAGTGAATGAGTTGTAGGGAAGAGGCTGGTTAGGAGACAGTGCTTGTGAATCCTTGCAGATCAGCCTGTACAATGCCTGGCACTATGCCAGTAGTATTTCTTATTAGGTGAGTGATATTGATGGCCTGTGCTAGGATGGACATGGAGATAAGGCAATGTAGCAGTTAACATGTTGGGTACTACTTCATAAAGCATTGAGTCACAGTCAGAGAGCGTTGGGTGTCCTGTCCTAGTCTTCAACAACTGCTCAAGGACCACTCCAGAATTGTTTAAGCATTCATGCAGCTGGGATGCACCAGCCTACAGTAGTGTGCTATCGTGACATCACCAGATATAGCCTGTGTTGAGATTCTAGATTAGCATCAAGCAGTCTGCTCTGGTTTGATGTATCTCGAGTTCCGGTGGTTGCAAGATAGCACAGAGAATCAGAGTTTTTACAGCTAGAAGGAACTTTGGAGATTATCTAGTCCAACCCTTTCGTTTTCCTGATAAGGAAACTGAGGCCCAGATTGTCAAGTGACTTTTCCAACATTACATGATTAGTCTGATAAAGCTGATTCTAAAAATCAGGTCAGGGAAAACAGTGTGGGAATCCACTGTGGCGGGGCGGGGGTGGGGGCGTGGGCTGGGCAGAGGAGAGCAAAGGGGGAAAAATTGGGACAACTCTAATAGAGTAACAATAAAAAATTTTAAAAAGCTTAAAAAATAAAAATCAGGTCTCATAATTTCACCATTACAATGTATTAAACATATGCATCCTTTTTTTCCTATATGCTCTGCTTTGTAAACCAGAAGCAATTTAGTGAAAAGAACATGGATTTTGGGGGTCCAGTATATATGGGTTTGATCTCAGTTTTCTGCTTACAGGCAGTGGGACCCTAGAACATGTGGTATTTACTCTTTGAGCCCAAGTAAAGGAGACAGTAATAGCTCACCTACAGGATTGTAGTGAGGATTAGAAGTAATATATAAATAGGCAAAAAAAGTAAGTAGGCAAAAAAAAGTAATATGGCAAAGAGTAAATGTTCAATAAATAGTAGCTATTAATATATACTTTTTCTGCTCCCCCCAAACCCACAACACAGTGGATGTGGCATTGAAAACAAGTGATTATAAATAAAAATAAGAAATGATATATACACATATTATAGAAGATTTCATGGGAACACAATGAGGAAGGAACTAATTTTGATGACTGAGACATTTTAGAGACTATTTGAGAGAAGCTTGATTTATGTTGGGTCTTGAAGGATGAGTAGGGGTTTGCTGAGTAGAGAACAGACTGTGCATTTTCAGGTGTGAAAAATCACAGAAGTGTGAACAGCATGATCTGGGGAAGGCATAAAGTTACTGCCTTACTGTGTACATGTGGAGCAGAGGGAATAAGCTCATTGGAGGAGAGGGGCTAGAAGGGGTCTTCATGCCATGCTAGAGAATTTGAGCTTTTGGACTTTATTCTTGGTGATGAGAAAACCTGTGTGTGTGTGTGTGTGTGTGTGTGTGTGTGTGTGTGTGTGTGTGAGAGAGAGAGAGAGAGAGAGAGAGAGAGAGAGAGAGAGAGAGACTGACACTGCTTTATTGAGGTGTGTAGGTAGGTTTACTACCTACTGCAAACTTCACCCATTTTAGATGTGCTATTCAATGATTTTTTAGTAAGTGTGGGGAGTTTTGGAGTTTTGAAACTATTAACATTACCATATTTAGAACATTTCTATTACCCTGGAAAATCATTTGTGTCTATTTTCCGCCAATCCTTGTCACCCTTAACTCCTTTTCTGAACATTTCATATAAATCAAATTATACAATATGTAGTCTTTTGCATCTGGATTCTTTTTCTTGGCAGGATATTTTTTGAGGATCATCCATATTGTAGCAGGGATTAGGTTTTGTAGCTGAATAGTAGCCCATTTATGAAAATGCCTCATTTTGTTCATCCACTTGACAGTTGATGAACCATAAGGTAGTTTCCACTTTTGGGCTATTACGAGCAATGTTGCTGTGAGCATTTGTGTACAAGTCTTTGTGAACTTTGTGTTTTCATTTCTCTTGGGTAGATACCCAGGAGTGGAATTGTTGGGTTGTATTGTAAATTTTTGTTTAATTCTTCAAGGCACTGCCAAACTATTTTCCAAAGTGATTGTACTGTTTTATTCTTTGGAATTTTAAGTAGAAAAAAGATTTGTTTTTCCATTTTTGCTAAACTGGGAAACAAGCAAACCCAGAAGTTGAATGAGAAGCCAATTTCAGTTTGAAAGAATTTATAACAGTAGGTACTTACCTTGAGCATGTAAAATGTTTCATCAGACCAAAATTTCAAAAAGAATGCTTTAAACTGCAAGCACCTTGCTAAGTGAAGTTATCATAATTGTTACTAGGTTTGTATTTCTTCTCATGAACCAAACCAAGATGGAGAAATATGCAAGACCATCTGCATCTCAGCACATTAGTCATTGGCCTCCCCAGCATGTGAGCATGGGCTGGTACCTGGCATGGGAAGCAGGCCCACTTTGCACCAGTCTGTTTGATCCAAATGCACATTAGAATTAGAAGTCTAGTTTTGAGGGGCTAGATTGATCTTGACCCATGAAATAAAGCTTAGTAGTAACAGCAACCACCAAGACATGTGGTCAGGTCTTACTGACTAGTCTATGATTATTTCTTCGGCTTTGTCTCCAAGAGATTCATAATAACCTGACACTTGTTTTCTTTATCTAATTATCCCATGAGATCATTAGAGACAGAACTTTAAGATGTCCCTTTCATACTCCTGTTTAAGTACCCCTGTTGAAGTGCAGCAAGCTAATCCATGAAGGAGAGCTGAGTGTAAACCACTGTTTTTATCAGAAGGAACTCAGGGATGAGCTTGGCCAAAGGCCCAGAGGAAACCGATTTCATATTTTGATCTCCAATATTTCCAATAACTCTCAATTTCCTGAGATACTGCAAGGTGGTGAATATTCATACTTATATGAAATTTGACAGTCCACATATATTTCACATGCATGCTATTCTTCCTCTTCTTTGGGGTAGCTGGAAATAAAAGCAGGATTAGGGACTGTTTGGTACAGGGGGCAATTTGGGGGATCAATTCAAACATTTATTTTACTGAGTGTAAGAGATACTTGGGTATTGTAGTGTGTGTGTGTGTAGGAAAAGGCAGGCATAGCTGCCTTTATTCTGACTTCAGAATATTTTATTTGAATGTCCTTGACATTACTTTAAAAATAATCTGCGGTGAGGTTTTTGCATTGTTATAAGAGTAAGATACTTAGCTGATGTTAAATTTATTGGTTCACTCCTATGTAATCTACTCAAGAGGAGGGGTGGGGCTGGAGGGGGAGGCAATGCTAGCCCAGGGAAAGTCAGATTTTTAGTCTCTCGCATCATTAAAGCCTTCACCAGCATTTATGATGTTACATTTTAATGATTTCTAAAGCAGAGATGACCATGCATGGTGCGCATTCAGGACTTCTCCCCTCCCACACTCAGGGCAGATATCACTAATCAGTCCTGGCACCCTTCTCTGTTGAGACAGAAAGTAGCCTCAGAAGCCTCTATCAATCAATAGATGTTAGCTCGAAAGTTGAAACTTCTTTCTTTGCCTTTTCTGATCAAAAGGGTAGTTTTGTCCTTGCACATATTTTTACCTCTGCAAAATGGAAATAACATTTTTTTAGGTACTATACTATAGACCAGTGATCTCAAACTTGAGTAAGCAAACCAATCACCTGTGCATCCTGTAAAAATGCAGATTCTGTTTTAGTGGTTTTGGGTGGTAATTTGGATTCAGCATTTCTAATAAGGTCAAGGTGACAGGTGATGCCACTGCTACTGGTCTGCAGACCACACTTCGAGTAGCAAGGTTCTACTAGACTGTTCTCTAGAGATAAGATGTAAGCTAGAAAATCATGTAAAATAAAAAAAAACAAGGCAAGTGTTCCATTAGAAGCTGAAGTTTTATTATAGGATAACAGTACATAAAGCACATCTAAAATTGATGTGTTCAATGCACTTTTAATAAAGGTAATGTAATATTAAAGGTACAGTTTCTAAGTACAATATAACAACATTCATATTAGAATGAAAATCGGAGTATTTAAAAGACAACATTAAATCTCTCTTTTTTTTTACAGCTTGTATTTACAAAATGAATCAAAATATTTTTTTTTAAATTCAGGACACAATAAAATAACAAACAGCTGGAAATAAGCAGACTACTGTAAGAGTGAATTGAAAAGAAAACCCAATGATGTGAAAAGTTGGATGATCCTCCAATAAAGATCATTAGCAAAGTTTTAGTACAATACTATTTTTAGGATACCCATAAATGGCTTGCATTTTTAGTGTGGCAGAAAAGGAGTTTTTACATACTGTACACAGAACAGACAGATATATTTATAGGTACAGTATTACTGTTTCCAAACTTGCATGTATATTTACAGAAGGCTGAGTTTGTTACTCACAGAGTTTTGTGAAATTTGTGTGCTTAATCCTCAAGACCTACACACAATTAGAATCAGCATTTCATGTGGTCTTTTTAAACGTGTATTTAATACTTGTTTGTAGAAGACAGTGTTAACCATAAGGCTTGACACACTTTATAAATTTACCGTAACAACCCAGAAAAAGAGTTTGAATTGGGGCACATGTTGTCATTTAACAATTATCAAATGCTGACGTGCTGGCCACTGTGCAGACACAAAGAAATACAATCTCTATCTTCAGGAAGCTTAGGATACTGAATGGTGCCTAAAAAAATGTTTCCCCCTCTTTCTAAGCAAAGCAATAAGGAATGACATGATTTGTGTTAAAAGAGATTTCTCCCTAAACTGTAGCCAATTCACTTTAAAAGGTTAACTATTAGCATTAGCTTTCATTAACCACATGATTACATTTACAATTAAGGTAATAGCAACTCTTCCATAAAAATGGAAAATGTCTAAATTGTGGGTAAATACGCAGTGCATGGAAGCCAATAACCCTGGCTTGAGAATTTATCACCTTCGATTACAAAAAGTGCAGTAAACAGAAACATTTGCTCTATATTTATAAATTGCTCAAAAATCTTTGCTAAAGATCTTACAAATTCAGTAATATTACAGAACAATTCTAATCAATATTTAATAAGGTTAACTACATCCTTAGTTAGATATTTGATATACTTGGATTTTTAACAGTGCCAATAGGTCTTGGGAGAGTAGGTGAAGGAGTTTAACTAGGCTCATTATAAATGACTTTTAAAATGAAGGTCCTTCACTCAGTTCATGGAACTGGTTGAGGTCATATTAGCGCAGAACATCCTTCGTCGAATCTGCTTTATGGCCCATGTTCTGCCATGACAGTGGATGTCTTCAGACTTCTCACGGCTCAGGTAGGAGGGAGAAGGTGGCCATCAAGCCACCAAAGATATTTTATATAAATGCCTATTATCTACAATAGGAGCTAAGTACGCAACCCTGTCAGATGTCAATAATATAATTCCTTAGTAAGAAAACAAAGGTATTACTCCATTACACTAGAGTGTTTCTTTAGGATCTTGAAGGCCTGGCAAATTATTTTTCAGCTCAGGAGATATGGTATAAAGCCAGGTAGCAAACATAAAGTAATTGCTAATACGTTTTCATGTGTCCATATTTATAAACAAATTCACCCTATAGATGTCAAATATCCATACTAAGGAAGTAATTTTATCCTAATTAAATACACTCTAGAATAATTTATATAATGATATTATGTATTTAAAGAGAAAAGCATGTCCCAAATCCAGCACTCTGATACAGCTGCCAGTTGGGCACAGGTAGAGATATATATATATGTATATATATACAAATATATAGTTATACTCAGTGAAATTAACAAGACCCAAGGTGGTATTGTCTAGGAATAAAAGGGTTTTTTCTTTTTGTTCACAAAAGTAACTTATCTAGCACCACACATCAGAAAAACACAAAAATAGCACACTCTAGTTCTAAACAGCTATGTCTAAAATAGATTATATAGTAAAACCAGTATTATACAGCATATTGTGGATTTGATAAACAGATAAATATTTGCACTGAGTAGGCTGTTTATAATATAACATCTTCTTATCTATACAGAATGAGAGCCAAAAAGTTAACTGTATAGAGATGTGCAGAACAACATTAAATATTATGACTCAAAAGCAGGGATGAAGGTAAATTTGAAAGAAGAGTAAGAGAGAAAATGTTTACAGGCCATTACAAGTTCTTAAGTTAATAGTAAATAAGGAATCAATTGCTCGAGTTGAAGAAAGCAGTAAACAAGAGATTGCATTTACATGCAGATGTCTAAAATTTGTATTTTTTTAAGTCTATACACAAAAGTCATTTGTTTTATTGCTTGACATTCAGTTATGGCTAGATATTTAACCTATTTTTTTTTGTACTTTGGAAACAAGAATATTGTTAAAGGTGCCATAAAAATGGACAACATTGAAAACGGTTTGCAAATAAACCACCTAACACTGCAGTTCTTTATACATATTAAAAGCCTTGTCTGGGGTTTGTCATATGTTAAATATATTTAAACTGGGAAAATATGTTGTAGCTTGAAGCCTCCCATTGGCCCAAACATCCAATACAAAAACACATCTCCACAAAAGGAGCAGGCAGACAATACAGGTACATTTAAAGAAGCAGCCAGCTAATGTCCTAATGTTTCAAATTTACCACTGTTTTAAGTGAGATTTTAAACCATTGTGGTAAGAAGAGAATTTTGGATTCAGGAAGGTGTGTACAGTACATACAGATTTTGTGTGTGTGTGAAATCATATTCACTATATGCTCAAGAATTATCTGCATTTACATATGCAATCTGTTCAATGATGACCATTTCTACAAATAGTATTCCTCCACATTGAAGTAATAATGAATGAGAAAGAAATCACACAGGAACACTGGAGAGAATTTAGTTGCTCTTAGAGAATAGCATAATTGCATGTGCAGCATATCTAAGCTGAGGCCAAGCTATCTTTCATTAGTTCTTAGAAGAAAAATAGAAGTGTGATACTGCTAATGTGGTAAACATACTAAATGTAAACAGCAAACACCGATTCTCTAGGCATCCATTTAAAATATTCATATTTACTCTCTTAACGCAAGACTCCATTTCATGTTTCACTGCTGGAAAAATGTTTTTATTTGGATTGACTATTCTGTCATTCATTTATAAATGAATGAATGAATGAATGTGGTCATTGCTATAAATTCTGAGGGTCTGTTTAAACATGAAGATCTCCTCCTCCTCCTCCCTCATCTACAACGTCTCCTTGGTATGAAACCAGGCTTTGAGATTATTTTTAAAATTTTCTGAGTGTCTAACAAAACTGATCTCACCTACACTAACAAACAAGCAAACAGACCCAGAAGGGAAACCACCTGCTTGGTAAAGCCATTGCTTGTTCACCTTACCTCTTAATAGACAATCATAGGAAGGCCCCTTTAATGAAATCCGGTGGAACCTCTTTATAATACTAGTGTTTACGGATAGAATGAAGACTTGTGTTACAGACTGCTAGCAATGGATCAAGATTTACTGTTGCAATTGCCTTTCTGGGCACATGACCTGATCTAGAGTAGATAGCTGTTTTTATGGGGTTCTGCTGTGTCATCCCTTTATAAATAACAAGTGGCAATCAAATGTTATAATATGTAAAACTGTCAGTAATGTGTATTTGTATATGGATATGTGTGTACCTATATGTATATATATATGAGAGATATTTCTGCCTATTTCCACAGTCTTTATTATTAAAAACAGCAAGGTAAAGGCTTTTGTTTTCATCTAAATGACATGAAGAGTTTTCCCAGATTATGCTCTTATATGGTCATAAGAAAGTATGAGACACTTTCTCTGAATGTGTATTCCAAGTGTGAAATGGAAGAATCAAAGTCAACCGTTACATTGAGGTTAACTGACTTTATGAAAAGCAATATATTGGAACATGGTTAACAAATCTATATTTCAAAAATGGAAAACATGACCCAAAAAGCTGGCTCATGTTATTGTCGCCAGGTGGGTAACAGATTAAAAACTACAAACATGGAAATAGGAGAATTGTGTTACATAAAGGAATTTTTTTTGGCTTGCTTCCCAAGGAGAATACAGTGAAAATAACAGGTGTTTGCTGCCATTAAAACATACATGTTGTAGGCTCTGTCTGGTGTGACTCAGTGGATTGAGCATGGGCTGCGAACCAAAGGGTCGCCAGTTCGATTCCCAGTCAGGGCACATGCCTGGGTTGTGGGCCAGGTCCCCAGTAGGGGGTGCGTGAGAGGCAACCACACATTGATATTTCTCTCCCTCTCTTTCTCCTTCCTTCTCTTCTCTCTAAAAATGAATAAATAAAATCTTTAAAAAAATACACATTGTATCTTTTACCTGTATCACTCCATCAACAGGCAGGTCCCTCATCTCCTTTGGTTTAAATTTTTTTATCCATATTATGTAGAATTGGAAGTAGTTTTTAATATATAATGCTATAAATATACCATGAATATTTTAATTATTTGAGAAATGATGAATGGTATATGCAGGGCTGTACTTTGAATGACGCTCTCTATTGGTATGTGACCTATTCATTTATCTTTTGGACATACTGGCGTAACTTTCTACTGGCATAGCTCTAGAAGTCATTCGATGTTTTTAAGCACACAAAACACTGAAGAACACCTAAGGTCCAAACTCAACAAATGAGATGATAGTGAAGTTTATACACACATGCAGTTAGTTCTATACAGTTCACTTGTGCCTTGGAGGGATAGTATTATCATCATGATTAGTAATAAAAAACACAATTTGTCCCAGTAGTACTGGCCACCCTGTTTGAAGAGTTTTAGAAGATCCCTGAGCACATTGTTTCTGACTCTTAACCCCAACTCCAAAATGATAGGGCTTCTATCGTTGATACCAAGATGGATTGTCATTCACAGTAGGTCAATCATAAGGTGCTTATTTACCCTTTCTTTCCACCAATCAGCACAAAGAACTGTCAGAAAATAACTTTTTATTATTAGTATCTTTAAAATAATAGCACTGGAAGGACACATGATTTAAACAATCAATGTTTGAAACAGTGGCTTTAGGATTATTATCTGGCTGCCCCTCAACAATAACAAGTGATTCAGTCGACATTCCTTAGCCAAAAACAAAAGGAAAAAACAACATCAACAACTGTACAAATATGTATTTTTCCCTGAGGGATCCAGGTACACCCGCAAGTGCTCTATGTACATATTGCACTAGAGAGGAATGAAGAACATGTGCAAAAAAGCAACGATGAGAGAAGCTTACATCCTACTTAAACCTTTTCATTAAAGATTCTACTAGGTTGTTTTGCATTCTGGAATGTCGGAACACAAACAGCTATTCCTTAGTCTAAAACTAAAAACACATATTTCTACTATGGCACATTCAATGAAATAAAAAGTTTTCCAAAGACAGATAGACAAATTCCATCAAGAAAATAATACAAAGTTTGTTTGTTTGTATTTTTTTTAGAAAATTACATTACTTTCTTTCTTTGTTTCACATTACAAAATCTTTTTTTTTCTTTACACAAATCACATGTTATTGCAGGAATATTTCAAGTGCCATCAAATATTTATAGAAGGGTTAAAAAAATAGAAGTCTCTCTAAAGTGGTCCAGACAAGGCTTTGTATAGAATAAATCTTTTTTCCCCATCTTCTAGTTTTGATTTAAGTATTTTGAATACGTTTTCTTTTACATTGACACTTAGTAGCCTAGAAGCGGTCCGACACACACACATCATACACAAAACCCAAACACACACACACATTTCCTCCTCACTTGACCCTCAGCCCACCCCTATACGCTCACAGACATCTGGGTATCCACACTATAAAGAACAACCAAACTTAGAAGCAGTGTCTTAAGTCATGTTTTCTTTAAGTTAGGATGGGTGAATTAGGATGCTGAAGACTTTAAAAAAAAATCCATAGCTTTAATGTAAACTAGGATGCTGAATGCTTGAAAAAAATCCACAGCTTTAACACAATTTGCAAACTGTCCAAAAAGCACTTTCATCTGCACTTTTGATTGCACTGTGACCAAGGCCAGTTTCTTCACGACAGACTACCACCATTTGGACACCACTAGAACCAAAGTTCAGGCTTTGTGCAAAAGCCTTGTTTCCTCGCTGTCAAACATTGTACATAAGGCCTTACAGCAGCCAGGATGACAATGCGATTCCAATATTTAAAAGACTATTGGGCATTCAAGTTTAGGGAACTTTATAAGAACCATTCAGAATAATTGTTCCATGTCATCAAATATTTTGTATCATCCCACACATGTTTCTATAATAAGGAAGAAAATAAAAATGCAAAGGTTTTCACACCATTTTCTATACCTCATTTTTTTTCAGCTGAATTTACTGTTTAACTTCATATCCCAACTTTGATCCAAGTAACAGTGAGTTGTTCTCTCATCTCACGGAGCATGCCTCTACTACTCTGTTCCTACACTCTCCGGGTGCTTTGCTCTTAAAGTCCCCATGCTGCTTTTCTTTCAGGAAGACCTAGTAGCAGCATCTTGTCAATGTGTCCTGGTTTACTTGGAAAGCAGTGTCACCATGGAGTGGCTATCACTGTGATTATAACACTTTTTTTTTGCATTAGGTCCATGCAAAATCCTTTCTGGGAAAAGGAATTTCTTTTAAGTTCAACATTAAGTGCTCTCTCACCCTTAGAGAAGTTCAATTAACTCGTATCATTTCATAAATGGACACTGGAATTAGGTTTAGTTGCTCTTTAATGCACTAGCACCTGAGGCTGGTCATATTCAGAAAGCTTTGGTTAAAAAGAAGTTAATATACTTTATTAAAATTTAGTGAATCAGAACGATAAAAAACAGAAAACAAAACCAAACCAAAGTAAAAATACACCATTCCCCCCAAAGGAGAAACAATAGGAAAAACATGGACAAATAAATAACTACACTTGGTACTTTTTTCAGAGTATAAATACTATTGATTTTTAAAGGAACTATGCTTATTTAAATTAAAAATTTGATTTAACCCTTCCTGCCCAAATATAAATACTATATGCTTATAGTTAACCTCTCTATATAAACACTTATAAAGTTTTATATGCTTGTAAGAAATTTAAGTAAATAATACTCTTGTCTTCTATTTATGGTTAAACCCTTACTATATTTTTGAAAAAATTTTTAGATGTTATTTAGGCTTCATACACACTTCTGTGTGAATGATTGCTTCTCCCTTTCGAAGTCAGCGGAGTTTGACACGGAGCGAAGGGTTCTGTGAAGCCTGAGCTGTGACGCGGCACGTCCGGGGCCACAGTCCCCACAGAAGACTCAGGAGGGACCCTGGTGGTGAAGGAGACACTGTCTCCTCCATAAAGGGCTGCTTGGACACTCCCACCTCTTGGCTGTGGGAGGACGTCCCCTTTTCTGAACACACGTGCTCAGTGATGGCAGACCACAAGTTTGACTCCTGCCCTGAGGGGGACTGAAATCATCCTCTAAATGCCTACATTCCCAAAGGTCACTTGTTTCTAAGACATGCACACTTGTATGTCAGACAGCTCTTTCTCCCTTCCCCCACTGGGAATTACGTTTTAAAACCCACAAAATTTAAAATAAACCCTCACTATTTCTCACCTGAACACCAAAGCCAAATAATCTTCTAAATATTTAATAAAATAAATTACAGTCCACAGTTTTCTAGTGACAATAAATACAAAGTAAATGTTTGCAGCAAGCACTGACTAATCACTTAAAAGGTTTAAAATACTTAATATTTAAATAACAGAAACTGGTTCGACATCGTATTCCTCCCGACCCTCCCATTCATTGCATTCATTGTCTATGAAATATGGAGAGCAACATTCCAGAACGATAGCATCTAGAGGCAGCTAATCTAGAAATAGTTCACTCTGAGATAAACTCTTCGGGTTCCTAGATTATACCAAGAACATAAACATTCACAACGTGAATGCCTCATGTCCTCACATGGGGAGTGTACATTTGCTCCACATAGAATCTTTGGATCCTTCTTATTATAAAAGCTAGATTCTAATATCATATTCTGCTTTCTGATTTGTTCTCAAAGCATGTGAATTCCAACTTGAGACTGAGCCTAGATAACTTCTGAATTGTATAAAAAGAGCCTCCCCTCCCCTGCCTCCTTGAGGTGGCATTTCAAAAAGCTTTTTAAAAATAATGTGCATGATAGTATAAGTCCACAGCACCAATCCATCATTCGACTTTGTATGAAGCATAAACACATCTATCCTTAAACTTACCCAAATGCAAAGTGTAATTTAGGGAGAGTTTCATTTCTAATTCCAAATTCACATGTAAAAAAAAAATAATCCAACATTGTGATTTCTAGATATGACCAGCCAGTCTCTTAAAAGTAATTTTGTAAACAGCAGCATAAATACCTCCCGACGTACCTTCCAAGCCTTTTCAGTTAAACTTGTGTTTCTGGTGCACATGCGACACGACAGTGAACACGCTAGCATTAATTTAAAGAAAAAGGTGCAAAATGAAAGTGCCTTATCAATTCAACAGGAAAAGCTACACCAGTAACTACATTTTATATTAATTAAAACAATATATAAACAATATCTCTTTTAGCTATATATAGTCTTCATGCCCATTTACCCTGTAATATATTATAATGCTATTGTTGCTAGTGCTATGGACCCTTTTCGTGCTGTCCTGCTGACTGGCAATAATCGGTGAAAAAAATAAAAACTTCCTTCATGAAACAAAGAGCAAAGTTGTGCAAAGTAATGCTGCAACCTCCGCTATGCACACCAGTCACCGATTATTGCTGGACTCTCTTAGTACTAACAGATTGGTGACTCTGTAGAAAGTCTGTGGGCAGTGAGCTACAAGAAAAGGAAATCCTCCAACTTTAGTACCCTCCTTCTGTTGTAAACAGAGGTCAACGATCAAGAAGTCGAGACAGAAAAGGGTCCATATCTGTAGGCATAATGGAAATCATATGCATGAGAAAAACAAGTTCAACTTTTATTTGTTTTCATTGTTTCCCCTCCTTTGCCTGACCCCGATCACCAAAAGGTGTGCAGTGTGTTGGCGCTCCAGGTCTGTGCAGGGCCATATAAAGTGTCTTGGTTAATATTTTTTGTTTGCTTTTCAGGTTTGTACTTCAGACATTCTAGAAGTGCTTAGGTGATACGTTTACCCATCAATTTGCATTGCTGGCTCAAATTCTGAAGTGAACAACTCCTTGTATAATGGAGGAAAATGAAGTCGCACAATGTCTGGGTATATTGCTTTAAATGCCATTAGCTTTTCTGTATGTCGTCCGCATAAGGCTCTTAATGTAGACACCTTGCATATTAACTGTAAGTGGAAGAAAGGACATGTTGTTAGGAGAGAACAGACATGAGAACCCAAATTCAGGGGGTCTGGCTGGTCTTTACAACATGGTTTATGATGGTGAAACACACTTAAAGCAACTTAAATGTCTAGTAAGAGAGGAATGATGAAAATAAATGGTGATATACCACAGAATATCAGATACGCGTTCAACCCTAATAACAAGTTTCTTCTTGAAAAAGAGTGTGCCTAAAACAAAGCAATTCTGGGTCTAAGTCCCTGAGTGCAAATATAAAAGTCAGAAGGCCTGGATGGGAGTCCCAGCATTGGCCATTTACCAGCTGAAAATCCTCCCATGATTTCCAAAAATGCTTTTTCAACTCTAAAGCACTATGCAAGCGCACAATATTTCAACCCAGTTGAAACAGTATTTCAACCCAGAAAAATTCCTCTCTGAGGAATGTTTTCACCAGATCATAGATCTTGTCCATGTGTTAGGTACAGTTTATAATCAAAGAACCTAATGGTACCCTTGTCTTATGGTGAGAAGACGGAGAAAAGAGGGAAGCTCCTGACATCTCATCTTCCTTCTAGTTCCCATTCCTTCCCCAGTCTTTCATTCAATGTGTGCAAAATCATAACCAAAGCAGCAACTAAACCCCAATTTCCCCTTCCTGACCTAACCTAGCTATCAGCAGAAAATACAAAAAAATAAACAAGGAAAAAAAAAAGCAAAAACCTTTCAAATCTCCCCCTTGAACAATAGAACACAATGAATAATCTAAGAAAGGGCTGCTTTTTCTAAGGCCAAATACATAGTCCTGGCTCTAGCACTGAAGAACATTAGCATGTTTTAAATTGACATCCTAATTATGCTTTTATTGCAAAAGATAATAATTAGCAAAAATTAAAGTTTATGCTTTGAATACAGGGGAGTAATGGGAATTGATGAAGAAAACACAAAAGTTATTTGCCGTTGATGACTGATGTATTTTAATGGAAATAGAACTAATATTAGAATATATGGTTATCCTGGTTAATTGGTTTAGTACTTCATAACTTTCTGTTTCAAAATTCAAAGATTGTCTAATTTCTATCAATGAAGACCATTAGCTCTGCTTTGTGTTTGACTTTGATGGAGTAGGAAGAGGATTTCCAGAATGTGTTAATGCTTTAAAAAATTCTACTATTTCTCTATTGTAGGGTACTTTATAACCAATGATGATAAATAGAATTTAACCTGAATTTTGGCCCCATCGAACTTTTGAAATAGACCTGTTTCTTTCCTTTCAGCAGCCTGTTGCTTACTGATACCTCTGGGGGCTGGTCAGATGACGTACTAGGGCACTGATAGTGTGATGTGTGGCAAGAGGTAATTCAGGCCATTGCCAGCTGGAACCTTTAGCTCTCACCTTTGTTAGTATTCCATCTTCTCGGTGATTCTTCTGTAGGACGTGTTGAAGAGCTAGCTGAATCTTCTGTTGCAGTTTTTCAATTTTTACCTTTTCCTGCAGCCATGAGCGATCTGCACATGAAAGATGATATTCCTTAGTGTTCCTCCAACATGATGTCAGAAACCCCCAACTCCTCCCAAATCTTAGACCCAGAGTACTAGACCGCAAGGCAGAGTTAGAAACTAACAGGCCAGTTTCACTCTTCTTTCAAAATTTGCTCCTAAAGGAGTAGAACAGTGATCTAAACAGTTATAAAGGGTATTAAACCTTTCTATTTTTACTGATACTTAAAGGAAGGGAGGGTCCTCTCCTTCCAAAAGGATAGCCATTTAAATCTAAGGCCATACATGTACAAGTGCAGTGAAATCACTGTGGCCTCTTAAGACTTTCTAAGAATAATATTTCTGAATGAAATATTTATATCAATCCTGCTAGTCTTTCTGGAAAATTTGAAAATAACCTTTTAATCCAAGGCAACTAAAATTGTCAATTGAATTCCACATGACTTAAAAGTTCGTAATTTAGGGTAAAATCTTCATGTGTAAGAATTTCAAGTAGGCCCTGGCTGGGTTGCTCAGTTGGTTAGAGTGTTGCCCCCATACACCAAAGTTGTGGGTTTGATCCCTGGTCAGGGCACATATAAGAAGCAACCAATGAATGCATAAATAAGTGGAACAACAAAGTGATGTTTCTCTCTCTCTAAAAATCAATAAATAAAAAAATAAAAATAAAAAAGAAAATAATTCTGAGTAGAAGATTGTAAATTAGCAAAACTGATGATCTCCAAGAGGCAGGACTAGTTGAAAACATGGATTAAATTGAGAGAAACTTGTGGATGATATCCAAGTAGATTTCAGGAAATAGTTGGATCTCTTAAAAACCATGTTATCTTGGAGATTGGTATTAAGAAGGGAAACCTGACTATACTGTAGCATTTCTTTTGGTATCTGGAGGTGACTTAAGGACTGGGTTTTACTTAATTCTCATTTCTTAAGATTTTAGCAGGACAGCATGAGGTCTTTTTAAAAGAGCATATTCATGTGTGTGGGGGGAGGTTGTTGTTTGAAGAAATTAAAAATAGATTGAATAAGTAGGCAGCCTCTCTTGCTAGCCTCCGAATATTCTAAAAGTTATGGACCTGGTAAAAATTCTTTACCTGGACAATTTTTAAACCACTTTATTTTTATTTGGTTAGCTTACCTGCTGACATCAGTACAAATGCAGAAAATAATGCAATTTCATCTTCAGTCAGGTGCATAGAACATAAACTCTTTCCAAATTCAAATACAAAGCTAATAAAGTCTTCGCAACCTGCCAAAATTAAAATGAAGATTGTTTAGGATTTTGGCTATTATCCTAGGAGAAAAAATATGGAAGAATGTGAAGAGGGATCTAGTCGTAGAAGATGAGAGACGATATTGATAACATTTCTATAGTTTAATCATTTGGAATCTTCAAAGGAAAATCTGTTTAGCCAAGGTCACCATCCCTGCCCTCCCCATCCCTATCATTGTATCATTATCATTCAAAATAATGACAGTGAGCTTTTGCTGAGTGGTCAGTAAGTTAGGAACTGATCTAAGAGATTTCTTTGGGTTTCCTACACTTCACAGCAGCCCTGTGAAGGAGGCATTTTTAATAGCCCCGTTTTAGAGGTGAAGAAGTGGACTCGGAGAAAAAGGTCATGCACCTAGGGTCATCACACAGGTAGGAAGCGGCATCCTGGGCGCAGAGTCAGGCTGCCCGACTTCGGGGCTCACACTCTTCGTTGCCAGCAGGGTTTAGCTGCACAATCTGACTGAAATGTTAAACTCACTCATTCTGGTGTTTGGCTCTATTTCATCTAAAACAGCCTTAAGAAATACTAACCAATGACATATTATAGTGGTGCAAAATCACTGTAACTATTACAGAACTGAAAACACAGAATGTGAAAGTCCTGTAAAATAATAATCCATCCCCAAAGACTGGTTAGGTTTGGTGTCTACTCTTTCTGGTTTGCATATTATTTATATACAGGGTGGGGCAAAAGTAGTTTTACAGTTTGTATGGAACATAATACAATAATTAATAAATAATAATACAAGAATAAACTGTTTCATAAATCTATTTTTGCCCCACCTTGTAATTGAAATGGAAATGAGCTATACTATACTTATGTATACATACCTTGTCATGTTATTATTTTAGAAGTCACATATTTTAGATACTGTCCCATTGTTCTCAATGACTATACTCCACTTTATTTACATTACAGATACCCAATATAATTTATAAAGTACTTGTCAGTTTCACTTATAAGGCAGCCATACTTTCTCTGGTAGCCACATTTAATTCTCATCGATGTGTGTTC
Source organism: Trachops cirrhosus (assembly GCA_028533065.1). Lineage (NCBI taxonomy): Eukaryota > Metazoa > Chordata > Mammalia > Chiroptera > Phyllostomidae > Trachops > Trachops cirrhosus. Next base: position 150,994,607 of record CM052538.1, read on the forward strand.
TCTGGGGAGTCAGAAAGGGCAGACCTTTGGCTCTTTGCTTGAGTTGATGTATTAGGACACGCCCTCTAGTTTATCTGAGGAACATACCCCTGCCTACCTCGTTCTTAAAATCTGGAAGGATATGTAATATGAATTTCTTCGATTACCAACTACATAGAATGAAAAACTTTAGACCTTCACATGTAATATAGACAAAAGGCATCCGAGGTATATAACTTTTCTGTAGTGTCTAGCTATAAAGCAAAAAATAGGTATGAAATTATTGAATTATTTCCAAATACCCAGTTTCCATTTTGTTCAGTAAGAGCTTCCACCCAGCTCCCATCTGTTCATGTAATTGTGAGCTAAAGACAAAACACCAAGAGATTTCCTTACCTAAGGATTTGAAGACATCGGGGCTAGCGTATTTCCCATCAAAGTACACGGTGTTATTCTGAGAGTCGAAGGCACGGCACATCCTGATGAACACCACCTCTAGGGAACCTGAGCAAAGGCAGAATGGCCTGGATTATTCCATCTCTGTGAGTTTATTTCAAAGGTACTTCTGAGTCAGCGCACTGGGTGTTGTTTAGCTGGTGGGCTCTCAATGCCCTTAGCTCTCTATCTAAAAGGTCAAAGTTCACTGGTGTAATTCAACACCTGTGCTGAAGCTAAGGCCTGCTTTACTGAAGAAAGGACTGATTTACAAATGACTTCTTTGTCACTCTTCTGTCTTACAATATAGAGTCTAGGAGTTGCTAGTCAAATATTTATTCATATATATTAAAAAAAGCCAGGGCTGTCTCTCTGAGGTTCCACATTTTCTTCCTAACAGCTTATTGGAACCCCCTGAGGACTTGGAAAGTAGAAACAAAACACAGGTGATGGTAAAATTAGGGAATGCACGTGTCCTTCAAATTAATCTTTTCACCCAGGGGAGAAGCAAAATGGAGGGAACGTTTCCTGCAAATAGCTGAAATACCTTTAGAAAGAACTCAGTCTCTGCTAAGAGAAACCTGGACTATCATCATCGGAGAAAAACTGTTCCCGACACCTTCCTTACCAAGCGTTTCTTTAATAGGTGGGTAAAAGCAGGTTAGGAAGAGATCTCAACATTCACTTGCAAAGCACATACCTGCTTTGAGAAGCACAATTTGATCGTTTTGACACAGTTCCATAAATCCGTCAATGCGTTTGGCAAACTCCACCACATACTGTATAGCTTCTGTGATTTTGATGGCACACAATTGCCACATCACCTCCCGCTGCTGTTAAAGAGGGAGACACATTAACATACACAGCTAGCCATGTTCTTGGCTCAATTGGTTTAACCAAGCCTCTTTTGTGAAATCCTTCTTTGGAAATGGACTAAAAAAAGGCTAGAGGGTTCCAAAATAAACAGTTGGCCAGTTATTTGGGACATAATTAATGATAGCTTCCAAGTCCTTTCTCATTTCCTCCAATTCCTTCCTGACCTCTTTGGGGGCAGAGGGGCAGGGGGAAGATGTTATGAGCACGCTATTGCAGAAGATAAAACTGCATGCCACGGCTTTAACCCTGGGCCACGGAGAACAGAAAGCAGGATCTTCTTTTTAGCAACTACAATATTTTTTGCCTTGAGGAATTTAACACCACTTTACTGGGGGAAGGGAAAAGAGGAGGAGTCGGTTACATTTACTGTGTATCTGTTATGAGCTAGGTGCTTTATGACATTCTTGTCTCGTTTCCCTTTCACAAGAACATTTTCCCATTTTCCATAAATGGATGCAGACAGACACGAATGCTCACAGAGATTTTGCAGAGAATAGGCATCAGAGCTGGGATTCAAATCCTAGCATCTCTGACTCTGAATCCCATTCCACACACTTTGCTGCTGCTTCTGCTTTCCTGTGGCAATTTGAATCTTCGGCTGCTGGCATATCTCGAAGGCAAACAAAGTGTGTGTTGCTATTCCCCAACCTGTTTAAATTCTTTTTATATACCCACTCTCTGATTTAATGACAGGGTGACCTGGATCTGTGGTGTTGCTCACCTGTTCCCCCAATGTCTGGGAATGAACAATTGTTAACCTAGATAGGCGTGGGAAATGAGGGACACAGCCTCTTCTTGGCATTTTTATAAAGACACACCTGCGTATACATTGACCTGGAAAGAATTACTCTTAAAACATTAGTCTCGAAAATTTTTAAATTACTCTTGAAACATTAAGAATGTTTCCACCAATATGATGGGGTGGAAGAAATGCTGAGTTAGGGGCAGGAGTTGCGGTCCAGTGCTGATGTCTGCTCTCAGCCACATGCCCATGTAGCTTCCTCCTATATGAAGTGAAGGGCAGCCTTGGCCTAGATAAACTCTACAGTCCTTCCTAAGTCTGAATTTCTCCAATTATCAGGCGGGAAAAACAGCATTTTCTTTACCCAAAGGGAGAGGGGATAATTAAAAGTTCCCCTTCTCCAGTCCCACCCTCCCATTTTGGTGGCTTGTTGATCAGAGTTTTACAGAAAAAAGTCAAGTAGCAACACCTGTCAGCCGCACACTGCTAGGTGTGGACTGGAGGTACAATCATAGATTCCAAACCTTTCTGTGTACACACTCCCTAAACTCCTTTTTCTAAACCTCTAGAAACATGAGGCTGAGATTACTATTTTACATGAACTTCCTGACCTTGAAATCTGCTATTATGATATTGGGACAAATCCCAACTAATTGAGGCTTATGGAAACTGCTTCGTTTAGCCCCCTATTGACAAATGATAGGAGATGTGTGTACAGTTACAGGCACAGCAGCATTTGCTGGCTATTGCTGAAACTTCACACACTGGCATCTCAGTAAGACAATGATGCCTCAAGTACATAATGAGCTCTGGAAGGAAGAATTTTAAACAGAAACTTGATAGCTGATGAAAGGCATTTGTTCTTTGGTCTGCTGGTCGTCTTGATCAAATCACCTGCATGAACACCCTTCCCACTGTTCCCTCCACCCTTGATAAAATTCTTCAGAGTATACCTTGTTTTGATAGTTCTCAATCTCCTCCTGCAGAAAAGTCTGCCACGTTATCTGCTGGAGCTCTTCTCTCAAGTATTGGCAAGTTTCCAGGTGTGATTTTGATATATTCTGTGCGAGGTGTTCTAAGGAGAAAACAGGAGATCACAACATGAAAAGTCAAGTTCTCCTTCGGGCAATCAGTGTTTTCCCCTACGTAGTATGTGCTGTAAAGAAGTAACAAATAAAAAGTATCATGTTGAACCAGTTTTAATTATCTTTATACCTTTAAAGAAGCAATTTGAAGCTATTTCGTATTTTGGAACATGAGGATGAAGGACAGGCTAAGCCAAGAGTTAACAATAAGTCTTGGTGACTTCAAAGACACTCCTGACCTTCTTTATGACTTTCCACCAATGTCTGGGAATAAAAAAATATTGACCTAGACAGGTGTAGGAAATGATGGGCACAACCTCTTCTGGCAATTTTATAAAGACGCATCTGCCGTATCCATTCACCTGCAAAGGATTATTCCTGAAAAATTAGGAAGTGACAACAGAAATGTATTTCTTTAGTTTTTCCTGCAAATGGCAGAACAAGCATTACTGAGGGCCTACTATGTCACACTATACATGGTACAGTGGTTAAGAGATAGACTCTGAAGCCAGAATGCCTGAGTTTGAACCTCAGCCTTGCTACTTACTAGCTGTGTGATCTTGGGTAAGTTACTTAGCCTCTCTGTGCTTTGGTTTCCTCATTTGCAAAATGAGGGAGATAGGATCTATTTCATAGGGCTTCTGTGAAAATTAAATGAATTGAAAACTTAGGGAGTTTGATTATAAGAAATAGATGCCAAAAAAAATTTCTATAGGAATTTATAGTCTGGTGAGCTTGTATGGACATGCTGAAAGGACAGTTCAAAGTGTTAGACAATAAAGTATAACACTGAATCAGAAGAGAAAGAAAAACTGATTAACAGGTGCTGTCAGGGAAGGGGAGAGATGAATGTTAGCTTAGGGAAGTTAGTTGGTACTTCTTGGCAGAATAGGGACATTTGAGTTCGCCCCTGAGGATGGGTAGGATTCAGTAGGTGGCGGCCAGTAGTGTAAGGGGTAGGTCTGTTCCACATTCAGGGGATGGCAGATGAAGGAACCAGTATAGCATTATAGGAGACAGGCAGATGTGATAAAGTGATAGAGTCAAAACAGAAATATGAGTAGGTAAGAGTCCAAATCCTGAAGGATCTTGAATATTAGGATTGAGAGTCAGATGAAGCACAAGGAGTCAGCAAGATTCCCAAGGAGGAGCCGAGGTACTGAACACTGTATCTGGGGAACCAGAACAAGCAGTTTTGTGACTGGATGGCTGAAGGACAGGGGCTGGAGGTAAGAGGTCCCCTTAGACATCTGCTGGACCTAGAGGGGAGGGACTAAGAGCTGGAAGCAGGCTGGTATTCACTGGCATGGGAGGGAAGGCTAATGAAAAGTTTTAAAAGAAAAAATGATAAGACTCTGTGGATATAAAACCACAGCAAACAGGAATCCCCCTCTTGGGGTCTTGCATGTTTAGCAAGAAAGCCATTTAAAGAGTGGTGCTGAATGCAAACTTGGTAGCAGTAGCAAGACTATTTGTTTATTCGGGAATTTGTTGCTGCTTCTGTCAAACAGAATCAGACTCGTTTGTGTGGGAACAGAGCAGGTTCACCTAAATGAAGCTTGAAACTAGAATCTCTTTAGAGACACCGAAACAATAAATCTTAATGGCCCTGTTCACAACACACAGACACAAAACAATGTACGTCAATACCATAAAAATGAAATATGAGCAAAAGAAAAGAATTTAAAGGAAAGAGACAGAGAGGCTGAGAGAAAGGGGGAGAAGCCAGTAAATTATGTCTTAGAATCAATGGCGCTTGTGAAGAGGAGAATCAAGACAAAAACAATGGGAAGTCAGAAACAAAAAATAAGTGTGTAAATAAATTAGTGAGCTATCTCCTGCAGAAAGAGGGCTCTCTATAGAAGACAGATTCTAGAATGTAAACCAAGTTTTGCAGATATGAAAAAAATGATGCAGTGTTCGCAGAGAAACAGGGGGATCCTATGAGGGGAGGGGAGGGGAGGGAAGAGGCTGCAGCATTCTCTGCCAGATCATGCTTCTTTTCCGGTTAGTACGGTCAACATGTTGTCATTTCACTTCATCCTAAAAATGGTTCGCACTCACCCCTCCCTCCCTGTTTGGGTCCAGCTTTTAGAAGTGGCAATGAACACACAATGTACGTGACTAACCAGTAGAGGGCAGTGGCTGCATTCTTGCCAACTACTCATCAACTGCCTTTGACTCCCAAGTCACAGGTCAATTTGACAAGTGTAAGACCTTAGACGCTGGGCTGTTTTTAAATCTCCACTTCAGCAAAGGAGAAAATGGCCAGACTGAGTAAAAGTCAACAAGTTAGTGCGGTCTCTCAGAGAAGCAGCCTGGAATAGTGAAATACCTCGGAACCAGGAGTTAGGAGACCTGGTTTCTGGTCAGAGTTCAGTGGATAGATGACCCTTTGGGACAGGCAAATCAGTTCACTTCTCACCCTCGACTGCTTCATCAATTTTCACAATAGGAAGGAACTTTAGACATCATCTGGTCCAAACTCTCTTCAGTTTACAGATAATAACAACATTAATAGTGATGATAGTAGTTAACATTTAATAGCATTTACTGTGTGGCAGACTCATATAATATATATTCAGAATATATATATATATTTTTTTCTTTTCTTACTTAACCTTTATAACAGCCCTTGGAGGAAGGTACTAGTATTATCTCCATTTTACAGAGGTTAAGTGATTTTTCCAAGGTGTCACAGCTGGCAAGTGGCCAATTACTTAAACATACACAGAGTCTGTACTCCTAATCTTTATGCTCAGTAGGTAGGGAGACTGTAGCTTGCAGAGGTTACATGACTTATACTGGGTTGTATCACCTATAGCGAAGCTAGGACCACAACCCATGTAAGTTGACTTCTTGTCTCATGCTTTGCCCATTATGTCATTGTCTCTCTGCGCAGAATTTAACTATTGATTATATAACAAGCGCAGTTAGTTTTCTTTAATGAACCCAGATGGCTTATCTGGAATGTATAACTCAGGTATTAATTGTCCATCAAGGACTACATTTCCTAGCCATGAATGCAGACCTAGTCCCACTAAAAGTCATGGATTGTGGATGCTATTCTTGAATGACAGAATTGGGCTTCAGATGTGTTAATTTACAATTTATTTTTCCATCGAACAATGTTTTCATTTGTTTAAGATCTAATGACAAAATTTAGCCTAAAATAAAGTCAAGAGTCTTAGTTAAAGAGGTAGTAGGACTTAAGCCCCAAAGGACATACAGCTTTGAAGAAGAAACAGTAAGGTTTGGCCACCTTTAGGCTATTCTTAGCTCTTCAAACTATTTTGCCCATATAAATGGGATAGAAAATTAGAGCCCAGTTACATCCTTCTCAGATAAATTCCTCTTTAAGTTTTGGGTTTGGGACTAATTCTACTGTCAAGTGAATTTTATTCATCCTGGAAAATGCCAGAACACATGTAAAAACTCCCTAGTTTCGGAGAACATGGAGAACGCAGGAAGGCACAGGGCCCCTAGACTGCACTGACAGGTGACCGGCGTGGCAGAGGAAAGTGACCTGCAGGGAAGAGGGAGCTGGGGGAGTCAGCATCGCCACTTCTGGCCCCGCTCAGGTGTCACTACACATGCAGCCGACGTGCCACATTCAAGGGTAACAATTTGGCTAAGCCTTGTGGATTTATTTCAGGACTGGACATTTGACAAGCAAACAGAATAGATTCACCGGTATTTAGGTGGAAGCAGACCTAAGGTAAAGAGAACCAGGTCTTTTTTCATGATATCATGTCAACTTTCAATCAAATCCTTATTCATTTCTGAAAATTTTACTTTCATTATAGTTCTGCTTAAGGCTCAGCCAACCAAGATTTCATGACAAAAATGGAAGGTTTTTGTTCTAGTTCAAGAAAAATAAAATCAAACCTACCTCTGCTCAGCTTGGCGTCTAGTTCAGAGGTTTTTCTGTTAATCAAAAGAGCTGTGATACACCTTTAATGCTGTTCAGTGGTTAAAGACCGGGCTTAAAATGTCCCTGCTCTTGAGGATTTAAATTTAGACCCATAAAGAGGTGCTTGTGTAAAAACCGTAAAGAACATTCAATTTGTTCTATTTGGAGAAAGATTTTACTGGAAATATAAATTTCACTTAAAAATGTTTTATGGGGTACAGAGGTGGAGAAACCATCTAAAGAACACAACCACTTTTTTTCTGTGAACTGAGGATTTCTGTGCTCAAGTCAGAACCTGCTGGTTCTTTTCCATCTGAAGTCTTCATTCTCTCCTTGCATTAACTTAGTTATCTCCACAGCAACTAATTGAAATATCCCAGAGGATTATAACCTTGTGCAAGGGGTCATGGGGAGGAACAGATCAAATTCTAAAACTGCAAAGGTTCTTATCAAAGTTTCTCTAACAATAGTGCTGCACTTAAAAATCGATTAAATATAACGGAGGATGCTGACACAACTTTCTTGAAATGGGAAGTTTTTTTCATTGTTTGTATTATCAACAGTTCTAGGTCACATCACTGAAGAAGCAAAAATGATGTCACAGAAATAAGGACATGACAAGGTTTTGTTTTTTCTGTTTCTGTTTTTTGTTTTTTGGTATGGTAAGTCTTCTATGAAATATACCAGTTCTGTTACCAATATCCATCACCAAAACATTCTGGCAAATAAAGAAGCCAGTTTCCCTTTGGTGCCTATAGGATGATGCCTCAGGGTTGCAGAACTTACATGCCTGCAGGGGCTGGGCAGTCACACACACGGGGACAGTGGGGAGGGGAGGGGTGCTCCAAAGGTGTTAGCACCTCACTGGGGCCAGCTAGTTCCTGCTGGTCCCCTATATCTAGATCATTTTTTCCCTCCCACAAGAAGCTAACAACCTGACTTTTTTTTTTTTTTGTGAGATTGTCCAGGTTTTAAATTTTGGCAACAGATTCAAAATTTTAAAACTCAGCACTGGTCAAAATGCAATACCTGGAATATAAGTAAGTGAACAACTAACCAAGTAAAAGGGGCCATTTTCTGAGCATAACAGTTTTCTGCAGAATTTTAAGACTGCTTTAATTCATGTTGACCCATCTTTGATGGTGACAGGTCAATGTTTTCCCTGCATGTCCATGGGAACGGTGGACAGTCAAAAGCAAGGTGGCAGAGAAGGTGGTATTCTGAAATGGTCCAAATGGCAAAGGTGAGTTTCCCTTCTAGCTGCAGCAGTTTAATAACATAACTCACTAGAGGAAAGTCAAACACATCCCATTTACTTCAAAGTGCATAAGCAGCGCCTCCCAATAGAAACATGGAAGCCATTACCTAGTTCTGCCATGGACACAGTTGGGGACGTCTCTCCATTGGTGAAAGAACAATAGGGAAAGAAGCCTGATGCTGGTGTGTAGTCACATATTGGTTCTGGTTTGATGCCATTGATATCGAGACCTGACTGGTCCGGGGAAGGCTGTATGTCCAGGTAGAAGCTGCTGACGGCAGAGTCTGCCTTGCTCCCCTCGGGGGTGTGCCCGTCGATGTAGTTGCTGAGGTCGTCGTGCAGTTCTGTCAGCCCGTTGGCCGAGATGTTGTAGGTTGGAGTCAGCGGCTCCGCCTCTCCAGGCTGCTGCTGGTGGTCTCGCTGCTGCTGCTGCATCCGGTGTTTCTGCACTTCCGCATACAAGCTGTCTCTTTGCTTTTTCGACATTCGGCCAAATTTTACAGCTGGAAGAAAAACGCCAAACCACACCATATATAATATGCTTTTCTTCACTATCCTCTCTGGCATGCTTTCGGGGTTCCTTTGAAGTCTCAGACAATCTCATCCAAAAACCACATTACCACAAAATAAGGATATGATCCAGATGTGAACACAGTTCCACCCCACACCCACAATAGCAAAGACACATCCCAGAGGAACTGAGGATGGGCAGAGGAGACCCAGGAAACAGCCACCTATGGATTCCTGCTGTTATGTGACCCCGTGCTCAGTGGGAGCCACTGCAAGGTGACTGGATGGGGGTGTTCACTGTCCACCCATGCGGCCGGGCAGGACCCTCTCTTTCCCTTCCCAGAGCACAGACTCACAGAGATACATCAATGCACAAGCAGTCAAACCTCAGTTTTCATCCATTCCTCTATCCCGTATGCTCAAATGAGTTTCTTCCCAAACAGTGGAAGCTGGGGCTTCGTTGAGAGACCTAAACAGACTGGACGAGGCCTTTGCAGTTCCCTGAATTACATCTCAGAGTCTACCTGAGAAGCCCCCTCCCCTATGCTGGGTCCTGGTGGCCCCTGTAAAGCGCTTACACCCATCTCTAAGTGACATTTTCTACTCTTCTTATTTTGCCTCAAGTAACAAGCGTGTCGGAATTCTGGAAAGGGTGAACACTGTCTAAGATCCCTCTCTGCCGGATGAATCTGTGTTTGCAACATTTCTCCTTGTGATATCCTGTATTTAAAGTGGAACAATGACTGTAGTAACTTCCCAGTTCATTCGGAATCCCAAATGATTTCTCCTGAAACACCCATCTACTTGAGGAAAAAAAAAAACCCTTATGATTTCCTGGTCTGAACTCTCCCATGAACCCACTTATTTTTCAGCCTGACCCTGTCTATGCAGATGAAGCCTCCGCTGGAGGGACTATGATGCTCTAGTTGATTGTGGTTAAACTTATACCTGATGGGGAGGATGAATTCACCCATCTGACCATCATCATAACTCTGTGAGTCTGCAGGAAGGAGGCAGGATAGATGGGCATGACTTCGGGAACCCAGGCTACCAGCTGGTGGATGCTTTTTCTGCCCAGGAGGACCTACTGTCCTTTTGCAGAGAGGAAGCAAGTGAGCTTGAGATTGCTAACTTTCAGGTTCCGGGAAGGAAGGAACACACTTGGGTGGGGCTAGTTAGATGGCAGTTAGGCTGACGTGGCTCTGAATTTCAGGCCACGTTTTTCAGGCCACGTTTTTATAAGCCCCCAAATTCACTCCGAGCCCTCAACAATGTGCGGTGTCACTTCTCCACAAAACCTTCAGGAGACATACTGAAGGCGCTTTATTTTTTTGTGACAGAGTCTATGTTCTAGTACACTCAAGGGGATTAATATTCAGAGGTGAAACCTGTTCTGCTGTGACTCTGAACTGCCTTGAATGCCTGCATGAATATTAACAACAGTAATCACACCACCCTATAAGGGAAATGAAAAGACCAGCTACTGGGGAAATGCAGACACGACTTGTGATTTTAACGTTTAAGTTCATAAGAGATGAACTCAGCTTGGTGGGTGTAGTGCCACTGGCAGGTAGAATCTGTGGAGTTGCATATCACAGGAATTTCTGAGAATATAGTGTAAGTTCTGTGACTTGCATGTCCCAATGGTAAAAACTTCACTTTTGTTTCTACATATTCTACAGGAGGCCACCCTGTGCCCCACTACTGAAGGTCACTGCAACTTGTGTCTGGGCAAGACCCCAGGCCCCGAGAACATCTGATTATGGGTAAGACTGGCCTTCAGAATGCCAGTCTTACCCATAATCAGATCCCAGCATCCTCAAGTATTTTCCCATAAGCTGAAACTCTATAGGAAGAGATGTTTCCTTCAAAGGGATCTCTTAAGAAAGCCAGCTAGTATATTTGGAAAAGCCTTTAAAATGTACCCGCTGTACTTTCTACACAGTTTTCTTATATAAGAATCTCTGCCTTGAAATCTGGTGTGGATTATTCAGTGCGCTTCAGCTGGTCTTCCAGGAAGATCTTGAAATGTTCTGCAGTTGAATGGTAGGTGGTCTTTATTTCTTAAAGTAGCTTCTTTTAACAAAAAGAACATTTGTCATTGAGCCACATTTTGTACTATTTTCATATATTCTCGGTGTATAAATATTTGACTTTGGCATTATGATTCAAAATATATATTTAGCATAAAAGCTAATTGAACCCAACTGCCACTAAGCTCACTAGTGTAAAGTATGTAACAATTAGCTCTTGCTTGTATTTCCTTCTGGGGAAAATGACTATAGGAGGTACATTTATTAAGGCCCTCAGAGGACACTAACCTCCAATCAACTGATCCACCTGTCATGTGGTAAACATCAAAAATCTGAAGGTGTTCTGACCACACAGATACTTCTCTCCCATGCGCCCCTCACCAGCCAGGCAGCTGACTCTCATGGAGTATGGAGGAGGAAGTAACTGCTCTGAAACCCACAAGGCCGGCAGGGGAGGGAGGACCTGTTCTGGCAGATGTGGGTCCAGGTTTCAGGAAGCTCTTTGATAACCCCATGCACCATACAACTCCAGCTGTGAGTGCTCACCATCTCGAGACATCCCTACGGCAAGGCATTTCTGTAATCGACAGTGTTGGCAGCGGTTTCTACTGGTTCGATCAATCAAACAGTTCTTCTGACGAGGACAGGAGTAGGTGGCATTGCTTTGCTGACTTCTCCTGAAAAAGCCCTGCGATTCAGTTATAAGACATAAAACAGGTTAGTGTCAGTCTGAGCTGTATGATACTAAAGACAGTATACTAAGAACTGAGTGGCATTAATGTTTAATGAGGATTAAACTGGTAGCAGAATCATCTAGGAGACCATTAATGAAATTAAAGTCACTTCTTTTCCCTGAGTAAAACTGATCCCCAGAGCCCAGTCCTCTGTCCTGCACACATGCAGAACTTGAACTGCAACAGACAATGGCCTATGAAAAAGGCACGGGGTCAGGCCCTGTTCTTGGCTTCTGATGATTGATGGAACAGTACAAAGGCACATATATTTAACCTTTATTTCCAAAATACTTTTAGTGGAATAAATACAACCCACTTCTCTGGGTGTCCAGAGATAAGGAAATTCATCCTTACCATGCCCCAGAGTGGCTGTGATCCTTGTGCACAGTGGTAATGGCTATTAATCCACTCAAGTGCATCATCCTTCAGGCGTCTTACCTTTCCCACATCAGAATCTGCTGCCCCAAAAAGTTAAATGACACTTGGATGGATTACTCTGGCAGATCAATCAAATTGGGAATATTCAACCCTAACAATTTGAAAATACCACGTGTTTAGTGTCATGACCTTTACAATTTCTTTTTAAAAGATTGTATTTATTCATTTTTAGAGAGAGGGGAAGGAAAGGAGAAAGAGAGGGAGAGAAACATGGATGTGAGAGGGAAACATTGATTGTTTTCCTCTTGTACACGCCCTACCCAGGACAGAACACACAACTGAGGCATGTGGTCTGACTGGGAATTGAACTGGTGACCTTTCGCTTTGCAGGACAAGGCACTACCAACCAAGCCACACTGGTCAGGGCATGACCCTTATGATTTAACAAATCCAGTTTCATGTTTATCAAGTGACAATTATCTGTTAAGCACTGTTTTGGAGATGAGAGAGTGTACAAAGATGCAAGGTAATAAATATACATATATGTGTATACGTATGCCTAAGATGCCAAGGGAACTGTTGACTTCAAGGATTTCATTCTTCATTCACTCATTTTTGCTAACTTCTTGAGTTGGATCCTTACTAGCTTATTAATTTTCAGTGTTTATTATTATTTCTTCCTTTAAAATTTTTTTATTCTTACCAGAGGACTTGTTTTATTTTTATTTTTATTGCTTTTAGAGAGAGGGAGGGAAAGGAAGAGAGAGAGAGACAGAAACATCAGTGTGAGAGAGAAACACTGACTGGTTGCCTTCTTGTACATGTCCCACTGGGGATTGAACCTGCAACCTGGGTATGTGCCCTGACCAGGAACTGAACCTGCCACCATTTGGCTTACAGGACAATGCTCCAACCAACTAAGCCACACTGTCCAGGACTTCAGTGTTTATTCTTAAAGCTGCAAGTTTTCCTTCTTGTTATGCTTTAGTAGCAACCCACACATTTGCTATGTAGTATTTTCATTATTATTCAAATGAAAACATGCTCCAATTTTCAATAGAGTTCTTCTTTAATTCATATGTTATTTAGAAGCACATTTCTGAATATCCAAACATGGATGGTTTTTGGTTATCTTTTTATTGATAAGTTATCTCTCAGTGGTTTTGCAGTATTCTGAAGAGAACAAAGGTAACCAGTTATTTCAATGAAGCATAGCCACAAAGTGTACAAAAGAGTATTATCAACTTTCAATCTTTAAAGATTAAGATAGATGACGCCAGCCAATGGCACACTAGTGGAGAGGGGAGACGTAAAATCCTGAAGAGCTGGCAGAGTGGTGGGCAAACTGATAAGGGTATACTTTCTCACCTAAAGGTTTTTCTGGAGGCCAACTTGGCAGTTGTATCAAAATCCTTCAAAACTACCTATCCCTTGAACCAGGAATTACTCTTTTAGGCAATATACTCTAAAGGAATATTAAGAATGATACAAATATTTACCTACAAGGATCTGTAATATAAAACAATTTAGAAAGATGCTAAATTGTGAAACATTTGTGAAAAGAGTCTAGTATATCTGCTTTCTTTTGTGACAGCTGGGGGACTATGTGATTTAGTTGATGGATATGATGATGTGACCTCAGTTCCCAGTTCTTTCCTTTTGGAAGCCAACCTGGGAGAGAGAAGGGAACAGACACCTTACCCCCTCTCTGATCTCTGCCACGCTGCTCACTAACCTCAACAATGTGGGCAAGGCTTGGGGCCCAAGGTCTCAGACAGTCTTTCTATTTACTTTCAATCTCCCTTATATCAAGTCTGGCTTCTTCTGTGAAGCAATTTCTCTTTTCTCAAAATATCTAAACTGTGGGGTTACTTTTTATTTTCTTCTGTGAAGAGGAAGTGAGAAGAAGGAAAGCTTTCTTTGGGGCTTGATGGTGAGAATTCAAGAAAATATAAATGGTTACAGAGGCAGATAATCCTTAGAAAGAGATACCAAGAGGCCAGCTGTCTAAGTAGGCAGTTAAGTCAGAGACACACAATCTCTGTCTAAGCTAAAAGGTATTCCTTTTTTTCTTGAGGTCGTACCACCGTTCAGCCCCTTTGTGTCTGAATCTATCACTGCAAACGTCTAGGGTCAGGAATTATTTGCTTTTCCTTTTAGTTGAGGCTGAATTTTGCTGGCTACACAATAAGCCCGTTTCATTTTGTTTTATGATCATTGAATATAGACAGTTCTGAGTGATCTCTTTTTTTCCTTTAAATGGAAACAGTAGTTGGGGGCTGCCAGGCTATCAAGCAATGTTTAGTCTGTACACCGAATCAGAGCCTCTGCCGCCTTTCTTTCCAGGTTCTTTTCCACTGTTAGTGTTTCTCCTCAGGGTCACCTCCAGTTTCTCCACATCCTTCATAAATCTGAAATCTAGAACTAGATACAGCTCTTGAATAATGATGGAGCTGTTAACAAAAAGGATGCTACTTTTTAGTTCCCACATAGTAAACTCAAGTTAATATAGACCATAGCTAATAAAGTTCCAGAATGTTAGCAGAGAAGCCATATATAATCACCAGTTTGCTCTGCTATAATGGAACTCTAAGGGGGCCTGACGATAATGATGACGATAATGATGAAAGGTTTGGGAACAGCAAGTGAGCAAATAGACACCTTGCTCGTCACAGTACCATTTATTCTTCACAGAGTCAGCTGAGCAAGGGCCTGGCGTAGCAGAGCTAAAAACCAGAGAAGAGGTCTTTTCTTTTGGACTAAGTCAACAGTCATGGCCACAAGGAGAGCTATCAGATACTAGACAGGAGGGGTCAAGTGGGGTTATAAAGTGAGAGCCCTGAAGGGAGAGAGAGTGTTAACCTCTGTGACACAGATAACTACTGAACTTTGCCCATCAGACAAAATGAGGGCTTGGTCTTCCTCCCCACCTCCTCAACTCTCCTTTTCAGCATGCCTTGGGGCTTCTCAGAGGTTTAAGGATTTAGGAAGTTAAACTAATAAAATATTTAAAGCTAATGAACACATAAGAGGGAGAAAGATTAGAAGAGTGAGAAGGAAGAGGAAAAAAAGTAGAAAGTATGGTAGGTAGCTTCCTACCTAAATGTAGATGTATGCTCATAAATGCAGAAACAGGATCCTGACTGACTGGGGAGCAGTCCTGGAGAGGGTTTCACTGTGAAATGAGTGAGCTGAGACATCAGTGCTAGAGGTTGGGGAGTCTGAGGCCAGTGCATGGAGTTTTGAGTGGAACTGATGAGGTATGTAGAGAGAACAGACAAAGTGCTGATGCTGTGAGTTAGTTTGGAAAGATTAAGCACATTAATTTTGAAGTTTTATTTCTAAAAGAACTTTCTTAAAAGTTCACTTTTTGCAGATGTCAAAATACACGGAAATGTGCCATTATAAACAGGTTGGGCTTGAGCAGAGAGCCACCATGATGAAGTTCAAGGTAGTATATCCTCAGTGTGACTGTGGCACATTACCCCCACCTAGTGGCAGCACACTAACATGCAGTTATTGTGAACAGTAAATCAGAAAACAAACAGGTCTTTAGGGGAAGGGAGGTGAGAGATGAACAGGTTTGGCAGTTCTCAAACAAAGGCAGGATCTCCCATGGAGCTTCTAGAAAATATGCTTTAGGTCTATTGAACCAAAACCTTGGGGGATGTAGTCCAGACATACATATTACTTAAAACAAATTAAATGGTCAATTTTGTAGGTCAAAAGAGGAGAAATGTCAATTTAAAAAAATTTACTGAATTTATTGGAGTGACACTGGTTAATAAAATTATGTAGGTTTCACATGCACAATTCTAGAATACATCATCTGTATATTGCATTGTGTGTTTACTACCCCAAGTCATGTCTCCCATCACCATTTACTCCCCCTTTACCCCTTACCCCTTTACTTCCCCTTACCCCTTTTCCCTCTGGTAATCACCATACAGTATTCTGTCTATGAGGGGTTTTTTGCTTAATCCCCTCACTTTTTTCACCCAGCCCCCTTCCCCCTCCCCTGTGACAGCTGTCAGTCTGTTCTCTGTATTTATGGGTCTGTTTCTATTTTGTTAGTTACTTTATTTTGTTCATTAGATTCCACATATAAGTAAATTCATATGAAAAAATAAATAAATGACCCAGCTGGGTCATTTGGTTAGGGCACTGGGTAGCTCATTTGGTAGCTCATTTG
>CM052538.1:151011241-151139782 GCA_028533065.1 Trachops cirrhosus
CCTTAACTTCCTGTATTACTAAATCTGCCACCCTCACTGACTGCCTTGTTTTACTGTCTCCAACAGCTAGCCAAGGACTCAGAGAAGTCAACAGATACTTGCTGAATATACATCCAAAGGAAAGAAAGATGACAGTAGTGATAAAAACAGTAGTGACAATCAGATGCTGAGCACCTATTTTATAGCAGGCACCATGTAGGGTGTTTGCAAACATTGTTTGTTTGCAATTCACAACAACTCTGCAAAGTAAGTGTCTTTATATCTGTTTTACAAATGAGAAAATTAAAATGCAGAGAAATTAAGCAATGTGTCCAAAATTGCATAGCAGGTAACCGGAGGAACCAGGATTTGAACTCCCGAACCCTTGGTGCATCTTATTCCAAAGGCCATACACTTCTTAACGTACCACAAAAAAATCCCTGAGACAAACATATAGGGCAGATCCAACAAAAACAGACAAACAACAACACAAAACAAAACTAATAACTGGCCCCCGCAATTTTCAGTTCTGTAGGTAGTTTCATATAATGGTTCAGACCCAAGGTGAGGGAGATGGCGTTTTATAGGTTATTGAATACATACATATTAATACATAGCTATTTAAAACACTTTTATCTGCAAGATCTACTTAATAACAAGCTTTGATATAAACATGGCATTTCCTATTGGGGTGATTAATAGTTTTGGCCCACAATGTGGGTTGGCTGGACACAGAACTGGGGGTGTGGGTGGGAAGGTGCTCAGGGGTCTTGCCCCAAAGGGCTCCCCTCCTGCTTGGGGCTCCTCCTCAGTGAGGCACAGGCTGAAATGCTGATCTGATGTTTGGTCTTTTGACAATTTTCACTTAATGAATTGATTCCTACAGTTCATTAACATACCCACTTCCACTTCTGTATACACATATGTCTTAATTAGCTGCTCATTGGCTGTTTAATTACAAGAAAACAGCTGACAGCTGCCTTGCTGAATTCTAATGGCAGACGCTTCGGAACGGCTACACATTTGCTTTTGACAACCAAGATTTATTCATAACTCTATGATTTATTGTGAATGCTTGCATGCCTGCCCGAATTATTGTATTTTCCAATACAAGTAAAAACTCGGAATTTGGGAGACTGTTGAAGTGGGTGTATGTGTTCTTCTTGTGGGATTTCTGAGGTGCGAAGGACTGAGGATCCTACATGTAAAAGCATGCATTATGTTAAGATTTTATTTATCTTGGGAACTTTCTGTTCAGAAGTATGGGGGTGAGGAAGAAGAAGTATCTTTGGAATAAACATGGCCAGAAAGCTAACTTTTTGGATAAAGGGAAAAGGAATATAATTGTCAACTTAATTTTATTGAGGGGTAAAGAGAGGAAATGGATAGATTAAAATTAGGGAAAGAAACAGGCTAAAGAAATGATAAAATTAAAATGGAGGGGGGACAGAAATAATAGTCCTAAGGAAGCAAATGAAGAAGGAAATTTGTTTTTTTTTTAAAAAGAACAGGCAGCCTCATTCACAAAACGCTTTTACTGTGGTCATTTCCTCCAATTACAGGCAGGGCTAGGATGGGAGGGAGTGGTTATTCTTGCAATCACAGGGTAGGGCCAAGCAGGGAGTGGTCATTTCCTCCAATCACAGGACAGGGACAGGGAGGGCCTGGTCATTTCCTCCAATCATGTATGCGCCCTACACTCACAAACCACAGAAACACGAATCTCTTAAACGGCTTTCTTATTCAATAAGGACTGGCCTCCCTGTAGAATTTTATGTGCAAATGATCTCTGATTAAAGCTGACCTCATGTGTCATATCTGGTAAGTGTAGATGGCTGCTTTGCCGTAGTGTGATTTGCTACAATCAGATCCAATCCAAGTGAGCACATTCAGCAACAGTGATTCCCACGCAGGCATGAGGGGCCCCACCCTGAGCCAGACACCATGTAATAGCCCTATCCATGAGCCCACAGCCCAGTGTTTTCTGTAAGTTGAGGAAAGCCTGCAGTTATGGATACATAACTAAGACTTAAACAAAAAAAAAATCTAAATCATCTTGTTGTAAATTGGGGTTCTAATACATTCTACCACAATTCTGCACAGCATTTAATCATAGGACTGGAAGATTTAGCTAAACAAAATTTTTTTTCTTTTCACCTGCAGGTATCAGAACTGAAACTCTGATGTCACAGTATGCAGTAATGGCCAAGTCCAATTTTCATTTTAAATGGCTAGCTCTAAAAATGTGGCCAGCTATTATAAACCATTAAAATGAAAATGTTGAACATGAATGCATACATGCTGGAAAGTGGACAAAACTGGTATAAGACTACTGACATTTCACAACTGAGATTAAAAATATTAGAATCCTATGAAAAACAATTGGGGCCTAAAAGGAAACTCTGAAACTCAGGAAATTTATGGACATTGGTTTTTAACCTAATACATAAAAAATTCCAGAAATTGCTTTAGCACTTTCAGGAATAAAAAAAGTAATAAGTATACACCCTAGATATCATGGAAAAGGCTTTCTGTTGTTAAGTTCAGGTAATATATTTGTCAATGCAAATGAACCATTCCCAATTCTTCCTTTACTGGGTGAAAGAGGAAGCTTAGCATAAGGCATCATAAATGTATTAGAATGAGTAAATGTTGATAAACAAATGCTACTGTAAGACCTATCAAGAACAAAGGTTCTTAAATGTACTCAGAAATCAATCCACTAATTTCAATAGTCAATTGTACGTTATCATTTAAAAAGTTACAGTTGAAATTGTACAGCCAAAAGCCTACAAGGATACACATAAAAAACAGTGTGTTTTTATTATCTTGAGATAAATTTTTCACCATCATCTGAGCAGCTACTGTCTCTAATGATGAAGCTGGGAACTGGAGTTTAATGATAAATAGGACCATTTTTCAAAAGAAAACCTCAACTAATGGTCATTTTTCTACAAACACTTCAGCATTCAGGATTTGAGCAGGGCTAGTATACTGTTAGCTCATTATTTCAAAAGAAGAAGTGAAATATTTAAAAAATAAAACCCTTAGAATAATAGAGCCCTTAAAATTTTGGAAATGGTGTGCCTGTCTATCCTTATTGTCCACTGTCCACAGAAAGTGACCCCTGCTCCAGTCAAACTGGGCTATCTATTGTCCCTCAAGTACAACCAGGATGTCCCCATTTGTGGGCTCTTGCTGCCTAGTGGCTGTGTGACCCTTGTGTCATGTTATAGACTGTGGCCTCGCTCTAGTATTTCCTTTTTGCATCGCTATTTAACTTTCCCTGTGCTGGCCTCATCTCTGCAACTAGACTGTAAACTGCTTGATAGAAGGAGTAAGCCTTGTGTATCTTTGGAACCCTTACAATGCTTCTAAAGTGTCCGGTCCCAAGACGGGTGCTCATATTTTTGCTGTTTTAATTGGAAGTGTCAATGTAACAAATCACAAATGGTCACAAAAATCAGGACTGGACCCATAGATAACCTGAAATATATCCGACTACTCAGAACAGCATAACTCAGGCACTAGGAGTTTGGCCGGGAACGACAGTACCAACAGCCAGCACTTAACCGAGTGCTCATTACATGCCCAGCACGTAATGCATGTGATTACGGAAATGCACAGGATCACCTTAGGAAGTTATGATTACTATCCTCATTTTACAGACAGGGAAACAGAGGCACAGAGAGGTTGGGTAGTTGCTCATGCAGGTAGATAGCAGAGCTGGGATAGCAAACCCGGGCAGTCTGGCTCCAGAGTCAGAGCACAGCATGACCCGATACTGCTACCCTGCAAAGAGGCTCGGGGGTCAGGAGCAGTGAGCAGGGAATACAGGCACCAGAGAAAGAACTGCTGCACTGTCTACCCTTTTCGCTGTTTATGGGCAATGTTTACTGGAGCCAATATGTGATAACATAATCATTTCAGCAATTAACTCTAGTTTCTGGTGGTTTCAGGTTGTCAATTTTAAATGCAATTTAAAATACATTCACGAAATGATTAGCATAGAAAATGACTGAGTCACTTTCTTTCCTCTCATTAGATATCTATTTATATATCTAATTATCAATTTTCCTTATGTCTAATGATACTAACACTGAGATAAATTATTTACGGTTTGTCATAACATAACCACCTTCACCTGGTTAGAACATGATGAATCATTAACATCACTCTCAAAAGCAGAAGGCTCTTGACTTCCCCACGACTAGAAATAAAAATTTTAGTTATAACAGACAGAAACTATTATGCAGAGTAAATACTACGTACATCAAACATAAACACATACCATTGTATAGGTCCCAGGCTGGGCATAGGCCCAATCTGTTAATAAAATTAAGTGTTAATTGTTTGCTTCTGTGACTTTGAATAGAGGAACACAGTAACCAAAAACCACTTTGGCACTGAGTCAGTACATGGGCAAGATCTGAAAGGGAATCCAGAAAAGTGACAACTGTGAAATAATAGCTGCCATTTGCTATTTTACTGTTTTTATTTCTGTCTGAAGCATCGGGGGTTAGGAGAAAACACACAGTGTTCATGCCTGTGTGAACACTGGCGCTCAGACCGTCGATTCAGCTCTCACTGAATAGCACATTGGGAACTAATCTGAATTGTTGGGGTGATTCACAGAAAGTAGCCCCTGCTCGCAGACCCCATTCCTAGACACTCCCTTCGGTTTGCCACATAAAACCACATGTGGCATTCCTGAAGGACGCAGAGGGAGTGGGCAGGTGTCTGGGCAGAAGGAAGGTACGCAGAGCGGTTGATGCCCAGGACCCTGTCCCCTTAAGAAAACACCTGAGTGGTAGGCAGGGCACAAAAATCGCCATTGCTTGGAACTCCTGGTGGGGGGGGATTGCTGTCTACATGTCCTCATCCAGAAAGGCCATGTCACTTCTACCAGGGACACAGCTTTGGGAAGGTATGAATACAGAGTGGATGCGGGAGAAGTGTCACACCTGCACAGCCACATCAGCCAAATTAACTCTGAATGGCACTCGGGTGGCCACTGTCACAGGCAGATCCTTCTCTGAGGGGTACAGGCTAGGCAGTTGATTTCATTTTGTTTTATTTTAATTAACTAAATAATTTTGAGGGAGGGCAGATTGAGGAAGTAAAAGGGCATAACTGGTTTTTTTCCTCTGGGTAATCTAGAACACTGAGGCATTGAGGGTCACCACAGAGATCATTCCAGTTTCCTTGTAAGTAGCAAGCCCCCATTCCTAAAAGGCTGGTGATTTTAAAAAAGAAGAAGAAGAAGTGTGTTTGGTGGTGGGCAGAAATCTCAAGCTTCACCACGATGGGCTCAATATGAAGCATTTGTACACGTAAAAAGTGCCAAATGTTATAATGATTAACAGTAAAACAAAGACCTAAGGAAATTACGAGCCAAACTTCCCTGCAGTCTCTCAGTAATTATTTGTGTCTGGACGTGATTTTTGTATTCTATGACACTGTATTTTCTACTTTCATTAAGGAGAGCTACCCAAATTTGTGGGTTTTATTTTTTGCCTCATCTTCAAAATGCCTTAGGGCTCATTCAGGCTTGGTTCAGTGGCAATCCTCGGTCTCAGAGGCCTTCAGCATATTTACATAGCAGCTCTTCTGTTTATTTTGCATTGTTTTATCCTGTAAGCTGTCTCAAGGCCCTTCCAATACAAGCAGGAGAATTAAAATCCCAATAAATTGAAATTTGAAGAACAGAGGCAATCTGGGTTTGGGGGCCTTGGATGATCAGGATAAACATCTCTGTTTCCCACTGCCCTACTGTGCATGTGCTGTACGTACTGCCCTGAGACTAGCAGTCAGTCAGAATTAAAACATTCAAACAGCAACACAAATGATAATGTTTAGGTTTAAACTGCACTTTTCAGTTTATGAGGACTTTTACTTAGTTTTTCATTCCCTTCTTAGAGTAGTTCTAAAAGAGATGAAGAACAGGTGTTGTGCCCACTTTATAGATGAAGAAACTGAGTCACCCAAATATTGAGAGATGCCCAAAGCAATATGGACAACCAGTGGCACCAGGACCAGAGCTTGGTTCTCTCCAACGGCGCTGCCATCATCTGGCCAGCTGTGTCAACATCTGTGTGCCAACAATAAGACTTTCAATCATATTCCAATTAAACTTCCTGCAAATGCCTTCTTACAAAGCTTGTAACACGGACCTTATAGAAGTCTAGAGTCAGATCTTTTTTAAAAAGATAACCACAGAGGTTGTTCAGCAGATCGATCAACTCTGAGAATGGAAGTGGCAAACAAGCAATGCTCCAACACTTTTCTCAAGCCTCCTGTTAATCTGACGGAAGGAATTAAAAAATATACATAACTTCTTTACTTGTAGCATAACCCCCAAATATTCTGTCCCATCATTTCTCATGACTCCAAATTCCCAGGAGCTGCATTTTTAAACATAGGAGAAGTAAAAACTAAGACTTCCAAAGATACATTCTAACACTGACAGAAACAACAACAGCAATTAAAAAGGCTTACCTTGCAGCCTTCACATGTAATGACACCATAATGGATTCCTGATGATTTGTCTCCACAGATCTTGCATGGAATAATTTCAATTTGAGCTGTAACAGAAGCACGTAACCAGTTAATTACATTTTCTTTTAAACACCTTATAAAAGCGTTCCCCGATCAGCATTTGTATAGTGAAAACTAATAACCTGCTAAACATTATACCGCATTAACTATTCATTGCTGAACTGTACGGGTCCCCCTAGAGCCCTGGACTAAATTATGGCTGCTCGTTATATAATAGCTTTCGGGTTATTAAAATGGGTCATTTGAGAAGGTGTTTAAGGACCCACAAGAAGGCTGGAATCAGCATTTCAAAGCCTTTAAGAACTGGAGACTTCGCAGTTTCGGCCTCAGAGCAAAGTAGATACTAAAATGTTTCCTCCGATCTTATTTTCCATCATTATTTTTAAAAGGTCATAAATCTGTCTTGGCTGAGCACTTTAGCTTGACTGGTAGAGAAAAATATACTCCAAAAGGTTAAGAATACTTAGGAAAATGATTCAATCCAAAACATTAATGTTACATATGATGGTAAGTTAAGAATTTTTACTTATCCTTTTTAATTAACACAGTTACCATGTGTTAAAAAAAAATGAGTCCATTTGTGTACCACCAAAATCTTTCAACCATAAAGTTAATATCCTATCTGATTTTAATAATGATGAATCCTGACAAATAGAATAAGTAGCTTCTAAGTTCTTTACATTGGAAATTGATTTCCTGGTACAGCATGCTCGTATTTCTATCCAACTGATTACTTACAGATGCCCCATGCTGTAAAACCAACCAAATAAATACAGAAATATATGAGTACAGTACACCAACATTCTCAAATTATGACATAGCACACTTCTAAGCATACATATCATATCTTGAGCAGAGTTGGAAATAGCATAATTAAGGACTTAAAAATAATCTAAGAATAAAATAATTAGGCACAACAAAGTACTTGGGTCAACTATGAAATATGATTTATATATGAAAAAAATCAACACTGAGGAGTATATACAGGACCGCAATGCTCACCAGTTTACCTAGTACGTTCCATTATGCTAAGTTCACTTTCCATGGTTTCCACTACTGGATGTCATATCAGATTATCTACTAAATCACACACACAAACATAAGTACAAGAGCCCAAGTGGATTTCATTTTTGTATAGTTCCTTCCCAGCCCCGTGCCTTACACAAAGCGATGACTTGTCTAAGTTTGTAAGTTACGTGATATAAGTAACACACATATAAGTACAGCCCACTCTCCCATCCACTGTAATCCCACACCCTGGGATCATTTCCACAACACGTACTTTGCATTTGATGTGATGTTGAAATTCTTGGAGTTAATCTCATTATAAAGCATGTTTACCTGCTAACTTCCTTTCAAGGGGAATAGTGTAAGTATTGATCAAGGAGTGCAAGCTATTCTAGAGAGCTCTTTTCCTATCTATCACTTCTAGTGTTGACACTAGTGTTGACACACTGAGTTTTATTGCCCGGAGTTAGAGATGGTTCGAAATAATCACAACCAATATATTTTCCATAATCCTGAAGCTTTTTAATACTCCAATAATGGTGTCTTTGTACACTGTCGAATATGCCTATTTCTGAGTTATGCAACTTATTAATATGTTATAGGGTCACATTTAACAAAAATCACCTCCAAGTCCTTCTCCTTGTCCTTAGTGACTAGCTTGATTTCTTCAAGGAAAATTCTCTATGAAATCAGAAATCTAATAATGTCTCACACCTATGGTCCCTCCAATATTCTTAATATAGCCAAAGTTTTGTGCTACAAATTGTCTGCAACTCGAGAGAGAGAGGGAGAGAGTTAATGCTCAACATTTTTCAGGGACCCACAAAAGCCAAGTGGTAGCTGAAAGGAGTTATCAGCTGGGAGTTACTGCCTGGATTTTCCCATATGAATTAACCAGTCTGTAATGAGAACCTGCCTCCCCCACCCCAACCCCTAAGGAATAGAATAGTTAGACAACACAAAGCACTCGGACCATTTAATAAACAAAATTTATACGTGGACTAAAGAAGACTGACACTGAGCTGCTTCTGCATATGTCTCATCTCAATCTGTAATCACAGAAATTAGACATGGACAAACCTAGTGAGGCCCTATAGTTTCAGTCAGCATCAAAACTATCTGAGGAAGTTAAAGCAACACTAGTGCTAAACTCAGGCCTTGCAAGAGTTATCTTCATTCCACCTTAACAATGGGGAGACCAAGCACATCTATTTAGTCCTTTATAAGCTAGGAAGGCCCTGAGCAAGCCATACTGGGAGTGCTGACTAAAACTGTATCTGGATCAAATGGAAAATGATGTATTGCTGTTCAGCTGGCTTGAACTCAGTGGATTACCCATAAGAAGTGAAATGATGGCATTTAAGCTGGTGACCAGAATGCCTGCTAGTGGCTGCTGTCATCCTACAAGTGACATGGAGGTCTAGCTTGGAGGGGTCTGCTCATGATAGGGTAGTCCTGGGGGGAGGGTCCTTGTAGCACAAATGCCGAGTTTGGTGCCACTACTGACTGGTGGCCTGAGTCAAGCTCCCAAGCTCTTGGTCTTCAGCCTTGTTTTGGCTCCCAGAGTCTTTCAAATCTGTAAGACACTCAAGCTAAGATGAATTTCACAAGGTTTATGAAGGACAGTGAGTCATCTACACTCACTGTAGATGACTTGTATTTTCAAGCAGGAGGCCATCTGTCATCCACTGTGTTTGTGCTTAGTTCCAATGGTGGCCAGAAAGGCAGGATTAGTCCAAACAAATTCCACTAGGAAGCCCATGGTAGTTACAGTAATGGAAGTGTTCTCCAAAGCAAGGTTCGGGCATTCTGACTGGTCAGATCAAAGCATCCTGCCAGCCTGCCTCCTGCGGGTGGGCGGTGGGCAACCTTTTCTCAGAAAACAATCTCAGTTACAAGAGTTTTTTTAAAAAATGACTAAAATCCACCTGCCCCAACAAGCAAACTCTGACTGTGACCTGATCACACATGTTGATATTTCCAGAAAGCAAACATTTGCAGGTTGGAGCAGGGCACTTAGTTTTCCGTTTAACCCAGCAATGCCCAAAAGCCGCTCCCCTCCCCCTTTCAGTCAATGTACAGAATTCACCTGTAACAGTGAGAATAAAAAACGTAGTCACTGGCTTGCACATTTTTTCGAAAGGATGGCAGTTTAGTTCCATAAATTTGAGTTTTCAGTCCAAGAAGAGTGAAAAGAAAAAAACTCCCCTTGCCCTTTGCTTCCCATCCCGCAGGCTTTTCCCTTTTCCAACAGGCAGTGTTGTGTCTTTTCAAAATAATCTTTTAACACAAATTATGAGTCTTGGCCCATAGATATACTGCACACATTAGCTCCGCCAGTATTTCAAAGGATGAGTCCTGTCAGACAGCACTCTGCCACAAGTGTATTGATTAAATTAGCCCACATACATATTCATCATGGCAAAGAGGCTTATTGTGTAGGGGAATATCTGAAGCAAGACGCACACTGATAATCATGAATTGGCTTAACAATGAACAATCTTGCTATGAAAAATTCTAATTTGCCCACATTTTCAGCTCTATTGCCTAAATAATTTGCTCTCTCATGCACCCTAAGTAATTCAAGCAGGCGCTCCACACCTGCAGAGGCAGATTCCTGCGGTTTCCAGGAGCTGACAAGTGGCAGCGGGGCGTCAGGAGACCCCGCCATGCGAGTGAGCTCGTTCGCTGAGGGGGCCGTGGGCTGGGCTGTCACTGCATCTCGCATGTACTTCCGAGCAAGGTCTGCTCTTTACTTTTAGTTATGAACGGAACAAGAACATGGGTTCTTAACACCTCATTTATTTCTCAGGACTTACAGGGTCTGGCACAAATAATGCCTCTGTTTATTACAAACTCTTTTATTTACAAAATCATAAACATGTAATTTTGTAACATAACAATATCACACTCAAGAACACCATATGACACTTTAGGTGAAATGTTCAAATAAAAACTATAAATTACACCCATATTATTACCCTACCAGCTACACTCAAGCAGACGTTACTTCTGCCAGACCCTGTATTTTGGGAGATACTATGGTCACAAGAAAGATGTCCATTCTCCCAAAGAATTAAAAAAATGCAATCGTATGAATACCCATCACTTCACTTTCAGTGAGTTAATTAATGGATAATAATTTAACAGATTTATAACAATCAATTATATCTAACATGTATTTGTGTTTATAATGTAAGGTATTATTACATTTACTTCAACAACCCTATGAGGTAGGTGGTATCATCATCATCGTCATCTGCATTTTTTAGATGAGAAAACAAATTCAGAGAGGCTAAGTACCTTGCCCAAAGTCAAAGAGCTAGGAAGCAGTACGACTGAAATTTGGACACACTTTGTCCATTTGTCTGATGGAAAATTTAGGGTTACGCCCCTCCCCTGCCCCATTCTCACCACTCTGCACTGCCAGTGTCCGATCGCTTCTGTAACAAACACTAGGCGGTTGCCGCTATTGGCGCATAACCATTAACAGATCCAAAGACATAAGTACTTTGGTTAAGCTTGCATACTACTCAGAGCTGATATCAAGGTGTCTTCCTGGGAGTTACCTGACTGGTTTAAAACTGGCAGTAATCATCAACCTTCTAGGCCATTCTTCCAGTTTTTGACCTTAAGATCGCCAATGCCAAGGTTGAACAATTTTTAAGGCTGGGAAAGTTACTTCTCTGAACCTCAGTTTCATAAGTGAAGATTCAATGATATGATGTATAAATGACACAGCACATACATGATTATTTTATATATATATACTCTCTATGCACATCACACAGTTCTTAGAAGTAGCTGGCGCTCAACAAATAGTTGTTATTATTATTGTTATTGTTGATAAGAAATCCTGCCTTATAGCGAAATGAAATTCTTCTCTGCAGTCTGTAAGCTCTTTCCAAAGTGGGGATAGAGAAAAGCTGCTTATCCTCCAAATACCATGACAGGCAGCTCCTGCCAGCCACCCCAGCAGTCCTTCACAGCATCGGCGCTTAACCGTCTGCTGTCCTCAGTGCTCTGCTGCAATCAGCTGTGGATGTGTCACCTGGGACTTGTTATTAAAACAGTGAAAAATTAAAATTGTACGGGTCCACATAAAAAATTAACTGATAGGACCCAAAGTTACCCCAATAATATCTGTCATCAGGCTCACCTGCACATATTCACCTGAATTAGACTGAACAGGTTAGGGCTCCTGCTGGCTTACTAGGGGACGGCTAAACCCTGCATATATCCATGAGAGTATGTCACTCATAAAAATGTCAGGTGATTTTGAGTGTCTTGCAAAAGTGATCAAGAACTACCGCTTTAAAAAATATCTTTTACATCAATTTGTTGACAGTGTTTTATTTTTTTTTTCTGGAGGGCTGAAAATACAGAGGACTTTTCACTTGCTAAGTTACATTTTTCTAACGTTTGAATTTTTTACAACCATCATGCATTACTTCTGTAAGCAGAAAAACCAATAAAGATTAAAAAGAAAAACCCTAAGGCATTTGATTTTATTTTCAGTAAAATGGCCTGAGTCCTTTATGGATTAGTCACTTCATTTTATCCCCAGTTTAAAACTGCTGGGGTATTAAAGGCTTCTGCAGCTGCCTGCGCAGCAGCCTGGCATGCCCGTGGAGGTCGAATGGCGGAGAGTGGTGGAGTCCTCACCTGGTTCCCCAGAGGGACTTGGGGAATGCCCGGTTTCTAGAGTTTTGTGGCCTCTCTGGGTCTAGCCACCTCCTAGTTCCAAGGACATTGTGCCCTGCCCAATGGAGCCCAGATGAGGGGGCAAAGGCAGGGGCTGAAATTCGTCTGGCTGTGAGTCCTGTGGCTGTTAACAGCCTGGACTTAGGGAGCCTTTTCCTACTTTGGCCTGACAACAGCCCTTTTTCAAACCATCCTTCCAGAGGTGGTGCCTTCCCTGCAGGGTGCAAAGGTGCTGTGTGTGTGCTAGCCCGCTAGCCGTGGGCACTGCTGCTGCCGCTGGAGGGAGGGGCACAGACTGTGGCTTCCCACAGTTTGGCACATTCTGTCATCCCGAACCCCTGGCTTGGAGTACAGCATGAATACGTTCCAGAGCCCAGGCATGGTCCGCCAGGGCTGTGTTCCAACTGCATACTACACAAACTAACAATCAACTTGTTCTGCCATTTTGTCTACTAGATACATACTAAATATAACACTCGTATGTTTCCTTCCTCAGTCGAGTCTTTTCTTATACCGATTTTGGATTCTTTCATGACAGTACTTGAGCCTCACTGGACATCACCGAAGCAATTAGCCCCCCACTTAGAAAAGCCTTACCCCTTTGGTAAAGTAGTCTGGTGGTCACTTCCGGCAGCAATCATAATGCCTGATATTTGCAGAGTTTGCTAAGTTTTTTTCCTCGTTAGCTTGTTTTGATTTTGGTGCTCACAAAAACGCTGAAGTAGGCAGATGGGCATCTTCATGCCCATTCTGCAGATGTGGAAAGTGAACTTCAGGAGGATTAAATGGCTTATGTCTAGATTTCCCAGGATCTAATTGTAAAGGCAGCCAGCCACAAAGCAGAAAGATTTGGTGGTTCTCTCCTCCTAAAGATTATGTACTGCCTTTAGATTTTTGTTATCATCTCTTTGGGAATCTCAAAAGGCAATGACAGGAGAGAAAGAGCTGGAGCAAAGATGTGGAATCGGCAATCCTTTCAAGGCCATGGCCGCCCTTCGAGTCCCTGGGTGGCCTCAGGCAAGTCACTCACCCCTCTACTTCTTCCAGCTATAAAATGGGAATAACTCTTACCTCCCAGGCAGGTGGTGGTAAACGAATGCTCGCAAAGCTCTTTGAAGATGAAAAGACCTATATAAATGGGAAGCTTTAGGAAGCTTGGCATATCATTCTTGGCAAGGACCAGGACGCTGTGCCCTCACTACCCACAACAGGCTCTGCCACAAAGAGAATAAAGAAAAATATACAGAACTGTAATTTTCATCTGCTAGCTAGACTGACTTAAAATTAAAGAAAAAAATGGCTGACTCCCAGAATGCCTTCCTGAGAGACGAACGCATCGAGGTGTTACTAGCTTAGTCTCTGCTTGAGGGAAAAAGAGCACAAAGATGGAGAAGTCACCTCTCTGTAACAGCTGTCACAAGCCAAATCCCTGAACTTTACTTTCACCAGGGCTGTACAATCTTGTGGGGGCGTCATGGAAGTGGCATGATTCCCTCTTATAGACACAATAAACATATATGTCATCCTCTGACATCCCGAGCCTTGGTAGTAAGTTGGTATCTCGCTCAAAGGACGCTGTCAAACTGTAGCCATTAAAGAACAAAGTCCAGTGCCTGACTTTGCCCCCTCCCAAGCTCTACCCCTTACCCACTACTGCAAGCCACCTCTAAAAGGCTTTAGCTTGATTGTGGTTTCTGATAAAAACTTAACAGCTATTAAAAATAACTTTTAAATAAAACATGTTGCATATACCTGCCAAATACAGACACTAAGTGCACCTCAAATAATCAAGAGGTCAAGCATTTGCAAACTAAATCTAAAATAAGACAAAATTGGAGTTTTGGAACTCTATCTCCTTCAGTCTTTATACAATGTAAGATTTAGGTGCATAAGAGTTAAAACACTGGGCCAGAATGGCCCATATAAATTCAGAGAAAGTGGAGCTGTGTATGCAGGAAATCTCTGAAGAATAAGGACAGCAGGCACATCTTCTCATGTGGCTTTCTGTGAACATGCAGGTAGTTCTGACAATGGGAGCTGAATATTAATCCTTTGTAATATGTTTCTATCCCTACTAGATTAAGCTTTCCAGAGAAACTGACTCACATTCCCTGATGCATATGTATCTTTGCTAAAAGCTAAATCCAAATGAGCACTTTTGTCCCTGGACAGGGGAATTCTGTCATATCAAAGAGAAAACAGATTTTCATATAGAGGAGTAGTGGATAGCTTTGATTTTTTAGAGCCAGTTTTCTCTAGAATTCTCCTACTTTGCAGTCATGCACAAAATATCTACATTGAAGGCAATGAACCATTTAGCATTTTTGGTAACTACCTAGTAACCAACTAAACCTTGAATACGTTAATTGAATAGCAAGAGAAGTAGTCCCCAACACTCCACTTTACTCATCCAGTACGTCAGAAACTGAATAAATTCTCAGCCAATAGAAGATGATGCCATTAAGGTCAGCAACACAAATAGTTCTGTCTTTTTTGTTTTTCCTAATTTAATCTCTCTATTGTCTTCATAAATAATGGAACATATTTGTCGTTGAGAATTTGTGGGTTATGTGAAATCAGGGACCGAGACAGAGGTAACTGGTTATTTGGCCAATTATTCCCAGTTGGAATAAGATTCCTCTAAGATTCTAGAATTAACTGCATTTTAAAATTATATAATTCTTGAAGACCTTCTAGGACTTTGAGATGGGGAACATCTAATAAAAATCCTCTTGAACCTCTCAGTGTGGGTTAACTGTCATTTCACTACAGCAGGAAAAAGAATTCACTTTATTTTACTAAGTGCTTCAAATATGCTCAAGGGAAATTCCTAATAACTTCTTTTCCAACAACAGGTGCGTGTCCCCTACGTGATTCTGGATAATACTAGACAAAAAAATGTCATCTGACTCACAGAACTGCATCTAATCTTTTCTAGCAATCAGCCTCACTCTAGATACCAATTCCTTTTTTCCCCTTAACAAGAACAATTTTGCCACATTTAGGTTAAGTCTTCCTCTGCTCACGGTCGAGAGCAATGGGGTCAGCTTTTTGCTTTCATCATTCAAAGTCTGTTTTTCACAACAACAGAAAAGAACATCTTTAAAACCAAACCAAATCTGGAGATCTTATCTAGTTTCTGTTTAGCCAAAACATCAGAATTTTACTGCATTTTTTTGAAATAACCTTATTTTACACAATTCCCCCCAAATTTTCACATCTAAGCCCAAGAGATAACCACTCTCTTTT
Organism: Trachops cirrhosus; assembly: GCA_028533065.1. Classification (NCBI taxonomy): domain Eukaryota; kingdom Metazoa; phylum Chordata; class Mammalia; order Chiroptera; family Phyllostomidae; genus Trachops; species Trachops cirrhosus. The sequence continues at coordinate 151,026,740 of CM052538.1, forward strand.
ATCTTCACACTTGCCTATGTATACCTCAAGCTATACCCATATAATCTTGATACTTCAATTTAGAAGCTTTTACTTTTTTCAATGGATACATCATATATGATGTTATAAAAATAAACAAACCTAGTGATTCAATTATAAAAGTCCAGAAACAGGAAAATCTATTGACACAGAAATGGGTCTTATAACACACAGGATATTTATTTAAATCTATCAGTTCTATGCCTTCATATGAGTTTGGTTCATTTTATGCTTAGCACACAGCATCACTGTTCACTGAATAAATCAATCAAAGCATTCTGTTTGACTCAGAATATTCCTTAAAGGGACAAAGTCTTCTGCCTCAAAGTTCAGCCACTGCTTGTTAATTCTAATCGTACAATTTCTTTGACCCCTTACAGTGCTAAGTGCAGATATGCAGAAGTCGGTCAAAATAACAAGAATCCAGGTTAAGTCATTAAGGCTTACCAGGCAAAGGAACCCATTTCTCCCTTCCATTAGTTTGGATTTTTTTTTTTTTAAGATCAGCCATTGTTCATTGAATAGTAGCTCAGAAAAATATTCCCTAACCAAAGAAATATTCCCAAACCAAAGTTTGAATTCATGGCAAAAGACTGGAAATAACTTGTAACCTTAAACCTTGAAAATATAACTTCCAGTTAAGATGGAGGCATAGGTAAAAACGCGTCGCCTCTTCGCACAACCACAGGAAGAATTACAACTAGAACTCAAAATAAATAACAAGCAGAACCATCAGAAAATCGGGCTGTGTGGAAATCTGACAGCCACATTCATCCAGATGGTAGGAGGGGCAGAGATGGGTGGAGCGGTGGTGGTGGCTGAATGGGTGGTCCTGGATAAAAATCAGGAGGGGTACATTGGGAGTGAGTGATCCCAGGCCCCGACCAGATTGCAGAGCCCACGGTTCCAGTGCCAGGAAGATAAATCCCCATAACTTCTGGCTATAGAAACCAGTGGGGGTTGGGGTGGCAGAAGAAATCGCCGGACTTTCAGGAAACTCTGCTTAAAGGGTCTGCATGGACTTAAAATGTAACAAACCCACCCCCTCTGGGATTCAGCTTCAGGGCAACAGCTGCAAGGGTGCCGGTCACACAGGGCAAGTACTAAGCAAACTTCCAGAAGCCAGGCAGCAGCAATGTCCTTTCTCTGAGCCGTCCCCCAACACAGAGCCACATAGTGGGTTGCCCTGCCGTGGTGATTACTAAGGCTCTGCCCCATACAATTTACAGGTGCCTTTTTTATAACAGACCACACTACTAAGACAGGGAGTCAAAGCAGCTCTACTTAATACACGGAAACAAACACAGGGAGGCTGCCAAATTGAGGAGACAAAGAAATACGGCCCAAATGAAAGAGCAGAACAAAACCCTAGAAAAAGAACGAAATGAAACAGAGATAACCAACCTATCAGATGCAGAGTTCAAAACACTGGTGATCAGGATGCTCAAAGGACTCATTGGATATGGCAACAGTGTAAAAATGACCCCGGAAGAAATGAAGATTACACTAAGTAAAATAAAGAAAAATACACAGGGAACCAACACTGGAGGGGATAAAGTCAAGATTTAAATCAAAGATTTGGAACATAAGGAAGAAATAAACATTCAACCAGAAGTGCAAGAAGAAAAAAGAATTAAAAAAAATAAGACTAGTATAAGGTGCTTCCGGGATATCTCCAAATGTATTGACATCTCCAAATGTGTCAACATCTGAATCATAGGAACTCCAGAAGGAAAAGAGCAAGAAATTAAAAACTTGTTTGAAAAATGATGAAAGGAAACTTCCCTAATTTGGTGAAGGGAATAGACATATAAGTCCAGAGAGTCCCAAGCACAGAGAGTCCCAAACAAGCTGGACCCAAAGAGGACCACACCAAGACACATCATAATGTGTCTTGACAAAGACAAGACACCTTAATATGCCAAAGGATAAAGAGAGAATCTTAAAATCAGTGAGAGAAAAGCAGTTACCTACAAAGGAGTTGCCATAAAACTGCCAGCTGATTTCTCAAAAGAAACTTTTCAGACAAGAAGGAACTGGCAAGAAGTATTCAAAGTGATAAAAGGCAAGGTCCTACAATTTAGATTACTCTATCCAGCAAAGCTATCATTCAGAATGGAAGGGCAGAGAAAGTGTTACCTAGATAAGGTAAAACTAAAGGAGTTCATCATCACCATGCCATGATTATATGAAATGTTTAAGGGACTTATCTAAGAAAAAGAAGATCAAAACTATGAACATTAAAATGACAACAAGTTCACAACTATCAACAACTGAATCTAAAAAAACAAACTAAACAAACAAGCAAAACAGGAACAGAATCATATATATGGAGATCATTTGGAGGGTTATCAGCTTGGAGGGGGAAGGGGGAGAATGGGGGAAAAGGTATAGGGATTAAGCATAATTTGTAGGTACAAAATAGATGGGGAAATGTTAAGAATACTATAGGAAATGGAGAAGCCAAAGAACTTATTTGTGTGGCCCATGGACATGAACTACAGGGGGTGATTGCTGGAGGGAATGAGGGTACTGGATGGAGGGGGGCAAAGGAGGAAAACTGGAACAACTGTATAACATAATCAATAAAATATATTTTAACCTCCCTTGAAAATACATTCACACCCTCTGTATTAAGCCATAGAGGACTAAAATGACAACATACACGTAGCCATAGCAACAATGACTGTGAAACCAAAACCTTCTTGGTCTACAGATCATTTTAGTGGGTGAGGATTGTTAAGAAAATTATCCCACAGCTCAGATTCCTACTCCATCTCTGTGTTATTTCCCACTTCACAAAGTCTCCCTAGAAAGAATAGGGAGAATGGAGTTTTGAGCAAGTGACCAGGGAAGGGTCTGGTCTTTATTAAAAATCACAAGCAAATTATTTAGACTTGCCAGAAGCAGAGTACAGATGTTGTCATATTAATCATTTTAAGATCTCAAAGGATTAGGTGACCAACTCCTCCTAGAAGAAAAATTCTACTAGGTTCTCCACACACAATTTCCAGGACAGAGCCAATGGCATAAAAACAAGAGATATGGCAAGTTCTAAGCTTTCAAATAAATACATCATACATGTATTTGAGGACTGTAGTTCAGTGTTTTGTTTTGTCTTTTTAATCATCTCTTATAATGCTTTTCTGAGCCAATCACTGTAGTTAGGTAGAGGAATGACCAGACAAAATGACCCAGGGAGTTTTTTTCTGACACCCTCTCTAAACATGTGCTCTTTAAACTTGCTTATGAAAGAAACATTTCATTCTTAATTATAATATACAAGATCAACCAGAAGATGGATAGCGATATTTGCTGGAATCTGATGCACAGTTGTTTCTATGGTCTGTGCCAGGGGGAGGAAGCAGGAGCTGGTAGCTGGAAAGGAAAAGATAGAAAAAGGCAGCCGAGTCTTGGGGATGTTAAACAGTTGGGAGTTGTGTGGAGAAGGAATGCTCTGGACCAAGCTAAGAGATTGACAGATTTATTTTAAGGTCTGACATCTAAGCACCGATTCAGAGATGATAACACCTGAGAATGTAATTTTTTTTTCCCCAACAAAAGGAAAGGTATATCTTGGGCGTTTATATTGAAGCTACCTATTTTCATGTAAGTCATGCACTAGAGGTGAGGTAAGAACACCACAGCCATATAAAGATATCAGCATAAGGTTTGCAACACCATCCCGTTTCCAGTTTCTACTCCTACAGTCCAAGGAGCTTTTGTTTAAAAAAAAAAAAAAAGATTTTATTTATTTATTTTTAGAGAGAGGGGAAGAGAGGGAGAAAGACGGAGAGTAACATCAATGTGTGGTTGCCTCTCATGCACCCCCTATTGGGGATCTGACCCACAACCCAGGCTTGTGCCCTGACTAAGAATCAAACTGGCAACCCTTTGGTTTGCTGGCTGGCACTCAGTCCCCTGAGCCAAACCACACAGGGCTAAGAAGCTTCTTTTTCCTGCACACAAACATGTCACATGATATTCTATCACTGCCCTGCACATACTGCTCTCAGCTATCCAGCACTCAGCAATATGCATCTTCGCCACTTAACACAGCTAGAGTGAGTGTGACTTTATCATTGGAATAAGCGAATCTTTCTAATTTGCAGCAAAAGTGTACCATTCACACACCGTGGTATTTCACTACAGCAAGGTTTTGAATTCTGTTTCACAAGTGATGGCAGCACATTTCACATCAGATAGAAACACACTCTGATTGCTAACAGCTGCTATAGGCACATTGTACTGTTGGGGCAGGAGCTCAGAATAGCAGGTCCTTTTTAATGCCAATGGCTGCTACCATCTTAAATCATCATACACACACACACACATCACACATTCCACAGACTCACACCTACCACACACTCCACATGCTCACACCCAGCTCCATCCAGCTGCGAGTCCTACCACCACTTGCTGAGAACCTGCACAATTAGGCATCATGGATGGGAAGAAATTACACAGAACTCATTAGAACCCTTCATCATGTTGCATTAGCTTCACTGTATATGAATTAAGGGTGAAGGTGAAAATTTTTTCAAAAGGAGTTGAGTACAATCTGAAGGTAAAGTGCCAAGGTTCAATTTGTAAGCTCTAGAGCCTGTGGTTGAATCCTTGCCCTGTCACTAACTAGTCACATGAACTTGAGCAGCTCTCTTTCTTAATCTATGTCTGATCTTCCTTGCCTCTAAAATGATGCATACCTCATGATTATATGGTGCCCAAATGCAGTGCCATTGAATCAGTGGCACTACTCATAGTAAATATGGAGATCATTTACTACTCATAGTAAATGCTCAATAGTGTTAGCTATCACCATCATCATCACTTATCTCTTAAGGATGGTGGTATTTGGCAAGGGTTGCAACTGGAGTTGAGGGAACTACTACAAGAATGAAGAGGGACAGGTCATTCTTTTAGATACAGACACGGAGTTCTGCAGCTTTGTTTCTGTTGCAGAGGCCTAATATGAGAAGTAACGCTAAGCAGGGAAAAGCATGCCTGAAAGAAACCAGTGAATATTATGTCAGCTGCCCACTTTGTAGGAAAGCCCACAGCCAGGCTGGCATCTTGGAGAGGTGGAGGAAGAGACAGAGAGATCCCTCTATGAGCTGTGTGGTGAAGCCGGGAAATACCTGCATCATGAGCAACATTTGCAAAAAACCTGTGAGACTGTGTGACCATCTTTCTCCAGGGCTCACCTTCCCTCACCTGTTCTTAGGTATAGTGCTGCTCTAGATAATCTTCCAGATCTGGTCCTGCTATATCGCACTGTGATTTAATGATAAGAGTGAGTTGAGCTGTAATTTTCCCAATAGTAGAGACATCTTTTTATGGCAAAATCTGTCAGGTGTCATCTAGTTGGGGAAAAGTGGTTACAGAAAGTGAAAGAGAAGCTCACCTGGCAACCAAACTATTTTCATTGCATTTTGGTTTAGAAAGGGAAACACACTGAAATGTTCTTGTCAAAGTCCAGAGTCAAAGTTCTGCAGAGTACCCAGTGGAGCTAGAACACTCTGTTTCAATACACCTGCCTCCTCTTTTTTGTCTTATTAAAAAAAATGTTTACCACTATCAATCAAAGAGAATTCTGTTCAATACCATACCCTGCCGTTATAGAACAGACAAGGCAACATGATGCTAATATGGTACTGATGGAAAATACAGTACTTTTTCCCTTAAAATTAAAGTTTCTATTAATGTGCTAGGGCAGAGTTTGGTGTGTTCTCTCTCTCTCCCCAGAGGCCACTAATTATGTATCATGGCAGGTTGCATCAATAATCCAAAATTATTTCCCATTATTTTTTATTTCTCAAAAGAAAGCATTCTCCATCAGCAAAGTATTTTAGGACCTCAAGCTACATGTTTCCCAGCTACAACTGTCTAAGGCATTAGATGTCAAGGACCAAGTCCAAGGCCATGTCAGTGACCCTTAGGGCACAGAGAAGTAACTCCTGAGGCAGGGTACAGTGGTACCACAAAAGCAAACCAAGCAGACAAGCACCATCCCTGTGAGATGTTGGGAAGCCAATGTCCAGAAGGGAGGCTGGAGTCAGGCCACTGCTCCAGGAGAATCAACGCAACTGCTCACCATGACCTGCCCTTATTTTGCCTTCACTGTTATTCAAAGGAACCCCAAGCAGCTACTGAAAGCAATTCCAAGAAATGAAGTTCAAAAAATAAAAATGAAAAAGAAGAGTTAAGGCTTAGAAAAAAAGTATTTGAATAAGTATACAGACTTCCAAAATGAAATTCTGAATGGGACAAGATTTTTTTGCGGGGGTGCATAACCTCAGGATGTTTGTTGAAAAAATTCAGTCACACCTCAAACACACCCATCAATAATCAAAGGGACAGCTAACACCTGTGTGGAATTATTATTCATTAAAATATCTTTAGAATATGTCACAAGAATAAGCTTGACTGGTCCTCACCCATCTCCACCCTCTAAAATAAACAAATAGTCTTTCTATTGAATCCAAGTTCCTGTTTTTGGAATCAGCTTTTTGAGTTGTCAGGCAAAATTAACTGATTACCTTACCATAAAATTTACCATTGTCAATAGCACGTCAGGGAACTCTCACCAGAGGAATATCAGTCCATTTCAAAATGATTGTTGAGAGTGAATTCTTCCACCTATGCCAGAGCAATCCTTTCTCCTCTTCTGCTCTACTGAGGTGACTGGCACTCAAGAGGTTAATTTCATTTGCCAATTAGCTATCACAGTCCATTTTACAGTGACTCCATTACTTTCCTTTCTTGTCTCATTTCCTTTCTTTTTCAACTTTTGGACATTACTAATTAATTTCAAAGTATGTTTTCTTTGGGCATACTTTTACAAATATACTTTGAGAACCTATAGCAAAGTTCAAGGTGCTTTGCCAAAACAATGTCATCAATAAGGCAGAGTGATCTCAGGAATACTGACATAATTAATAATGATGATAAAAGGTCTGTGTGATTTTTACATCATGTCATGCTGGGGGCTTTCCTTAAGGGGCTCTAAGGAAGAGATTAAAATGGAGAAAAGCGAACTTTGACAGTGGGGGTCAGGCTGCCTTCAGTCTCACCTGTGTCAGGGAGGCAAGGCACTGAGACCTCAGTCCCAACCGAGAGCACCAGTTTTCACTCCTCTCCGAACCCGACAGAGGGTGCTGTGGCATTTTCATCCCTGCTGACTTTGCCAGACCCCCCATTTTATTCAATTACAACCAAAAAAATGGGGAGAAAATTGAGAACCCGAGGGCTAACTAACAAATGATGTATTTTACTCTTGTAGGAATTTAAATTTGCATTGTTATTTGAATTAATGTTTGGCCTGTCTGTTGAGAGAATTGTGCTAGATTGGGGGAAAACTGAGTTACAAAGACTTCAGCAATGGGTTCGAATGGCCAGTGGGCCAAGGGGTCGGAGATCATGAGTGGCAGATCTGAGATCTAAGTGGTTTCTCCAGGAAGGCTGCCCTCACTTCCGTCCAGGGTGTTACTTTTCCTATCTGCAGCAAGCCCAAACAAGCCCTGGCAGAAAGGCGCAGGGACAAGAAAATAAGTAGCAGTTCCAATACATTCTTTAGTAACATCAAAACCTTTAAAAAAATCAAACTTTAAGAAAGCCCATTTTTTATATCTCCAAACACACCACACTGCAAAATGGAGTGAAATGTTGATAGTTCCACATGACTTCTCATGGGGAAAACTGCAGTGTCACAACTAACATTTCCATCAAATTCCCCCATGTGCCCTTATCTGAACCCCCGTGGCTAAGTGAGGGCTGCCCAGCCCAGAAACAGGGCAGTCAGTGCTGATTGGAGTAAAAGCACCGAGCTGCCCCACGACCAAACTCTGCTGCTCTTAGTGATTTCTGAACCCGTGCTGAAGTCAGAATCCTCCTGTGATTACCATCAGTTATGACAGCGGAAGTCACCATTCCGTGGTCCTCTTGGGTAAGAGTTTCCCTTCGGTTCTCCCTGCAGGCAGCTTCCCACACTCACTGCCTGCTGTACAATTTTGTTAGTCAGGGCAGGAGTCATTCTGACCCAACCGGAAACGTGTATGATCAGGAGTGGGGTGACTTGGACATTGGACGCCTACTGCGTGGGAGGGGTGCTTGTGTGTTGCAGCAGAGAATGGCCTTTGAATGTCCTTTGTTTATATTGTTGCTGTCATCTACCATATTAATTTTCTAGAAGAAGAACATTAGTGGCCAATATTTTCTTCCAATAAAATCACTGGCACCATTCTCTACACCAAAATGATGCTTGACCTTCAAAGTGGTGATGTTGTCATTGCCACAAACTACTTTGAACCACTTCTCTGGCAACCGCTCTCAGTGTCAATGAGATGAGAAGACAACTCTGTCACTTTATAGTCTCTCTCTCTCTCTTTTTTAAGGAAAATGGCCTGGCCTGATTTCTTCTCCTACCATTAACTATTGGTTGTTTTCAAAAATCAAATTTACTTTTCCAGAACAATGGCCACTATGGAGAATATTAAAACATTGCTGAAGGAGTTGAAAGCAGTTCCAGAAGAAGAATTGCATATTGGGTCTTGGCAGTGACAGTGAGTGTTTTTGGCACAAATGTTCACTAGCTTCCCCAGTTGACTGCCGTGAAGGGGCAATGTTCCTGTGGAAGCATACCTCCCAGTACATTTGTTAAAATAAAATCAGCCTCATTACCTAATAATGTAAATGACTTTGGGAGGAAACTTGGAGACTCGTATTTTATTTCTCCTTACAATGAATGCTGTTCAATTAGAGTGGACTTTGTGGAAATTCTGATTTCATTACCATCCCTGCTGCATTAAAGTATGCTTTCTGATGTCATGCTCTGAAATAAACTAAGTTGTTTGCTACAACTACCTACACACAAATTAGAAAATTATATGACAAGGAGTTTAATACAGCCTGCAGCTGGGACACAGGTTATTACTGAAAGTAGTTGTCGGCATGGTTTCTGGTTTTGCAGTAAAAGAAGATGACTTGAAAGGACTCAGTGGTTTTGATGCTCTCCTGGAATGAAAACATTCAGTGAGTGCACAGCATTGGGCTGTCATTAACATCAGCCATGCGAAAACACTGTCTCCATGAACACTACCGTCACTTCCCCGGCGAGACCATGACTTTCCACTCTCTGGCATTTCGGGCATGGTGCTGGTGCTTTTCCAAAAGAGAATCTCTGGGCAATCCATTCCTAACACACACAATACTTTTCAGTTAATAGGTGGCCTGAACTTGCCAAAGTCATTCAATAACCTCTATGAAAAAATGTGTTCCTTTCTGCAAGTTAATGATGAAATCCTCAAACTTTGGAAGGCAAGAAGTATCAATACTACATTTAAAGGTAGTAGTATGATGGATTAAAGTGCAGACATATCAGAGTAGCTTTTTATTGTTCCCTTTGAATTTCTTGATACGTACAGTTTAACGTGGTCTTACTGATAAAGCAGAAAAACGCCTGGTATTCTCGATATGTCTGATGATATGTAGCATCTTTTATGTACCATGTCTGTTGCCTATGTTGTCGACAAGCAATGAAACACCATACTTCACCCCAAAGCTATGAGGACTGTGGAATGAAGCACGTTGTGTGGGATGGAGTTAATGGAACACCATTAAACAACAAAGTTGCCCTCTACTTTCTCGCTCTGCAATCAAGAGAAGAAAATAGAGCTATTTTCTTACGTAGGGAGTAAGCATTAGGAAATGGTGGTATTCACTATCATATCACCAGGGTATTTTGTTGTTCTTGTTATTTTCCTCCCCCCACCATTCATAGCCCATGAATTAATTTAAGAAACAAACAAGGCATCTGGGAATAGGCTAAGTATAAAACAGTATTTGCTGCACTCCTCTGGTTTCAAACACTCTAAAAGCAAGATACCAAATTTTGGATGAGAAAATGTTTTGCAGTTTCCCAAGATATCACATATTGTCATACTCGCTACAGTGACAGAATGCCATTTTTAATATCACATTTTTATTGCAATGATTTTCAAATGTCCACGGTGAATTCTCACAAAGAGGTTGCCTGAGTGTTGGGGAGGGTGGGACATCTGGTTATACTCTTATGTAACCTTTTTATTTCACTCATTTTCTATTTTTAAAATTATAAATTCAAACTGCAATGTCATTTTTCATCCTCGTCTATTCATTTTTTAATCTAAAAAACCAAAAAATAAAATTATATATCGTTATTTATATTGTGAAATACCCACTAATAGGACTCCAGGGGTACACACGTCTTGCTTTATATGGTGTCTGATTATTTCCCAGCCATCAATCAAATCACAAGGACAATGCAGCTCATTTTATAAAACAAATATAAGTGATTTTTTAAAACAAAATGGTCAAAGTGCAAATTGTTTATAATTGAGCTGCTTTTGACCTAGTAAAAAATACAGGAGAGGAACACCTAAGACTGGAACTCTGGATGGGAATTTTAATGTTTTAAGTTGTTCATACTTAACCCCAAACATATTCACTTCAGAAAATAATGTTTAAAGCCATAAAATTTATGATCTAGGTATCAATAATTTCCCCCTTTAGTGTTCACCAAAAATATTTTTAAAATCTTTTCTATAAAATCATATCTGGAAAGTATCAATAGAATGTTATCAATTTTCAGTCTTTCTCCTTTGGACATTAAAGGGGTTAAAGCTATTGTCAGTATACAATAAGCTTTCATTGGAAAAAATTAACCTTTCTTAATGTTTTTTTTCCTCAAGGACAGTCAGAAAAAAGTGGAAACAGATATCTACATCTACATCTATCTACAGTGGCTCGCAAAGGAGATTGAGGGGTCTAATAACGCTACCTTAATTCTGAAAGAGAAGTTCAAGCAATGACTGGCTGAATTCGCACCTCAAACTACACCAATTATAGGCTTACAAAAATAAGTTTTCATTTATGTGAAATCATTACCACAATTATAGAAAACAAATGGAGCATTTTGCAGAACCACTGCTAGTTTGCTGCTCTTTCTGCTAATTTAGATTGTGCAGGAGATTCATTGTGTGGACCACTTGTTCTTCATCACACTAAGGCAACACCTTTAGAAGCAGACAAGACAGCTATGCATAAGCAGTCTCTTTTCATCTGTTAGATTTCTGCAAGGAGATTTCACAGGATTCCATAAGTGAAGTCAATTAAGTAGTAACTATAGCTCTGCAGGGAATACAAAACACATTAATATACTCATGTAGAGGAGATCTGTGCATATTTCTTTGCAGCATTTGGAAATGACTGGTGAGAGTGATTCAGTGCCCTTGCCTGTTGTCTTGATAATCTCATGCGTTTTAAGCAAACGGAAATGTATAGCGCATAATGGCTTTACCACCCTGACCTCAATATGGAGTGAAATGACAGATAACAAGGAAGTAGAAGGTGGTCACTTACACAAGAAAATGATTTTGATGCTTTGGCTTATTCTGGTCTCTGCTTAGTTACCACATCCTTGTCAGCAGATGTGGCTGACAGTTAAAACCTGCTATGTCTAAGGTTTAAGATATTAAACATAATTTGGGTGTATGAAGAGTCATCTTTTCATTTCATAAATAATCTCAGTAAGAGTCCATTGCCCATACTAATTCTCCCCAGGAAGGGAAGTTGAAAGACCTCGAATAATTTCTCCTACTGCCTTGCAATGATGCCTTGCTGGTCTCCTTCCTTGTCAGAAACTCCTTCTCTGGTTAGACAATCATAGTTTTTGTTTTGTTTAGCATGCTCTTAAGAGCTAAATGGAACCTTTCAAGTACAGAACTTCAGACCTGTAAGACCTCTGGGATGACCCAGTCAAGGACCCTTACTTTTTAGCCAAGGCAACTGAGCCTTTGAGAGGTAAAGTAACTGTCCTGAGACTACCTAGCTGAGGTGAAATCCGGAGTGGCCACCATCACACCTGCTCACGCTCCTGTCATCTTTCCAACCAGGTTTATACTAACTCTCCCATTTCACAGATGCGAAAACAGAACCAGTGTCAACAGAACAGAAATCTCTCACTTGGGAGGAGTGGGCAGAGGTCAGTTTATCAGGATGGCTAGCTGAGGCCTTGGCAGCTGCAGGGGGGTGGGTGGGCTGACCTTGGGGACGGGAAATGGGGTGGCTCACTGGTCATGGTAGTGGTGGAAAGAGGCAGTGAGCTGTGGCACCTCAGACATATCCAGAGATACAAAAGCTTTACTTGCTTCTTAAAGTCTTCCTTATTATTTGTCTTAGGGTTCACAGGACATCAAAAACCAGAGACATTCTTAGTCCCCTCTTCCCAAGTCATCTGCTATTTTAACACCTGGATTCATTTCTCATTCTCTGGAATGCTATATAACTATTAGCCGTCTCCACATGTTTAAAACGGAAAGTGTATAAAGCAGGGGCCTGTCTTTCCTTCTCATCCTATATTATCAGGGCCTAACTCAGTGCCTGACATACAGCATGTACTCCAAAGGAATGCATAAATTAGGGAATCCTATCGCCTGCTTCCAGCATGTACAAATCCCTATACCTCTAGAGGGAATGAAAGGGTTGTTAAAGCTATCCTAGATAACACTAAGCATTTTTTTTCTTCTAGCATGGAAACTCTATGGCAAGAACCAAAATAACATAAAGGATTCCCAATTTATCATAAAATGGAACAAATAAGAAAAATCAATGGGGGCAACCATTCTTTTCTGAAGTACATTTACTAGAACCTGCAACCCAAAGATGCCAAAGAAATCCACAAGGTTGGGGGCAAAAAAAGGCCATGGGAGCTGGATTTGGGAGAAAGGGGACTTCCAGAGATAAAGGTGGAAACTACTCTTCTGATGTCAAGGGCTGATCCATAAGTGGTCCATACACAGACGCCCTGTGTGCACTGTTAGATGTCCAGGGGTAGCTTTAGAGATAGACAGACAGGAGCCTTAATGCTAAGTTGGCCACTTATTAGCTCAGAGATCATGGGCAAGTTATTTAACCTCTCCAGTCTGCTATTTTCTAATCTGTACCATGGAGATAAGAGCAACTATTTCACAGGGTTGTTATGAGGCTCAAATGCAAGAATACATCTAAGCAAGCACATCAGTGTTTGGCACACAATGGTAGCCACTATTACTATTACTACATGAGCTACTGGTATTTTTATTTGATCTCAGATAATACTCAATAATCAAAGTTAATCTCCATCTGCTTTTCTGAACCAGGAATTACTGCTTTATCCTGGGATTATTATAAGATCAAGGTAGCAAGTGGGTTTCAGCTCATTTTCCAAGTCAGATGGGTTTCTAGTGGATGCTCAGGATGCTGGTTGAGATGCACTGTGCTGCAACTGATTGTGACGTCTGCAGAGGGTGTGGTGCCAGGCTCGCTGGCTCTAATATTAGCACTGGTAGGCCTCTTCTAGGGTCGCAGAGACTAACAGCTATGTTACTATTATATAACAAAGTGTAAAGAAATGGGAAGAATGGGTTAAGAGTTAAGTGGTTTGGGTTCTAATTCTAGCTCTGGACCTAATTGGCTAAATGATTTGATTCAGTCACTTCCCCATAAAGTTACTTCCTATTCAAATCCTGTGATTTGCCAATATTGATTTTGAAAATGTCAGATATATATATATGGTGGGGCCTGGCCTACAGGAAGTCCTTGATGGTTATTTAAGATCATCTGAAAGAAAAGTAAAAGTCCAAGACTATCATACAGCAGTGTAACAGTTAAATATTTCCTGTCCTCATTCAAAAGTTTGACTCTTCCTACCAATGAAGAATATTTTTGAAAGAAGAAAAAAAATTATAATATTTTTGGCACTAAAAAATAATCAGCTAATGCTGAGGGATGCTCCAAGAAAGACAAGGCTGTTGAGAATATGGCAGCCCTTTAATAACCAAGGCACCATTTAAAAATAGCTGGAATTAATTACAGAGCTAATGACCCATTGAAAGGCTTATTTAAATACCAAAGCCAGCACTGAACAATCATGGAAAATATGGCTTAAAAGGGTTTTAGAGAGCAGAAACCAGGAACAGCAGTTGAAACAAAACCCACATTATCCTAGAACACTAGCTACTTTGGTGAGGAACATTCAGGATGTGAGAATCTCTGGGGAGTTCTCATACTGGGTAAGAGAAGCCACCAGGATCAACAAAAAGACAAGAAGATGACACACGCGGTCACAGTCACCTGCCTGGAAAAGAAGGGCCTCTATTCAGCATTCACCCGACAGGAGAGCCCTTCACAAACAGCTCCCCCACCACCCAGGCTTCCTCTCCCTCCTCCCACCCTGTTTTTCCGACACACCTACCCATTTCTAATGTGCCATAGGCTAAAATGAGAATTTCCACAGAGAGGAAAATATGTGTTTTAATAAGTCTCTGTGGCTATTTTCGAGCGGCATTATCTCCATGAGTTTCCTGTGTCTCGGTCCTCTGTGCCTCACAGCCACACCATCATAAGCCAAAGAGGAGGTGATAACCTGCTTTGGAGTGTCCTACTTGCCAGGCAAAAGTGACACCACTGCAGTTCTTAGCTTCTCTCTGTACCAAAATGGCCTTTCTGTACATCAGTATCCTGGGAGTACACCGGGTGGCCGGAGCTGGAACCGTTTCATTACTTCATTCATGCCCATTTATTAAACTCATTACTCTCACCCTTATTTGCTCTGCAGCCCAAACGGGCCTTGTAGTTGCCTTGCTAAGTTAAAAATGTAATGGAATCAAAAGGTTCCAAAGCCTTTGAGCTCTCAACACAGGGGTGTGGGGGTGGGAGTGAGGCACTCTTGACGTATATTGGTTTCAAGGAGCAAATATAAATTTGAGTATAAATTGCTGCTCACAATAATGCGTTTAAACCAGCAATTATTTATACTGTACTACTCAAGAAACCCTATAATTATTCTGAAAGCGCTTGCCAATGTCTACCCTGTTTCATAATTGCCAACACAGCCTTGTTCAAAAGAATTAGTGGCTATGTTAAAATTCTGTTTGGTGTTACGTTACTGTTTGAAACGAGAAGTGATTGCACCATGTTGCGATAGTCAAGCCGAATGAGGCCAATAAAGGGAAAAAAATTGTCCTGTATTCACAGGTGGGAAGGAACGGGAGGTGGTGGTTGGGAGGACACTCAAACTGCTTCAGTTTTTTTCTACTTCTTTTCTAAGAAATACTGTCATCTTTTGAGCACAGTGGCTTTCAGGAAACTTTGAACAAATGTTTCAAGTGGTAGTTATTTGAAAGAAGATAACCCACTTCTCCCTCTTGCCCACTCCCACCTGCCCAGAAAATATCTTTCCCTTCCGGCCTTCACTCCCGATATTCGTAAGTGAGTCTGTGATTGTGGAGCCACAGCTTACGCATCTTGAAACACCCATCTGCGGAGGTCACTTGACTTTGTTGACCTATTTTTTTTTTTGCCACTTCTTCCTGTTACCCAAATCTCCCCCTCTTGAATCTGTGGTCCTTCTACTTTCTAATGAAGAACGAACAGCAGAGGGAGTTTGAGTTATCTGTAATGAAAGCTTTCAAAGTCTCTGGCACTCACTTCAAGTGCGTGGTTAGGAAAAAAGGGATGCATCCTGGGTGTCTGTCTCTCATCTTGATTTCAAGCCCTGTTTCCTCATTGACCCACTCAATTGTGGATGAGGGGCTCTGTGTTCCCTAGCCATTCCCAAATGAGACCTACTCAACACTGAAGGTGCTGTGGATAGTTTCATAAATAGAAACAGGGAGGAGGAAAATCTGGCCTAAGTAACAATGTCTGAATTTAAATCATATATTGCCACCCATGCCCCCTCTCTTTTTTGAAGACATCATGAAAAAGTAGAGAAGTAAGGCAGTTGTTTGAAAATAAGTTTTGTGTTACTTTCTAAATATTTTGGGGAGACCTTTCTCCTACTCTGAGTGTCCAGGCCATATTCTCAGTTCTGTTTGCTTGGCAGGTGAAGATCTCACCACTGACCGCTCCCCACACTTCTCAGGTGTGGTGGGCAAATGTGCCGGAGGGTCATAAGCCAAAGCGGGGATCCCAAAATCCACTGGCCACAAATAAGGACTTCTAAGCCTGGAAATTCATAACTCCCCCATCTCTTCACGATTTTAGGGTCCACTGGAGACCTCATCTTTGAGTCACACATTGCTTCCTCCTCAAAGTCTTCTAAAATGACGAAACCTTGCAAATTACAATAGATGTTTCCCCTCACTATTCATGTATCCTGTTTGAACTTCATCTTCCTTTTGTGAATATGTTGCCTTGCCCTTTTTCCCTTCCAGGAACATTTGTGTACCCACCCAAATTCAATGATACATGACAAGGAACAGATTTATCAAAGCATACATTTCTGCATCTCCCCCAAGTGCTTGAACCTCCCCAAATGCTTGAACAGCAACACGTACCCAATAAATATCCTTTAAAAGCTAATCCTCACTCCCTGATTTAATCCCACTATCACTGGACATGCGTTATTCTCCTTTTGTTCCTCCTACTTGCTGGCAGAAAGAATTTTCTGCTACCTGTAATTTTTTTTCCGCGTAGTACTCCGATTCTGTGAAGGTTGAACTTGAAGTTGCCATAGAAGAATCTGCATTATCCCCCTACAGCCATACCTAAAATGAACCCATTTTCTTCAGTAAGATAAAAAACACGCTCAACTGTTGTAGTTGCCCGGGAACTAGCAAGTGGGAAGCTTTTTGACCCTAGAAGAGGACGTGTGAGATGACATGTGGTCTGGCCTTCATTTGGAAGCAGCAAAAATCACAGAGCTCTCGGATGCAGGACAGGAAGGGCCAGGGTAGTGAACACGGTGTTATGGCTAAGTTACTTCGTGCTCTTATGTAATGAGCTAGAAGCTCAGCCTTGCTTGAGTTTAAATCACCAGAGTCAACTGTTACAGACTCTGGGGTGGGAGGATAAACACCGGAAATTCTGTCCTCCCCCTCAAGTCTGTGAAGCCCGTGGCTCATCAGGAGCACATTCCCTTCGGCTACACGAGAAACATCTTGTAAATTGGAAACAGATAGAAGTTATTTTCTAGATAGTTCTCTTAAAGAATTCGGTGAGGTAAATTCTCCTAACTTCAGAAACCTCTGTGAACATTATCTTTTAGACCATCCCCAGAGCAAAGAACATGAATCTCAGCTAAGTAGAGCCCTAGTAAGTAATTTGGGATAGCTAAATTTTCAAATAGCTGAAGTTTTATCCGAGAAGCACATCACAGCAAAGGAAGTAGTTATCGTAAATATTTTTTATGGAATATTTCTAAAATCATGACATTTATTTTTCCTCCAAGAGCATAATTTATTCTTTCCTAATAATATAGCCTTATTATAAAATAGTTTAAAACTTATCAGAAACTTACCCAAAAAGCTACATAATTATTATTTACGCTGCAATGCTCTGAAGGCCTACTAAGATTTATATGACATTTTGCCTCCACACTAAATGCCCCAGTATGTTGATTTTTAAAGAGTTTTTTTCTCTCCATTATTAGTTCCATCTGGAGTTACATACTCGATCTAATGAGGCCATCCTACTTACAACTAATATCTCATCTCAGGATTACCCATGTGCTTGGAACCTGACCAGATAACCAAACTTGTCAGAGGACCTGTGCAAAACCATTATAAATAGGATGCATTGGGTCTACAGGGATTTCCTCTGAGTCGAGGACATGAGCTCTAGTGCTTGAACTTTGGGACTCTGTTTTGGCAGCCCAAAGAACTATCTGCTTACTTCCTACGTTCTCAGATGGTTCCTGATAGAAGAGGTTGCAAAAGGACAGGGTCATCATAGGTAAAGTATTGCTGGGTGAGGAAGGCAAAAATGGTGTCTGACAGACCATGTTCTTCAAATTCCCCAGAGAAAGTGTGGTGCAGACGGCAGACCATTATCTGCATTATGGTCTTTGGCAATCATTAAAAGTTCACTTGATTTGAGAAAGTTTCCCAATCTAGTCTTAATGTCATTACATACAAATGTTTTAAAGAATGGCAAATTGATTTAATATGACTTAAGACAAATTTTATCCCCCCCACAAAATGTTCCAAGCCAAATATGTATACATTATAAATTCTGGCTACTGTTTTTTTCTTTATTACAGGTAATCAAAAATTACCATAGTTGCTTTTTCTTAAAGAAGCAACTCGAGTTATAACAAGCAGTCTATGAATAATTTGAATTTGAGGTTTTAGTTCATTTTTATACCGTGTCAATCAATAATATGTAGTCCATATTGGGTAAAACAAAAAGTTTATCAGAGCAAGTCTTTATTCTGTTCCCTATGAGATTGTGTTCAATTTCAATCTCTCCAGAGAATCTGACTGTCCTCTTAAGGCGGTTTAAGTTCATTATACAGCCACAGATTGCAGTCTGGCTGTATGTTGAAATGCATGTCACTTTAAAAAAACACTGAGGACATCAAAATTATAACTAGACTACAGAACAACCATCATTCAGAAGCACCTGCAGTCTAGCTGAAAGGAAGTCCTACAACTAAGAATATAAAAAAGAAGCTACATCGAGAGTGGTAGGAGGGGTGGAGATGTGGAATAGGCTGCTCCCGCACCCATATGTGGTGGACAAAAGTCAGGAGGGATATCTAGGCTGCAGAGGTCTCCACTGAGGAACATAGTTACATGCCAGGCCCTCCAGCCCAGGGTTCCAGTGCCAGGAAGAGGAGTCTCCATAACCTCTGGCTGTAAAAACCAACAGGAATTGTGGCTGAGTGAGATGGAGAGCTACTGGAGTCCCAGGCAGTTCCTCCTACAGGGCCCACCCATGGACTTACTCAGACTCACTCCCTCTGAGCTCCAGTGCTGGGGCAGCAGCTCAAAAGGTACACACAAGGAAGAACTGAATTGTCTGGCATCTGGGCGAGAGCTGAAGGGGCAGCTTTCTCCCAGAAAGAAGTGCTGACAGAGGCCCTTGGTCCTTTTCCTGAGCCCTCTCCCTACAGAACTGGCAGTCAGGTGCCACATCTGAGTCTCTATCACCTGAGTAAGTCTGTTAGCCCTGCCCTAGTCATTCCCTAAGACTCTGTCTGACCCAACTTGTGGGCCCACCCAAGCTGTCTTGGCTTATGCTTCAGACTTTCCTAAAATTTCTCAAACAAGCAACACCTGGCCTCGGTGTGCCCGTACCTCTTGCTAAGTGCCCCCAGGCCAGGCTCTAGCAGCATCTGGACTTGGTTTGCAGCTTGGTCTCTTCTGGGCACTTCCGAGCCCAGCACAAATAGCAGCCATCTGCAGACCACTTTGTAGCTCATGTTGGGAGGCCCAGGGCAAAACACAGGGGCAGGTGACCTTGGCCTGAACCTTGCGGGAGGCCCCAGAGCCAACGCACCCAGTGGACAGCTTTAGACCACATAGCAGCACCACACAACCATCTCTACAAGAGACACACTCAAGGGGTGAACTCAGCAGGAATGAGAGGTCCTTTGAAGTAAGTCCCGCTCCATGGGGTGGGCTCCTGCACAGCTGATCCTCCACAGTGATCCCAGCCAGTCCTCAAAACCAATCAGCCTGGGGGCAAGTCCCTCCCATTAACTGTGCCCAATAGCAATCAAAGCTCAACTACAACAGGAGGGTGAACACAGCCCACAATGAGTGCGTATACTGAGTCCCTAGCTTGGTGAATGGGGAGACTGTACTACAGGTCTCTATAGGACATCTACTACATTGGGCCACTTCACCAAACTCTGAAAACAGCAGCTCTACTTAATATATAGAAACAAATACAGGGAAGCAGCCAAAATGAGGAGACAGAAACAGGTTCAAAGTGAAAGAACAAGAAAAAGAACTAGATGAAATGGAGGCAAGCAAACTAACAGATACAGAGTTCAAAACACTGGTTATAAGAATGCTCAAGGAACTTAGTGAGAACTTCAACAGCGTAAAAAAGAACCAGACAGAAATGAAGGATGCACTAATTGAAATGAAGAATAATTTATAGGGAATCAACAGTAGAGAAGATGAAGTGGAGAACCAAATCAGTGATTTATAATATGAGGAAGCAAAAAACACCCAATCATAACAGCAAAAAGAAAAAAGAATAAAAAAAAATAAGGATAGCATAAGGAGCCTCTGAAACAACTTCAAGTGTACCAACATTTATATCATGGGGGTGCTGGCAGGAGAAGAAAGCAAGAAACTGAAAACCTATTTGAAAAAATAACAACACAAAATTTCCCAAACCTGGTGAAGGATGTAGCCATACACATCCAGGAAGTGCAGAGTCCCAAACAAGATGACCCCAAAGAGGTCCAAACCAAGACACATCATAATTAAAATGCAAAAGGTTAAAGACAAAGAGAATTTTAAAAGCAGTAAGGGAAAAGCAGTTAGTCACCTACAAAGGAGCTTTTATAAAACTATCAGCTTATTTCTTAACAGAAACTTTGCAGGTCAGAAAGAATTGACAAAAAAATATGCAAAGTAATGGAAAGCAAGAACCTACAATCAAGATTACTCTGCCCAGAAAAGATTTCAAATCATTTAGAATCAAAGGACATGAAAAAGCTATAGGAGTTCATCACCACCAAACTAGTATTATGTGAAATATTAAATGTTCTTCCTTGAGAAAAAAGAGAAAAAAAAGATAAAAAATATGAACAGTAAAATGGCAATAAATACATACATACATACCTATCAACAATTGTCTAAAAGACAAAATAAATGAACAAGCAGAACAGAAACAGACTCATAGATACAAAGAACATTTTGATGGTTGCCAAATGGCAAGGGTGTTGGGTGAAAAAGGTGAAGGGATTAAAAAGTACAAATTGGTAGTAGCAGAATAGTCATGGGGATGTAAAGTACAGCATAGGGAATATAGTCAATAATATTTTAATAACTATGTATGGGGTCAGATGGGTATGAGATTTATCAGGATAATCACTTAGTAAGTTATGCAATGTCTAATCACCAGGGCATATACTGAAACTGATATAATATCGTATGTCACATGTGATTACAAAATGGCAAAATGATCTTTAAAAAAACACTGAGTAACAAGGGTGCTTTTCTAACATTTTTTTTCTTTTATTTATTTTTTCTTTTCAAGAGTGCTTCCTGAATAGTCGAATTCATGTGACATAACCAGGGTCAGCGTGCTCCCACGTTGATATCTGATTAACACAGGAACTGAGCTGCCATTCCATTTTTCCCATGTTTGTGCTTCATGACCACATTCAAGCGGTTATCTGTCCTCCACTGTGGCTGCTCAGGCACTCTGTCATTCTGCTCTTTGCAGCAGCTGCTAATATTTAGCTGTAATTTTAGGCTGAAAATTGTTTCCTTTTTAAAAGTTACACAGGCTTACTAAACAAAATTCAGAAAATATAGAAAAGTATAAAGGAAAAAATGTAGTCATAGTCTCTACTCCAAGAGATAATCAATGAAGGCGTTAATAATGTACATGACTGTACACACACATCTTCACACACAAACACACACGTGTTGGTGATGATGTTTTAAACTGTTTCTGTACATGGGAAGTTTTACTTTGTATTTTTTAAATATTAGAAAATGCAAGAAAATTATAAATAATTGAGACATGATTGTGATTGTTATAAGAAAATGTTAAACTCTGAACTTTGAAATGAATGCAAGAATTTCACCCAGTGTTACAGATCTGGGAAAACTGGAGGAAGATGCTTTAACCATAAGATGGCTCCCAAGGTTCTGGGCCCCTTTCCATAATATAATAGATTCCAAATTGTAAAATACTAATTCATTTTTAAAAGGGTCAGACAAAACAGAAGGAAAGCAAATGTCAACCCAAAACTATATCAGTAGGAGTTGAAATTCTCCCGAAGCGAGCAGAGTCAGCCTACCACAGCAAAACCACAATGAGGTGAATACTGAAGCATTCAGACAAAAATCCCTGTTACTGAAGCAAACCACAAATATTTGCTTAGCACCTACTATGTCCGAGATTCTGACTATGCAAGCAAATATGAGTGCCAGACAACTGCCCAGTTTTTTATGCTTCTTTGTCTAACTAGGTACACCTGAAGTTTTCCCCACGGGATTCCACTTTTTGTATTTTGGCCGAAGTATACATTTATACTGATGGATAGAGGATATTAAACAGGCTTTTCAACTAACGGTATCTAACTTCACTTCAAAATGAAGCCTACCTTGTGAGTTTGATTAGGGAAACTTGAGGAGATTTTGGCCCTTATGTACATAACTTCAAGTACTGCAGTGGTCGAAAGGATTTCTGTCTGCCACTTGTGTACATCTTAGAAAATTTTCCCTGAACCTCAGTTTCTTCATGTGTAGCATGGAGATCTTACACCTCACCTCACCTCACCTCACCTCACCTCACCTCACCTCACCTCATGGTGTTCTAAAAACAAAATGAGATTGCACAGTCCTTGGGGAACTGGGGACTCTCAGTAAATGGCAGCTCTTATTGTACACCCCAAAGAGTCTACTAGGAAACTGACTCCCCAGAGGGTCATCATGGCTTTTCCTGTGTGGTTACACGACAGACCTTGTTTATCAGAGGACACAGAACCCAGTTCACTGCGGTTCATTCTTAGTGGTCACTGGAATATTCGTTCTCATACAAGTACACGTACAGGTGACAGTGGCCTACATATGAACAGAACAGCAAACACAGCACTCAGTATCGGATGAAATGTTCTCAGAGTGTGCCTTGGGCCTGGGTCCAGCTTTCACTCTGTCCTCTCAGGTATGGGCCTTCTAACCCGAGCATGGCCGTCACCACACACTTTCCTTTAGCCTGTGAATTAATGTCCAAACAATGAATCCAACATCTGAGAAATACATAGGCTTACAATCGGTATATGGCGCAGCTGTGGAGACATGGCTGCGAGGCTCTGGGCTTAGATACCTAAATTCAAATCTCAGTTCCCACTGCTCTGTGATCTCCAAGTCAGTTTGACCTCTCTGATCCTCAGTTCCCCTCACCTGTAAAAAGGAGGTAACTCCTACTTACAGAGTTGCCTAAAAGGTCAATGTGCCCATGCATGTCGACTGCTTAGCCTGGCACCTGGCATACAGAAAAGATGCAACCACCATCAGCTTGTGCTGGTATTGTTGCTGACTTCATCCTAATGGGGTGCTCCTCACATTTGTTCACCAAATCAGGTCTTGTTTCGGAGTTAAAGAAATTTTGTTGCTTGCTGTGATGACAACTTGGAGGGAATTGTCCATACTTTCTCGTCTAGTCACTTTCACCTGCACTTGTGAGAGCTGACCAGGGTTAGGGGTACAATTGTGGGCTGCAAAGTACTGTTTTCCTGGATTTAATGCCTCCCGAGTCCTAATAAATCTCATCTTTTGGTCTCATTAGGACAATCGTCTAACCAAGAAAGACAGGGGTCCAATAGAGCCAGTCATCTTTGACTTGTTAAACTTTCAATGAGTTTATTTTTCAACCACATTTCAAGGATGAAGAATCAGAGAGAACCCTAACTTAAAACTATTTTCTCCGTGTAAAATTATAATTATTCTAAGAAAATTATGTGAGAGTATAAAAGTATTGATAGTTAAATAACTCAATACCCTGATGATGCCTGAGGTAAAACTCTGTAGCCAGTGCAATAAGAGCATCATGACACACTTTTGCTTCACTCTTTGGGGCTTTCACTTCAGCGCCACAACCACCTGCTTACAAACTGCTGTGGGTGAGCAGGGACCACACTGTGAGCTTGCTGAGTGGTATCTAGTGTGTTCTACCAACATCTCAGTGAAAAGACAGGGTGTTCCTGAAACCTCAGTCTCTGCTTTCGTCCATCAGTGCTTTCAAGAAGAACATTGTCTTCTTTTGATGTGGGCTGATTTCAAGGGACAACACAGGTTTAACAGAAAACAAAATTGTATTAAGATAAAATTGGTGTATTCCCAAGAATTCTTCCACAAAGGTAAATTCCACATATAAAACACTGACTTTTCTGCATTTTAAATGTAATTTAAATATACATATATATATATATTTTGTTTTAAAAAAGCTGTTTTTGGTAACCAGAAGCTCACGTACTGCTGCTGTTCAAACTGAATTGGTTCTGGATGGCGGGAAAGGCGGGAAAATCATTCTGCAAATGCGACCCGCAGTGTGCACATTGTACATGATCTATATGTATGTATTCGTGAGCGGAGGCATTTGGAATACATGGCTGCTTCAATAATGAGATAAACGGCATTTGTCCAGTATCTTCCCATTTATATCACATAAACTTGCGTTATTCAACAACCAATTCTGTCATTCACAATGGGCTTTTTCCAACTTGATCTGTTTCATGTTAAAATTATTGATAAAGGCAGTTTTTTGGAAATCAACTACAGTCCTCCACTGTACCAGCTGAGCTATCAAAGGGACTAAAGGCAGTTTTTTAATGGGCTAGGTAGCAGGCAACAGCAACTTCTGAAAGCATAACCTAATAGAGATAACGTAATTATTAGCCGTATCATCTACATAGAACCAGGATTATAAGAAACTCAGTTCGGTTCAAAGACATATTTCCATTACTCCTTAAAAAAACTTAGCTAATTATGATGTGACCTGAATTGAGAAAGTCAGCACATCCCCTTGGACAACCACTCACACACCTGAGGAAACTGAACTGTCCTTGGACTCAGGCCAGGTATTTGAAAGGGTTTATAAATGTCACTCATCTCCCAGCTTAAAAAGAGAAGTTAATTCTAATACAAGTATCTTGCCCACCTTCCCCCTTGATGCTGGTAAGTTGTTCAGTGGGCATTTGGGTAACATGATGCAGAATTAAAACCAGAGGTCTATAATTAATACACACTCATATGGACACTCTAAAAATAGGTTACCAAGGAAAGTCTTCTTATTAGGCAATATCATCAAGAATTAATTGGTTAATGTCTACATAGCCCAACTATATATAAATAATGTATGATTATTATAATTATGGAGAGCGCAGTTCAAATTCCACTTCTAGTTCAAAGAGTAGTAATTTATACATCTAAGTATAGATGCAAATATTTAACTGTGTAAAAATACTTATTTTAATGCTATTTCAAAAGTTTAATAAGTATTACTCATCTCCCAAGTTTTACTTTTTCTCGTAATAAAAGGCCTTAAATGATGCAAAAATCAAAATTCCATTTCTTTAACATTATTACTTTTTGGAAAATTTGGTTATTATATGTAAAAACTGCCACATTAACCAGAGTGCATACTGGTGGGTGGTTAAGGAGCAGGTGAGTTAAATTTGCTGAAAGCTAAGTTTTCATGCAGGAGTGAACAATAAATAAGGTTGGGTCCCTCACCTCCCAGTCATGTATGTCACTTGAGATAAAAGAGATGGATGACTGAATGAGTACATGGTAAGTTGTAAAGATCATAACAACCTAATATAACAATCCAGGTTTTTTGAGAGATGATTCAGGAAGATCATTTGTCATTTGATTGGGCCATGGAGAAAAATATCACAGTTCAATAGAAAGTGGAAGCTGAGATGGGAGGGCAAGTGAGGCAGACATTCTGGCATGAGCATGCATAGTGTGTTAAAAGAGAGGCTTTGCTGGAAAATAACCTCTGGGTAGGAGGGTGGTGCTCTGCTGGAAAATGCACAGGAAGATGCCTCATACCTCCCACTGTTAGTTCTGCCTGGAGCACCTCTCCATTGTGCCAGAGGCAAAGGCTGTCCCAACCGTGGAGGGGTGGAACCACCAGGCAGCCTCTGTGTGATGCCAAAATAGGCCCCAAAGGCCTCTCCTGTCTGTGAGAACCTTCAAACACCTCCATGGATGGTACAGGAGTGAAGGCTCCTCTTTCTGCACTCTCTGTTACTAATGTAGTTGGGGGAAAGAGAACATGAACTTGCATGATCTACTCTCAAGACCCAAACCTCCCCATTCCCATACCATGGCCAAGTGTAGTGTCAGGATGCCTCTGAGAACAGAAGAAGCTGCTTCTCCACAACAAGGCAGGGGAGAGGTCCAGTCTGGGTGTCATGGGGAGAGCAGGGCTTGCTCTCCCCCCTGGGAGGTTAGAACACCTGGGAGGTTGGAAGCAGGCTAACCAAGATTTCAGAATACATCAGACCACCTTCCATCACCTCCCTGTCCTCCAATTAGAAGGCCTTTGACGTCTAAGTTTACTCATCTGAGAGCTTCTTTCATGTCTCCTGTAATACAAGTTTACCTGGAATCTAAGCATGGTTATTCTATTGGCAACCAATCAGTATGAGATTTTGTATGTCTTCCTGGTATAAGTAAAAGTGAGGAGTTTCTTTTTGTGGAGGAGGAGTGGGCAGTTGTTGAATGACAAAGCCAAGAAGTAGGTAAAAGTTTACTAAAGAGTTTTGATATTTTTTTTTCAGATGGATTTTGGGTTGGATTGGTTTTGAGCTAAGAAAAAACTATCAAGATTATGGCATTTCCTGGAGTGTAACATAGAGAGGCTGATAATATGACTGACAAAATCATATTTTTGTGGTTAGTGTCTTCACACTTTTTTCTTCTAGCACATAGAATCTAATTATTTCTCTGTGGCTGAATTAAATTAATCAACGAAAGTGGCTTTTTTGCACCCCTTCTCAAGAGGAAACAAAGGCTCCATTTTAAAAAACAAACCCAAAATCCAAGTCTTCTGAATGATGCTTAGCAAATACATAGTAGATACTCAATATGATTTAGCTAATAACAACAGATATTCTAGTCCTCATGATACTTTGGGGGATGGTTAAAAGTGAAAACAGGACAACAGCAAAGAGACATGACAATTGGTCTCCTCATTCACTAAATAATGAATAAATGAAATAGCAGTCACCCACCAAAACAGAGATCGTGTTCACAGTAGGGACAGCTCAAAAGGATGCGTCGGCTTGAACAGGGGGAGGGCGAACAATACGGGGGTAAAAGAGGGACAAGGATAAGGAGGGTTCTGAGTAAGTAAAACCTACTGGTGACAAAGAACGACAGAGAGCAGGGCTGGGCAGCTGAAGCATCCTTTTATTCGCCAATCAATGGAAGCTATTCAGGCCAATATGGTTTGATTTAGCAGATATTAACTGCAGCTAAAGTGATGCAAATACGTCAGCGAAAGGAGAGGAAGATAAACAGGAGAAACCCACACTGGCTAACAAAACACAGAAGAGAACAGAGACTGACATTTAAAGACCAGATTAAAAGGATAGGAAAGACTAGAGAAAAGTAAGACGATGTGAGCGTGACATCCTCAGACAGAAGGGAGGTGAAAGGGACAGATCCAATGATCCCCTGCTTAGGAGGCTCAGAGGAGAAAGGATAATTGATCATGGATCACAGGTCACACAAATACAGCACAGGCACTTAGCATATATTTGTTGAAAAACTAAACATACACGGAAAGTTCCTTTCTGGATATGAGGATGTAACTTAAGATTTTTCTATGATACCGTATTAACAAGTTTTTTGCCCTTTGGAGATGCTAAAAGGCACAGACAGCTTTAATGATGACTTTTCAACAACTGTTCAGAGAAATTCCTGTGAGCCTCATCTTGTACCCCTGACGCGGGTCCTGTCCTAGATTCAATTGGGGGGTCAGGCTACAGTAGCTGGAGCACTGCACTGAGAGTCCAGAGACCAGGGCTCCAAAATTGGCTTTGCGGTGAAGTGTGCGACACGGGGCCAGCCACTTAACCTTTCTGAGTTTTCCCTTCCTCTGGGGTAACAGGAGTGGCCTGGACTAGATAACTCTCTGGGCCCTCTAACGCCCCTCGGCGCGCAACGAAGTGCGTTACCACACTAACCTGTATTTCTCTCGCTCTGTCTCCATCCTGCCTTGTGTGCCTAGAGTTGAATGGCAGACAAAAGTCCCCCCACCCTCCTCACTTTGCCTGATAGTGCCTTGTCAACAGTCCTCTACATAATCAATTCTGGAAGTGTTTACCCATCTGTATTGTCTCGGGGTTGTTATTTACTGTTCCTGCAATTTTTTCTTAAGGAGGGAGGGGAGGAGACCGGGAGGAACTTCCACGTGCATCTCTCGGGGAGACCACAGCAAACCACAGGAATAGATTTTCACAATACTCAGCAGGAAGGGACCCTGTTCGGTTGGCTTCTCGGCCAAAGTTTGAACTGAATTCATTGTGATGGCATATTGGAAGGGATTTCCTGTGTTTTTCTGGGCTTTTAAAGACTTAATTAAAGCTACGGTGGATATGGTCTTTGTGCTGCTACTCTTAGCTGGAATTTTTCCCTGTTCTATGAATATACAAATAATTATACAATTGGATATTTGATAAAAATGTCTGGCCTAGTTACTAAAGAGTAAAGCAGGCCTAACACATCGCTGACAGCACTTTTTAATCTGATAATATTACACAGAAACTCTTCGCCGCACTCTTAGATAAAGCATAAGCAGAGAAAAAAATGTGGCAGGGGAGCAGGGAGACTGATTCTAACCCTTAACCAGCCATAAATTATCCCGGCCCCGGGATTTAATCTCCCAACCACCAGATTTGTGAAGTAAATGGGTTGGACTCGATGATTTCTCAGGTTGCGTATAGGTCTAATATTCTATAAGCTGCCTGACTAGCTAAGGGACTGCTGTTTTTAGCTAAGTCACCTTCCATGATCAAAATTTTGCTCCCAACTGGGAAGCTATCAAAACTCACTCATTAGAACACTGTGCCGACACATAAATTGACCTCACTGCTTTTCTGCTACCTTGTTAAAAAGTAATAACCTGATCAAAAATGTGGGGTGTGAGGGTAATTGATATCAAGAAAACAATATTCCAACTTAAACGTACCAGAGCATTCTTCAGAGGATGGAAATCCTAGGACTCTGAGATGGGAAGAGAGAGGTCTGACCTCTAAGTGCCATCCACGAGCTTCCACAGGTCTGCAAAAAAGGTACTAGGTATATCCTCCCTGTTCTTCGATACCCATGATTTGAATTTCAGGACCCAAAGGTTAAGTAGCAAAGTGGAATATCCTCAAATGTAGAAAGAAGCTCAGCTAATAGACAGGAAGTAGATTCATGGGCTAGACAGATGCTGTACTGCTTTTCACACGGCCAGTATGAGGCAAGGAGGGGAGAATGACTAAGAAATTTCTACATCAAGGGGAAGGAAGAGTCCCCTAACAAACCAATCACAAAATGAGCACAATATCTCATATTTGCATGATCTTTCCCCAAAACTTGAATAATTTGGGCATATTCAACAACAAGATGTGCGGGAAGTATAACCCTAAAGGTTTAATAAGATCAAAGCTATTACAGATAGTTGGATTGTCCTGCCTTTATCACTGGTATCCAGACAAAAAGAGTGGCATTTAAGTCATACTCCTTTCCGCTGCTTTAAAAATATCTAGAAATATCAATAATCAATCTACATTATGAAGCACTTACTGATGGGCCAGGTACCTCAAATATATTATCTCACTGACCTCTGAACAATCCACTGAGTAAATGGCGTCAGAAAGAGACTTGACTTTGGGTAGTGGGAGCATGATTCAGTGTGTGGATGATGAATTATAGCAGTGATTTTCAACCAATGTGCTGCAAGAATTTTTAAAACATGCTGATACTTGATTATTTAGGCAGGGGCACTGACCTCTTTTCCTTTAGATTGTCAAATAAAAAAATGACAACACCCAACACAACAACAGCCATCTGGCGTGAATGCCCAGTCTTGAATCATAAATATATAGGTGATACAATCGAGTTGCATATTATTGGTCACATTGCATAATAAGGTTGCATCTGATTGGTTGATTCTTGGTACCAGAAACAAGTATAGACACCTGATTTTTTAGATTCCCAGGAAGGGCACATGCCTGGGCTGCTGGCCAGGTCTCCAACTGGGGGCATGTGAGAGGCAACCAATTGATGTATCTCTCACACACTGGTGCTTCTCTCCCTCTCTCCCTCTTCTCCTCTCTCTCTAGAAGTAAATAAATGAAATCTTTTAAAAATATTACAAACACTGTTTTAAAAAGTCACTTTGGGGCAAAAAGGGTAGGTAATTACTTTTTTGTAAATCAATAAAAAAATTATACCTTTTTGTTGGATTGGCAAAAAAATGCATTTTTTTGGTGTGCTGCAGAATTTTAATAATTAGCTTACGTGCTCCATGAGATGAAAAAGGTTGAAAATTGCTGTGTTTTAGAGTTCTATACTTGAAACCTGTATGGCTTAATTAGCCAACGTCACCTCATAAATTCAATTAAAAAAACAAACAACCCACTGAAGGCGCTGCCACGGTCATCCTCCTTAGCAGAGGACAGCTCAGTGACTCAAGAAACCGGTCTTTTGGTGAGGAAGTCGAATTACCTCCATTCTGGATAAATCTGCCCAGTGCCAAGGTTTGTCTTGAATACACGAAGATGGAACAACCTGAGAGGCAGCTGGCAGTGGTACCTACTCCTTCACGGTTTGGGCATGAGTCCTGACTAACGTATATTAAATTACCAAGCATATCTTTAAATAAACGTGTGCTACAGCAACTCCAATTCCAACAATCATCGTCAATGTGATAATTACACTGGCTGTGACATGAGCTTAGCCGAGAGTGTATTTTTATTTTAACAAGCTTGAGTAAGTGCATGAGTGTGGGCTGAGCTTTTTGCTCGATAGTCAATACTTGAAAGCTGGTTCCAACCTTTAATTTAAGCATTGGCTTGTAGCACCAACAGGGCTACAGGGTTTCTAGTATCAAAGACACACTCCTCCATCCTTTCATGGCCTCACTTCTGTAAGCAGCGTGATTGAACTGCGGCACCACAGAAACTTGTTTTCCCTCCTCCTGGCAGCGCAAGCCACAACACTACTGCCCCCTTCATCTTAGCGACACCATAATGAAGTCCCTGAATCAGTTTATAACAAGCAAAGTACAAAAATCCATTGAGGAAGTCTCGTGGCAGATGCCTTTCATACCTGACTCAACAGCAAATGAACAGCAAAGTGTCCGCACAGAAACCCAAATCATACCATTCAAGGGTCTTTTGCTACATCCAAAAAGTTTTCTTTTCCCCTAGAAATAATTAAGGGAAAGGAAGACATGGAGAATATCTGATTGCTCCTAAAGATTCTACCTGTCTTAAACATGTTTGGCAACATCCCTCAGGGGCTTCCTATCACCTTCCAAATAAAGGACAGTCCCCTTAAAATTATAGCAGGCCCTTTCCTGGTCTAAACCCCTCTGGCCCATCTCCCAGTCTCTACAGGCCACACTGAGCTACCTGTCATCCCCAAAGTCCCCTCACTCACTGTCTAGCCTTTGAGAATTGTCATAAGCTCTACCCTGTGCTGGGCATTGCTAACTTCGCTTTGGAGCTCAGCTAGGCCTTTACCTCCCCTAGGCTGCAGTTCCTAACACCTCAGTCTGATCATGGCTCCCTCTGTGTGCCCCCCTCATATCTCTGGCACTTACACTGTGTCATGACTTCATTCCCACCTTGGGTCCTCCCTCACTGGCCTGTGAGCTCCCTGAAGGTAAGGGCAATGTCTTCTCACCTCTCTCATTCTAGCACTTCATATAGTTCCTGACATAGCTGATGCTTAATAAATATCTGTTTGTATTTTGCCTGCCTCCATTCCACCAAATTGTTCTGAAAGAGCCCCCAAGCCCAATCTGCAAGATGACCCAATCTCAGAGTCCAGAACAATGTGTTTTTGTGAGATGCTGGGCTGTTGGCTCAGAACACAAGGAGGTTAAAAACACAGCCTCAGGAGTCAGACAGGCTTGGCCTGCAATGACGGCTACATGCTAGCTCTGAGATCCTGGACAGGTTGTTCTGCCTCTGTGAGTCTCAGCTTCCTCCTCTGTAAAAAGGGGGATGAAAGGCTCACATGAGCATTAGTGTGGTAATCCATTTCACAGTGCTTGGCACAGAGGAAGTGCTTTAGAAATGACAGGCTTAGAACATGTATCACTGCTTACAGTGGCAGGCCTTGGATAATGCAGAATTAGAAGCCTCTCAGGTCACGTGATGAGAAATATCATCAAAGTGCCCCTTCCAGCAGCCTCCATCTGACCTGATCACGTAAGACATGTCTTTGGGCACTGACAAAACCCCCTGTAAAAATGTCAAAGTGCACCGGCTGAGATAAGATTGGATGAAGTCATTACCCTGAACATGATGTGTATCGCTCCCCATGGGACCATGATGATGACGATATTAATCACACTTATTCAGTGTCTGCTATGTGCTAAGTATCTGTTCCAGGTGAGACATTGTAGGAAGCACCTCCTATGTGTTACTTCCTACTTTCCAAAACCCCAGTAAGGTCAATATTATTATTACTTTTATTTTATAGTTGATAAGACTAAAGTTGAGAGAGATTATGTGACTTGCCCAAGATCCTTCAGCTAGAATGTAGCATTTCAGGGACTTAAACCTTACAGTTGGAAGTTTCCAAATCCATAGGTGCTCTTATACTTTTGTCAAATTTCTCAGACTTCTTCCTATTCATTTCTCTTATGCTACCTGGAAGAGCCAGGAGAAATGGGACATAAGACTGACACCCTGAGTTAGGGAAAGGGAGGAGGAGGCGGCCTGGAGAGAGATACTACTCCATCTTTATGTGCTAGGGGAGCAACTCTGCCCTCAGCTGCTAAGCCTGAGACCTCTGAGGACACTGAGAAAGGCGATGACAGATTCTGAAAACATAGCCAGTTTGCCTGAGGCCATCCTTACCCAGGGCCAGTAACTTTAGCAAAGAGCTAAAAAGTACACAGAGAGTATTAAGTCTTAGAAGAACTTCCTATTCCTATTATAATACCATCATATCCTCTGATTCATTTTCTCCTCCTACCTTCCTCATGGGTCATTGCAAAGCCAATGTTAAAAAAAAAAAAAAAGGAAAAGGGAAACATAAAGGCTGTTATCAGGCCTTTGTGATATAGAGTTACAGCTTTGTACACACACTTGAAGTATATAAATGCCTTTAGTTTCCCCTCTGCAAGGTCGTAGATTCGATTTTATGTTTGTGAAGTGGTGGTACAAAGGAACTGAGGATAAACAAAATGTGTGTTAAATGACAGTGAAAAATTCCAAAGCTGTGAGTCCAGAGAATATTTTCAGTACTGGGAGCATATTATTCACACACACAAAAAAGAGGTAGAACGTCCCCACCTTTGAGTAAGCTTTTTACTGAAGTGCAACATACACTCAGAAACAGGCCCAAGTCATAAATGTTAGCGTGATGAATTTTCAGAGTCAACAATCTCAGATCAAGAAAAAAAATGCCTTTTTGGTTTCTTCATATTTTTCTATACCTGGGTCAAACCACTGAATCATGCAAAACTTAATGCATAAAATTTATTATTTTAAGTTAAATTAGCGGAGACATGAAATTTAATAAAACACAATGGCAAAAAAGAGCCATTTTACTTTAAGGAGGATCATTATCTTGGAAATTTGAAAGAAGTATTGTTTTGTTTTTAACCATGAATAGGCACATAGTTATTGCTCTAACCCTTTCCGCAAAGGTTAGCGCTTCACCTTCCCAACAGCCTTTCTAAGGAGAGAGGATGCTATCTATCTTTGTTTCCTTCCTCTCCACTCCCATCCTTCCCCACATTGTCATCACGAGTTGTTCTGCAACTAGGCCATCTCACTCCCCTTAGCTCCCCTGATTTCGGGCAGATCCAAGAAGAAATGAGGTGCTTTTTCTCCTGGCCAGGCTAGCTGTGGGCCACTGTACAACCTCTGTTTACAGAGTGAGTGTGTCTCAGCCTATACCTTTAATTGGCTAGTAAAACCACGCTGGAGGGAGCTGTCCTGATGCTGTAACACTGATCTGGCTGTAGGGGCACCAACTGCTCTCTTAGTCACGAGAGTCAGGAGCAAGACCTTGGAAATGCAGAAAGTGCCAAAACACATTTGCTCCCACTCAACTGACAGCCGACTGATAGGAAACCAGATGAAACCAAGACCTGTGTGTCCCTGGTTTGTAGCTGATGGCCCAGCTACAAAGGGCAAGGTAAATGTCTTTATGTCAGAGGCCAACAAAGTGATTATGAAATTAAGAACAAGGATTTGAGCAGTATTTTCTGACTGTACATTATCTTTCACAAGGAATTTCAGGGAAGGTTGGACTTTCATACATTTAATTAGTATAATAGAACTGATTCTGCCAAGGGCATCTGAAGTTATTGGAAGGCTCAGCCTTCCTGACATACTCTCGGTGCAGATGGATATCTGGGCAGAACTCTTCCCTCTTGGAGAAGGTCTCAGGGGTGTGAATGATGGGCCCCAGGTGAAGGTCCCCTCACTTGCATGGTGGCAGGACCTGGAGGGCTTTTTGCCACATTAGGTGGCAAATACCTCACATCCACCAGGAGTCAGGACAGCTCTAGAAGTTGTACTAACTGTACAAATTTTTTTTGTCCAAGTAATTTTGTTCAATGTACAAGTCCAAACTGAAAAGATAAATAACAGTAATTTTAACTACTATTTTTGCAAACGTAGATTGCAGATGATTAAAGATAAATTGTAATGCCCCTGTAAACCACAATTTTATGGCAAATCTCTGTGTGTCAAAAAGAAAACAACAAAAACTATGAAAATATAACATCGGCATTGATTCTGGTCTTTCAGGGCCATTAAAGATGAAAACATTATAAAGAAAATGGGGATTAGAAAATTTGTCCTTGAATTCATATTTGAAAGTGATTTCTTTAATATATAATGCATGGCTTATTTGATAAATTTGTCTAAATTTAAAGCCTCTTCTATTGCTAGCTGTGCTTTGTCACCAAATCTCCTGTGTCCCATAAATTGTAGAGCAATGGTTATCAAACTTTTGGGTATCTGGATTCTTTTATGCTCTTAAAAGCCGCAAGGAGCTTTTATTTATGTGGGTTAATATACCAATAATTACTGTGTAATAGACTGAAACTGAGAATATTCAAAAATATATATTAATTTAAAAATAATAGTAATAACTCACTAATAGTAACATAAATTACTTTTATGAAAAATAAACATATTTTCCATAAAAAGTAAGAAGAATGCCATTATTTTACATTTTTACAAATCTCTGGAATAGACAGGTGGGTTCTCACCTCTGCATTGGCATTCAATCTGTTGTGATTTTTTGGTTGACGTATATGAAGTAAATCTGGCCTCACACAGAGATGGAGCTGGAAAGGGAGGACCATTTCAATAGCCTTTTCAGATAGTTTTGGATATTCTTTTTGATACTACACCAAAACTCAACAAGTTGCAGAGATTCTTAAAGGTTAGCTGTAATATAAAAGCTGAAGCAGTATCAATTTTGTACTCTGTGACACCCAAGTACATTTGTGTATTTTGTACCTTGAATGAATCTTTTACCCATGCA
The DNA here is from genome assembly GCA_028533065.1 of Trachops cirrhosus. Classification (NCBI taxonomy): domain Eukaryota; kingdom Metazoa; phylum Chordata; class Mammalia; order Chiroptera; family Phyllostomidae; genus Trachops; species Trachops cirrhosus. The sequence continues at coordinate 151,061,995 of CM052538.1, forward strand.
TGTTTTTATAACAGCATGCATTGGTCACTTGGAAACTATTAATTAGTTCACTGAGTCACGTAGCTCTTCCAGATGGTCATGTATGTCATTAGCAAATGTGATTACATCAAATAATCACATTTATTAATATCACCACAGACATCATGAGAAAAGTCTTTAAATCGCAGGAAGCTGTCAAGTTCAAGGAGTTGAATACAAGTACTCCAAAAATTCTAATATTTGCCTGCAAGCTGGAATTTAATGGGAATAAATACTGCCAACTATTTTTTCTTGAAATGACGGGCTCGCTTGGTTCATTTTTGAGAAAACGCATGACATATACCTAAGCCGGAATAACTGCAGTCAGCCGTTCTAGTAAGTACAATGGCACTCCACTCAAAAGCAGCTAGTTCAGCTCTTAACTCCAACCATGGTGCAAGTGCCGTTCCCTGGAGACAAACAGCCTGCCCTGGTGCGAAGCAGAAGTGCTTCATGTGCTTTATGCGCCTTTCCCATTTTGTCATAAAGAATATTAGAAAAGACTTGTACTCAAGGGTCAAAATTTAATCAACTTAATAATTTTTACTGCTTCATGAAGGACATTCTCAAATGAGCCCAGCGATGTTTTGTTAACAGCAAGTAACAGCGCACGCAGTGACTACCAGTACAAGTGGTTGTCACGGCCTCGTTTCCTGCAAAGGTGTCAGGAATTTCACCCACCAATGCTTCGACTCTATTCATGCGAGTGGTCAGCACCGTAAAGAAGGCAGATAATATCTTAGTGTTGTTATGCAAATAGTTTTTATGTCTTGGAACTCCAGAAGGGGTCTTGGGGAAGCCCCAGGGGTGCCTGGATCGAAGGAGAGGGCCGCTGCAGCAGAGGACAGGGGCAGTATAAATCCACTCTCTAATCTGCTCCGTGCTCCTGTCCTTGTGGAGTTCACGTAAAGAAGATTTAAAAGGTTTATTTCTGTCTCCACCCTCCTGCCCTCCCTGCTTAAAAAAAAAAATTCCATTGTGGCAATTCAACATAAACTGTGTGTATAGAACAAAGAAATTGCAGTACTCTTGACTTCATCAGCATTTTTTCTCCGTAACAAAGAAAGCTACTCTAACAAGCTACTGGGAAAACTATCATGAGTTATAGGAAATATGACATGCTTAGTGTCCCCTCTACCCCAACGAACTCCCAACCCTCCCCAAACCTTTCACTTTGGGGGTATTTCAGATGAGTTCTTAGTAGTGTCCTCAGAAATAATTGGGTGTCCTAATTCAGCCACATGCAAATTAATGCTCCCCTAAAGAGGCCCTATTATAATTTCCATTCCTTGATGTCTACATAATCCCCTATAGTTCCTTAACTTCTTGCTTTCCAACTTTGTTTACCAATGCACTACTTTTGTCAGCTCAGTATAGCATCAATTAGTAACACAGTTGTGTTTATTAGGTCTCCCTAGAGCCTTGAGAAAGCTGCTTTGTATTTATTAATGAATACACAGAGCACTACTACTTTTCAATAGCATTTAAAAATGAGTAAATTACTGAAGATGAACTATAAAAGAACTTCAGATTTCAAAGGCAAGCAAAAAAAAGCACATTATTTCACACCACCCAGAGTACTTGCATAGTTAATTTTATTTTCTATTTAATATCAAAGTTGGGGGTGGGGGCAGTCAATTCCAGACTCTCTTGCCTGTTCTACTTTTGGCATTTTGAAGCACAGGTCATTTGATTTAGAGAACTGAGGCACAGATCTGGTGATTAATAAAGAGCCGGTTTAACAGGTCTAAATTTCATTATCACACACCTGTTAAGTAATGTACACCTGAATCAGCAAAAATCCACCCACAAGGTTAATTTTAAAACATTAAAAAAAAAAACAAGCAAGCATGAGAGAGAGACAGACACGTATAAGTCCACAAACTTAGGTCCAGTATTATGTTCTCAAGCATAATTCATGGCAATCAACTTGAACTTGTAATGTACCCGAGATGTACTCTCTCACTTTGTGAATAATCCCCTGTACTATATTAGGTGAAGTGAGAACTGCCCACACTGGTACAGAACTCACTACTTAAGGAAACCAGACAGACCCATTTGTCCTGCAATGACTCTTCCCTACCCAAACTTAAAGCGAGGGGAACAATTACAGCAGCACTCGTTTGCCCTTCTTTTGTATTCGTGGTCATTTATGAAATGAAGACACTGATCTGCAAAAATCACTTTGCATTCATGAAAGGAGCTCTGGGAGCTCCCCCTGAGCATCTGGCAATGAGGCAGAAATATACCTCAGTACACTTCCTTTGTCTTGCGCTCCCTCTTTGATGTGCAAGTCACTGGTGGAGTAAGCTGTGATCGCTTTGATGTTGAACTTCTAGATTTTATTGTTACTAGCATGCCTACAAGGAGAGCTGTCAGTCATTTCTCACATCTGAACAACCATGTTTCTTTACGGCACCTCTTTTACAAGCATCAATCCTTAAATACATGTTTTCACATTCCCGCTGATTACCACACTATCTTTACTGGGAGAGGGCTGTGCTCAAACATAACTACAGCACCCACATTTTCTGTAAACACCCTGAGGTGTCATCAGATGGCTGGTAACCAACCTTCTTCAACGAGAGAAGCCTGGGTGCAAAACATATTTCTAGCAAATGAAAACATTCTAAAAATGCTTAAGCCATCCTAACAGTAAAAATGAGTGGTTTAGTCAATATTTCCCCTAAGCAGCCATTCAAATCACATAGAAACTTCCAAGCCACAGTAAAAGGGATTCTAAATGTAACAGCAGCAGGAGGTTTCGGAAAGCCTGCCAAAACTCTGAGACATCTTAACTCATCTTCAACAACTTTGTTTCTCTGCAATGGTGGAAACAGAACACTTCTGTTCTGCCCGGTTTTGCTTGTGATAAAAAACTTGGCTTTTGAAATAGATTTCTGCCAAACTGATTATTTTGTGAAACAGTATCATTTTCAGAAGGTGTTTGCTATTATGGATGCAACTTGAGTTAGCGGAAGATGGTTTTTCATGATTTTATGTCTAAGGTAAGCATACTGGAGGCGCACACAACGTGTGTGCAATTTCTTAAGTATGTTCCTGCAAACCGGGCAATATGCTTGTGTTTAAAAACCTCTGTTGAAAAAGACAAGGCTCTAATTTCCTTTACTAGCTCCCATCAGATTTACTTTTCAAACTACTTTATCACTTCTGGAACTGCTGAATATTATCAATCCCCTCTGGGAGATGCCACACAAAGAGGAAGTAAAGTTAAGGTGCTTACATCACACCACCGCTGGTTTATAATGAACTGTTATCTTTCTAAGTAAATGTTTCAATGAAACTCAAGTTCTTAAGAGATACAGGTCTCAACTGAGGAAGTGCAATGATGTTTTTCGTGATAGAGCTTAGCTTTGTCATTTTCTTTTTAAAAGATGGCAACACAGGAGATATACTGTTTCTGCTTGCTAATACATTCCAAACAATATATTAGGAAAGAGTCACATTCTCTGGGTTTCTGGCCTGGAATACTTGGAGGAATAAAATTACTGTGGTGTACAACTGTTAAGACTATTCAGGTTTTCTGTGTTTAAACAACTCCCTACCCCCAGCTGCCTGGGTTTTAACTCAACCATCAAAAATGGAAAGAAGGCTTTGGGCTAGAATTTGATAAATAAGGTATGACTGTAATTTACAAGAGCCAAGAATAGGCATACTTCTTATTAACGAAAGCTTGCTTGTTCTTTAACTTCTTTCAATGGTTGGCAAAAAGTCATCATTTCTTTTTACCTTACATTTTCACCTCCAACAGGAACTGATGAGCGCATGGAAGCACCTATAGCAGTTAGCGGTGGAGCCAGGGCATAAGGAGACCAGAGGCCTTCCTTTGCTTCTTCCAAGGCGTGAACAAGAAACCAGGCCATCTTCCTGTTCTAACAGAAACATTTTCATAGAAGGAGGGAGCTGGAAAAGATCTTGATGGCTATCATGTCCAGCCCTCTAATTTGACAAGTGGGGAAACTGAACAATTGAGATAACCTGACAATGACGGGGTAGCAGAGCTAAGGGGGTTTCCGCCATCCAAGGCTGTTTCCCTGTGCTGGGGACCATGACTCATGTGTAAAGTGAGGGTGTTGGACTTCAGGCGTTTCTCAACCAGAATCGTCTGGGTAGCTTAAAAAAAATTACCAATACTTGAGCCCTACCTCAGACCATTAATCAGAGCCTCTAGGAAGACAGCCTGGCCTTGCATATTTTTAAAAAGCTCTCCAGACATCTAATGTACAGACAAGGTTGAGAACTAAGAGAGCAAATGTCCTCTAAGTTCCCTCCTGGGACTGTTGCCTAACGTTCACCATCGGCTGGAAAAAATTTCTTGGGTTCTGTTCCCCAACGTCCACCCATGAGGCCATAAGCCTTTCTAAGCCATTGCACTGTTTTTATCCATTGGCCTAGCTGTTGTCACTTTCGGCATTTATCTAGTTCAGTAATTTTCAACCGGTGTGCTGCAAGAATTTTTAAAACATGCAATACCTGACTGTTCAGTCAGGGGCACTGACCTCTCTTCCCTTAGATTGTCAAATAAAAAACTGACAAGACCTAACACAACAAAAGCTGTCCAGTGTGAATGAATCAAAATTACCCCTATTTTTTGTCAGATCAGCAAAAAATGTATTTTTTGGTGTGCCGCAGAATTTTTGTCATTAGTTTAGGTGTGCCATGAGATGAAAAAGGTTGAAAATTGCCGCTCTAGTTCATTTATGTGTTTGCTTAGGCGTGGTCTCCCTTCTCCCACCACAGCGTACACTCCGCACAAAGACCAGACACTAAGTCCGCCGCTGCGTTCTGCCACCCCAGCCCTGCAGCATCACCTCTGCCACAGCAACGGGACGTTGCACAACCATTTTCCAAAGACAGAGGGGCCCGGAGTTGCCCTCCTCCATATAAACCAGAGCTGTTTCACTTTTCCTCTTTCACCAGACTAGCATCTAAGCTGCAGGAAGGCTGTGTTGGGCCTGCCTCGTTCAGATCTGCCACCTTCAGTGCGTGGACGTGGGCAGATATACACCATGTGCTCAGGGCCTGAGAAATGCCATCTTATAAAGGAGGGAGCCTGCAGGGCACTCAGACCTTTACTTTGTTGCTGAAAAAGCAACATAAAAAAGATATCACTGTTTCCACTGGAGTTGGCCTTGATGCCTGTGGCATAATCCCCAGCCTGCCTCCCCACTTCGTGGTCACAGTGGTGGCAAAACCCAGCCCGAGCTCACTGAGGGCTGGAAGGCCGGAGCTCCCTGGAATGATTTACGCAGAAAAGGAATACAGTAATTGGAAAGTGCCACAGGCACCCCCAGTTTCAAAGCATCATCTCCTGTTTGGACCATCTGGGTAACAGATTTTAAGTCCGTCCACTTCCTTTTACTCACTGGTTGATAGCAAGGCTGAAACAGCCAGGAGAATATCTATCTCAAGTGTGATAGTAACATGCAAATAATGGCACCTCTTCTACTCTGAAAGCGATTTAAGTGGACTAAAAGGAAGCTTATGCTTGCCCTAATATTATTTACCTTTCTGAATTTCAGTGTCCCCACTAGTAAGAGGAGAGGGTTAGACCAGACAGGCTCCCAAACCTGTCTGATCTTCAGTCAGCTGAGGAGCTTTTACAAATTCAAATTCCTTGTCCTTACCCCAGACCATTGCAAGCAGGGTCCTCGAAGGTGATGGAAAAACAGGCATTTATCTTTAAAATCTTCCCGGTTGCCTGTGAAGATTAATGACATTTGGACACGGCTAGAGGGCTGGAGGACGCCAGTGCCCAGGTAGCTCTGACTGGCAAGGACAAGGTTTCACAGAGGGAGTGCTGAGGAACGCCCAAATTGGAAACACCGGAGACGCTTTTCAAATTCCTGGCTTCCTGGGTCAGGAAGACCAGATGACAGAGGAGACAGAAAAATCAGGCTCTCTCTGGGTGGGACTCAGGAACCTGCCTTTGGAACTCTCCGGGTTGTGGGGAATACTGTTCACTTTCAGAACCACTGCTTTTGGCGGGATTTTAGAGCCTACCTATGGCTTATTTGGAAGGAAATCAAATCATCTTCACACATTACTACAAGAATTGGCTTTATCCAATCACGTTACCATTTCATTGGGTGTCACAAGCTCTCCTTTGTTTTAAATGGTATGTGGCTCATAGAAACTACAAACCTAAACCTATAAGCCCAATGGTCTTAAAGCAGCCTTCTCTGGTTAAGCACGGCTGCCAATTTCTCAGTGCATTTTTAAATGCTGACTCATGGTTTACAAGACACGATTAGAAGGAAGTTGTCTCAACTATTATAAAAGCACACAAGTGGCACTTGAGTAACCTAGCACACAGTAGGCACTTAATAAGTATCTGCTCAAACAAATTTATTTAATTATTTATACCCAGTGTGCTACAGAAGATTTGATATGAGAGGAAACAAATAAAAGAAGAAAAAAACCCTACAACTGAAAAATGAAAATAACATTCTGTGAAGAAGAGATATTTCTCATGCAGTGAAAGAATCACACTTCGGGTGGCACGGTTTGAAAAACAGTTTGCTTCAAGAACTGACCTGAAACTTAACCACAAGTCTTCACTTCTGAACCACTACCTTATTTCTATGATGGAAAGGTTTAAACAGCAGGTTTTCCTTGCTTTCCCCCCACCCTTACTTGTTTTTCACATAAAGAAGTAATTTCATCTTATCAGTAAGAACGAGAGATCGCGGTCAGCCTTTAAGATCCTGGTGATCGCCGCTCATTACTGTTACCCTGGTCACTCTCGCTCAACTCAGAAGCCTTGACTTCTTGGGCAATGTAAAATTCACGCAAACGTGTGCTCTCATTCCTCTGTGTAGCATCAGGACAAGGGATATTTAAGGAAATGGGAAGATCAATACTTATCTCTTTGATTCCAACAGAGAAATCAGATTGTTTTATGTGTTTCACACCATCAAAATGTCAGCCCACAATTCACTTATATTATCTACTTATCCTAAAAAATGACACGAATGGATGCTTATCAGCACGCTGTGCAGTGTTTTGAAGCATAAACTGTGTGATGTTCTACAAGCCTATGTAACATGCATGCTATCGCTTTGGCAAACTGTACACACTTAAATGAACCAAATGATCTAACCATAAGTTTTCAGAAACCAAGGGGTTCATAGTTTTGCATCTATGTTTAAAACTGTTTTACTGCCCAAAATAGCTACACTAGTTTACTTCTTTCTAAATGTTTATCTTTTTTGAAGAAAAATGCTTTAGATTTAAAAAGGGAAAATGCTGTATTTCTCTGATCAAAATGACTGACAGTCTCTTTTTAAAACATATTGGAGGGTAGTGGAATTGCATGGAAGTTGAAACTCTAGAAAAAACAAATAGGATTACCATAGAGGTCAAAATAATTTTTTACTTACAAACCAAATCTTACTGAAATTTTTAAATTGAATATGGAGCCAAATTTTATAAATCAGCTTTAATCTAAGACTTTTAAAAAATTCCCTTCCTTCCAAGCAAACTTTTAAAATTCATGATCTCCCCCAGTTCCATTTCTAATAACCATGTAAAACACAAACACTTTTCAATCCAATGTAGAATTCCCCAAAGCAACTGAAAAAATAATTTCAACCTTTGACCTCTCCAGCAGCCTGATGGGAAATTCACTGGCACCAATACCACTGCGTCCAGCTTTCCATGCAGAAGCAACCACTAGAGGGCAGACTCATCTCAGATCTGACACTGCTTTGGAGAAAAACATCTCATAAGTGCTCCTAATGTTCCTTTAATTATTTTTGCAATATTTTTATTTCCCTAAATATTTGGCAATCAACTTTGGTTTATCTAACAGTATTCCTAAATCGGCTCAAGGTTCACTTTCACAAATTACAATATCACAAAGGCTGAGATGGTCTACAGATACAGCCTAGCTTCTGTATCTTAAAATTTTAAAACCAAGTTTTAAAAACTTTAATCTTCACTTCGTGGTGGGTTGAGGGCTGAGTCAATCATACCACAGCTATTCCTTGGGTTCCACTTTCGGCACCAAGATGTTGAGAGGTTCTAGACAAACTGAAGTGCATTTGAGGAAGAAACTGACCGAGACTGTGGGAAGGCTGGCCGTGAGAGCGGTGGAGTGCAGAGGCACGGCACAGACTAAGGGTTAGAGGGGTGTGTGTTGTGCTTCATCCTTAGTCTTCAAATTACTGACAGTCTTTCATATGAACGATGGATTGACTGTATTCTACACAGCCCAAAAGAAAAGATCAGAATTAAGAGATTAAAAGTACAAAAGAGCCCTGGCTGGGTGGCGCAACTGGTTGATGCGTTGTGCTAATGTCCCAGGCTTTCGGGTTCCACTCCTGGTCAGGGCACAAGCGAGACTCAGCCAATGAATGCATAGGTAGGTGGAACAAGGAATCGATTTCTCTGTCTGTCTGTCTGTCTGTCTGTCCCCCTTCCTCTCTCTCTCTCTCTGAAACCAATAAATTTTAAAAATAAATTAAAAGCACAAAGCAGAGATTTATAGTTGATATAAGAATTTCCTCATTCAAGATGGAATGAGCTACTTCTAACAATAGTGAGCTTCCATCATAGGAGGTGTTCCAGCATGACCAGACAATCAGTTGTCAGAAATTCTGTGGAGAAACCAAATGCCAATAGCACATGCATCTGAATGACTTTTAAGGTTTCTTCTCTCCCCTAGACTCTATGAAGGGATGCTTATTTGCTTTCAGACAAACACACCTCAAACCAGTTGCCAGAGAGGTAAACACCCATCAAGTGAGAAATGAGCTTCTGCAGATCTACTTGGAAACTCTGACTCCTTGTGTGATTTTCTAAAAGACAACAGATTTCTCCAGAGCATGTTCACTCTGGAGAGTATTTCTCCAGAGCCTTGCCCCTTAGCTGTTTCATGCAAACAACCAGAACAGTACTCTCAAGCCCAAGGGCACTAGAGCTTTCTACTGCATAAAGGAATATTCACATTAGAAGATGCATTTGCAAATGCTCCTGTGCCTACAGGTAAGTGGAACATACAGGTGAATCTCTACCTCAGTTCTATCACAGTAAAGATAGGTTACACAGGTTAGTTGCACTTCATGGTATTCTGTCTTTTTTAGCAAAGTACAGAAAAGCTTACATTTTACCCAGATCCTCTCATAACAAGCAGATTTAATGAAAATCATGGATGAAGGGAGCTAATGATAAGCAAATAAGAATAACTCCATTTGTACCAAATTGATTTTATTAAATAGTAATTTAAGGATATTAGGCTCAGCAAAGCATTACATAATTGAATCTATTTTTTCCCTTATAAATGCCAGAGTTATAATTTCCACTAACTAGAGACAAAGTTATATCCAGGACATTTTCACAGCTTCCTCCAGGGGAGGCAGGATGAAGACAGTAGAAATTAGGGCTCTACTCCTTACTTCCCCATGTGATGAGCATACCAGCCCACGACCTCTGTGAGCCTCAGTTTCTTCAACTAAAAAGCATGACCTTCCAAGGAGAAGTAAAAGAGATAAGCATGTTGGTAAACTGTAAAGTACAAAACAAACATAGATTAACATCATCCCTCTATTTATTTATTTATGAAATGCCTAGTCAACTTCAGAGACCATGTAAAGCAAAAATATAAAATTGCTGGCAAGCCTAGGGAATGGGTTTGACATTACTTTTTACATAGGAGCAAAGATTTATCATATTACTTCCTTGTAATGTGATGAGGCTAACAAATGTCAAAGCCAGAATAAAAGATTGCAACTGTTTTCTTGCATTTTGACGTTTGGCTAGTATACACTATTATCTGTCTATGTAGACCTCTGTGTCTGCACATAGAGCACTCCGATCATGTACAAAAAAACCATGTTCCATCTTATCACACACAACACTGACAGATACCCAAAATTCTGACTTTGAGTCTCTGAGTCCAGGACTCAAAGGCTGTTATGGAAGGGAGGTATTCTCTGTGGAGGGGGTGGGGGGGAGGAGAGGGGAGAGAGAACTTGTGAATCATTCCTCAAAAAGTCTTTGAAATAGTATCAAATGTCTGTTCACACTTGTGTTGTCACCAGTGGATATCTCCTGATTATTATTATTTTTTAAGCAGAGAAACATAAACACGGTGTAGCCACTCACTCTGAACAACTACTTATGGTTTTTAAAATTAGTAAATGTGAAATAGATAGGTTAAGGCAGCCCAATTTCTTATTAATAAACACTGTGAATATTTAGAATGCATGTGGAAAACATTTCTATGACAAAGTATTTTTAGAAGATTCATTCCATATAATGGCTTTTAGTGATCACTAAAGTAATATATGAGAAATTAAAGAAAACTGAACCCCAACTCCACCTCTGCAGATCTATCTATCTACCCACCCACCACCCATCCATCCATCCATCCGTCCATCCAGCCATTTTTTTCTCCCACTAAACAGTCATTTGCAAATATTGCTTTCTTAGGTGGCCCAGAGCAGATTACAGAGTGGCTGGGTGCTACTGCAGGTGCTTTGCACTTGCCCACTCTCTGATCGCATCGATTTCATTGTGGTTCACTCGGTTGGGAGGAACACGTGGGAGCAAAAGGAGTCTAGTGAGAACTGTTAACATATTTACTAACATTATCTACTGGGCTTTGAAAAACCCTAAAATTTATATCACATAAATATGTATATATCGAAAAGACTTTCTGTTTAGACATTGTATTATTTTGTAATTGGGCAGCACTGAAGCAGTCACATGGTTTTCAAATCAAATAGAACTCAAAGTGGTTTACTTGTGTATGATGTTGCTTTGCATTTCAAGTAATGTGATTGAAATATATAAAATCAAGAGGCTGCTCATGAAAACGGTGCTTTTAAAATATTCTCTACTTCACAGAGAATCTGAGCTCTCCTCTCTTCCCGTGGAAAAATGGATTCAGAGATCCTCTTTGTCTTTAAAAGAACTGACCTCTCTTTGCATGATAAGCGCTCTGCTCAGTGGAGCAGCCATTAGGGTTTCCTCTTTTCAAGATGATCAGGCCATTACCTTCCTTCTCCCAATCCTACCTATCAAAGGTCACAAAAATGGGACAGAAATCCTAGTGATGGGATACCACTGACGTGGTGTTAAAAAAAAAACCAGGGATAAAATCCAGACCTCATTTGGTACAAAGAAAAGCCAAATTATTCAAAACTATAAAATCAAGTTATTGGAGTTGGAGACATTGCTAATCACCAACGTCCACAGTATTTTCAAAGTAGCAAGGTGCCTTACATTTGCACATGGATTGTGTTGGAGAGGAATCTATGAAGGGACAGAAATTTCCTTTAAGACTCCCCTTCACTCTGAAAACTCCATTTGCATGAACGTAGGCTGAGGACTCCGAAGCAGCAAAGGGATACACAGTCTGCTGAAACCGACGAAGCGCTGGCTGCCGCCTGACGCGGCCGGTGCAGGGTTGGGACGGGCGGAGCGAGTGCTGCCCTGACGCACATGTCGGCGCTGGCTCGCTCCATCTGCCCACGAAGCAGTCCCGACGGCACTGGAACTTTGTTACTAATTACACAAAAACAGAACTGAAGGGGAAGACTAGAGCTGCTCGAATGAAGATTTATTACTTCTAAGCATGAAACCACTTTAAGCCTAAACTTACTTGACAACTAGTGCAGAGGAAGGATTTTCTTCTTTGGTGAGTTCAAAAGGCCTGATTTAATGATGTTTAAAAAACAACAGTAAATCAGCCAACAAAGAAAACGTTTCTCTTTTATGGTTGCTTGTTCTCGACTCCCCCGTCCCCTGGCAGACACATACCCAAAGCTATATTGTAAAGAGAGTTTCTGTTTTGCATGAAAAAATCTAATTATACAAACTCTCTTACATATGGAACCGATTTAACTATTAATACTGAGAGGCAGTAGGGAAGTATTTAATATGATTCTGGGCCAGGTTTCCCCCGCTTCCCCGACCCTTCAATCTGATATGGAAACATTTACTGCATTCCTCATGTTCCCACAAACTATTTCTCTTTAGTTTAAATTTGCACCCAAGCAAGATAATCCCATTAAAACACAGGATGTTATGATATTGGGAATAAAGTATCCTAATTATCAAGATGCACTGTAATTCTCTCTCTCTCTCTCTCTCTCTCTCTCTGGTGTATTGAAAACTGCCTTGCCAGTACTTCTGAACTACTTTTCTCAAAGCACAATACTACGAATCCATTATCTTATGGCAGCCAGAGGTCACTCCAAGACAAATGTGTGGGCTAGAGCTTTGGGGGGATGAGGGTGGTGGTGTAATTCTCATGATATTGTTAGTGAGGGATAGTATGGAAGTTCACTTTGTACTAGAAGTACAAAAGCAAAAACCCCTATATACTTGGATACATCAAAATTAAAATATTAAAACATACTTTATTGTTTGGTTACTGTTCATTAGAGGAACCAGTCTTAGCTTCTCACCCTTGTCCCAATCAACACAAATTGTACTAAATGAAATGGACAAGGACTGGCTTTGGCACCTCCCAACTAGCAAAATCTATTTTATAACTTAAAAGGAAAAAAAAATGTCTGAATTACGAAGGATATGAGTCATTTTATTCTTACCAGATTAATGAAACATAGAAAATAGAATTTAAAAATTGGGGGGGGAGGGTAGGAGCATAGATTTCTTTTACATAAAAGTCGGTAGAAAATCTTCACATTTTTTTCTTTCCAAAATGATTTTAAATGTTTAAGAACGTGAATCACAGGGAGTTTTCCACTACTTTAGTTTATCAGTTGCATATTCTAAAAATGATTATATCCTATTTCCCGCAAGCCACAGAAAAAAAAAAGGACAAAATTCGCTGTGGGTACGTTGTAGAGAGAATTTCATCTCAGGCAGCTCATCACAGCGTCCAGTACGTTGCGTCCTGTTAATAATTGATAAAAGAAATGCCACCCAATCTCTAGTGAGAAAGGCAAAGCTCGATGATCCGAAAGTAAACCCAGCGCAGATATCGAACCGGTGCCCTTCCTCCTGGATTGCAACAAAACCTCAACCTAGCAAACATTTCACAAGCGGCACCCGCACGGATGGCAGAACCCGCAGGGCAGTTTGGATCTGCAAAAATGCAGCGCATTAGGGGAGCTCTGTCCGCGGCAAACAGATGGGACTCTAAATCCTCATTCCCAGCGGTCGGGTCCGCGAAGCCGCTTGGGCAGATTATCTAACCCCAGGAACCTGCTGTTGCAAGAGCGCGCTGCGAGCGTGTTGAGCGGGCTGTCTCTGGGGCTGTTTTTCACAGTCCTAAGAGCGTGTCTCGTTTTCTTGGCCGCACAGGCGACTTCCTGCACACCTCCAAACTTTGGTTTCCCATTAGAAACTTCCTTGACTTCCCATGGTTTCTTTCCTCCTCACCTGGGAGGACCTCGAGATAGTCCTGTCTTCAACCAATGCCCCCTGCCATCCCGTCACTAGTCTGAACACGGAATCGTGATCAGAGCGAAGGCCGGGTGGACAGGCTTGGCCGCGACTCACCCGCGCTCGTCGGCCCTCACTGCCATCTAACCTCCACCACTGCCCGCAAATCACACAACCCAAAGTACCAAGTGGGGGGTGAGCTGCGGCTGCGGGCTGCCGCCAAGCGAGTCTTAACACGCTCTAGAAGCCCGTCTCACTTGGGCCCGGGCACTTTCGGAAGTGGCCGCGGCAGAACGCAGCGCGGACCTGCCGCACTTCCCCGGCGGGCGGCCGCTTCGGGCTACTGGGCCGCCAAGTGGGGAGGACGCAAGGCCTGGGGCGCTGACCAGTCCCCAGGGACTACATCTCGTCCACGAGCACTCTCGGCCCGGCCTGGCCGCAGAGCCTTCCTTCTCCACGTAGGCCGGAGATGTCTAGGGTGCGGGCCTCGGGGACCGGCTGCAGGCGCCCACGGCTTCCTCCGAGCTCCCCAGGCCCTCCCCTCCCTTCCAGAAGCGCAGCGTTTCTGCCGGCAAAGTTTCTTCCGGGAGCCCCGCCAGGTGCCAGGCGGACCCGAGCAACTGACAGGAGCCGGACCCGGCGGAAGAGGGGGGTCCAGCTCATGCGCCTTTGCCCCCAACAGGAGGCAGGCAGAGCCCACCGCCAAGCTCAGGTGGCGCCGCTGCGCGGGCCCTGAAGGCCCTGGTGGGGCTCCGGCGGCTAGCCCCGGGCAGTACGTGCGCTCGGGCAGGCGCGCCCACCCCTCCCCCTGCGCGCCCGCCTCCCCGCCTCCGGGAACAGACAGCCCACCCGGCCCCGGCGGGGCGCCCGGGCTCACCTTTCATCGCTGCGATCACAAAATACATCATTTAAGCCGCGGTGCGGAGAGTGCAGGGAGAGCGGATGGTCCGATCCCGGAGCCCCCTCTGCCGCCGCCGCGCCGCCGCCGCCCGAGCCACAGCAGCAGCTGCCGCAGCTGCCCGCCCGCCGAGAGCCATCCCGAGCCATAAGAGGCTCCATGTGACCGGCTGACATCACGGCCGCCGCTCTGTTTACACCGCGCCCCTCCGCTTCCTCCCCGGGCGGGAGGAGGGAGGCGGGAGGCAGGCGCACCCCGCGCCGCGCCCGCCCCGCCCCCGCGGGCAGGTGAGCTGAGGCTGCTGGGCCAGCGCGGCTCTGCCCCGCGCTGCCCTCCCGTGCCCCGGGCCCGAGCCCGGGACCCCGGCCTTCTCCTCGCCTACATGAGGACCTGGGGCCGCCCGGGCGCTTTCTGCAAGCGGCGCTCGGCGGAACTCGTGCCTGACCACTTTCTCCCCTCAGTCCTAGGAACCAGAGGCACGCAACGCAATGCCACTTTCCCGCTTCCTTCTCGGAGTCCCCAGAGGTGTTAAATAATCTGGCGAGTTGGCATAAAAGAGGGATTTGGTCTCGGGGATGGGGTGGGCTTAGCCAGACTCATTACGCATTTTCCAGAGTGCCCCAACTCTACTCGGAAGGTAGAGCCCCTCCGGATCCGTGGAGAACGCAGCCCTCCGAACCACCTGGAGCAGTGAGCTAAGCGCCTCCTAAAGTCTTTCCTGAGAGGATCAGGCTGGGTAGGGGGAACACACATTGGTAACTCAACGTCACACCAACAACTAAGGTGCTGGCTTACAAATGCTTCTCTTCCTACATACCCTCTCCCCTCTCCCCTCTTTTTCCCCTCCCCCCAGCATCCAAGCACTGACACCTGGAAGAAGGGCTCCAGGAGCCCTCCTAGTTTGGGCCATTAAATTTCCAGGCTCTTTAAAATCTTGGGTTCCATCTCAGAGAACCCATTCACAAGTGGAAAAGGCTCTAGGACAGGGGTGAAAAACACTTCTAAAGGTCAGCGTTGTGAATTTTAACTTGTAACCAATTCCCTCCAAACTTTGAAGCTTAATCCTTTTTACTGGCTTTATGGAAACTTATGACATTATTATCAGATGAATCTCAGTACCATGAATTTCAGGTGTTCGTTATCCAGAGTCTGCATTATTTAAAATTACATCAGGCATATCTGTAGTATTGAGCATAACAGAAAAAAATTATCAAAAGCCAAGTTTGCATACCTACTATTGGCCTTTCAATTCTGCTTTATTTTTCTGATGGTCTGTTTCCATTTACAACTTAAAATATTAGACAGTTATTCGTTGTTGCACTTATGGTGATTAAAGGAGCAGAGTCCTAAAATTTTTTCCATATAAGTGAGTTGTCCTTGTCCCATGAGCTGGGCCGTAATTTAAAACACACGTAAACAATCAGCACTGTAGGAAGCTAGGATCATACACTGCCCACCCTACTCCCTGTCAAGGCAAAATATACACAAGCTTCTGATTTAGAAGGTCAAAAAACTTCATCGTACCTTAAATCAAGCCACAGCTTTATAAAAGTTTGATTTCAGCTAAAGTCAACCTAATGCAGTTTTTTCTTTAGAATTTTTTTCCAAATAAAACCACAAAAATAAGAAAAGAAGTCATAAAAGTATGAAGCCAAGACCTACCCATGTTAACTCAGCTGTCCAGCCATAGCGAAGTGGGCTAGAGTTTCAAATGAATTAACCATACCCTCTGTGATGTTTACAATTATGAAATTAAATCACACCACGTTCCCATGATGCAACTGCATCTCTCAATTAGGCAACACCCCTCAGTTACCCTGACACCATCATTCACATTTGGTTCTCAATTTCCTTTGTGCTGAGGACTTTAACAAGGAAGGCTAATGCCAAGCTATCTTGTAAGTAGATTCTGGGTACCATTTTTCTTTCCTTTATACAGTTAAAGGATGGAAAACCATCTGAGACTGCATGCTCATAGGCATGTTCTTCCAGAACATGAGTCCAGATATACAACCCTGAAAATTCCCGTTACTTTCAAACAGTATCCTGCTTTAGAAAATAATGCTTTGAAAACAGTCAAATCCATTAGCTGTAGCCTGCCTGTCAGACATAGGACTCCAATGCAAATAGTCTTACATTACTAGTAATTGGCATTTATTTCCAGACCATTGCAAATGGAATCGGGAATCGGGAATGACATACAACATGGCATGTACTCCTGCCGTTCCAGGCGGCAGAGTCATTTGTCCCATAGGTGTTCCCAGTAATAAAAGTAGAATCTCATAATACTTATTTGAAATATTTACAAATTTATTCAACAAAGACGTTTTCAGAATAATGTAATACTGACCTTGCCCTTTAGAAATGTATTTCATTATCATTCTACAACTAATGAGCAACAGAATTGCAGATATTAAATCTTAATCTTCCTGTGTGGCTAGATGCTATTTATAAACGTGGCTCTATGAAATGCCTTCAGCCTTTAACCCAGGCTATGTTATTGTTCTTTATATTAACACAGAGCTCTTAAGAAACTTTGAAAGTTTAAAAAAGAATTCTTGAAATATAAATTTTCTATGGAGTTGTAAGTCCTCAACCAAAAAAATCAGTCAGGAATGAAAAGGTCCATATCTTCCTCTAATACTACCAAATTGGAGCCATAAATGTTGCACATTTCAGTGGAGACTTTTACCAACTACATATTAAAATGTGTGACTAATTACTTGGATTATATTAAACAAATGCTTGTTGAATACCTACCATGGGGGAAACAGCATTAAGCAATATAGCCTTTCCATTAAAAATTATTTTACTGACTGAGTGTTCTAAAAAAATAGACTATTGCTTACAAGACGATAATTAGATAGGATGGGAATTCTTTACTATGGGTGGGATTATGTTGTGCATTAATTCTCCACTCAAATGTTTCTGTTGGTTAATCTCAGAAGAAGAAGGCACACGTGTTATCCATCTCAGTCCTGGAGAGACGGTGACAGCCCCACATGGTGTCCCTATGTACTAGGTTTCACATTGGATCTGTCACTCAGCGGGGAAGTGGAGAGACCCTTCCGATGCCAGGTTGTTTCCAAATGCCTATGAGAAAAGCCTGCTGTATTTCTGCAGGATTCCAAACTTGAGTATTATCAGTAAGTCGGTGCCAATCTTTGCACTTCCAGAGGTTAAATAAAGAAATGATACTTGATTTTTATGAGAGTGTATTTGTTTTTCTTACAAAGGGAGTCTGATCTCATGATATACCACCTTGAATCACAAACACAGTGCTACTGGGAGAATGGCAAACCAATGGGTTGACAAATTTGTCACGAGTCAGCAAGTAGCTTCTGATACAGAGATGATTTCAAAGTTTGCTGATGCACATGAGAGAGAGCATTTTGGCTCTGTGGTTCTGTCTCACCCAGGCCCTGATTCTGTCCCCAGTGTGTGGCAGCTTGCTAATTCAATTAATTTCTTTCTAGCTGAACAAGAAAGAGATCAGTGAAAGGTTAATATGGTCCTAGGCAGTTGGATGCAGCTGCATCCGGAGCCACCACTGCACTGTGATCTGTAGAAGCTGGGCTGTTCTGGCTCACACAGAGCCAGGGGGCCAGGTCTTCTGTGGACCAAACAGGGTCAGACCCAGGGAGTTCTACACAGCATTTCTTGAGAAACTTCAGAGAATGCACAAACCTACAACTGATCATAGCCCTGCTTAATTTTTAGTCTGGAAGGAGCCAGTGTCTCATAAAGGATTATTTATACATGGTGAGTCCCAGACACTAACAGTGACAGAGGGGCCCTCGTATTTATAAATGTTAAGGGGAATGGGATGAACTGCCTAACATAGCTTATCTGTCTTATTCGAGCTTTTAAACCAAACATAGTTGTAGATTTAAATGCACATGCGGGTATGCATGTAAATGCATAGTCAATGGAATACAATGAAATAAACTGTATTTTGGTGGTGAGAGACATTGTTAATTTTGCACACATACACACACATCAACAGTTCCAGCCACATTCACTGAATCCCTATTATGTGCCTGGTGGTGTACTGGAGAATCAAACAAGGACAAGACAATAGCCCCAATCTTTAGAAGCTTGCTAATCAGCTGACCTTGGCTCTGAAAATCCCATAGAAAAGTCAGTTCCCAGAGTCAGTCTGAACATTCCTAAGAAAGGCAGTGCCTGGTTGCCCATTGAAAAAAACATTTGCACAGCACTTTCTCCCTCACAGTTGATAGATGGCTGCAAATCATTAGTGTGGCTGTTAGGGTAATGGGATGTTAAAGGTGAAAGAGTTGGCTGAACTTAGAGAGTGGTGAAGGGATTCTGAGATTTCCGGAACCACATGTCTCATGCATCTATTAGGAAATTCAAGAACTTGCAGATGTTTTGTAACCATCACAATGAGGGACAGGGCAAAGTTCACAGGTAAACAGACCTGAGCAACCTTCACAGAATAGGTGGGTAGCAGGTGCCTCACTACACACACACCTGCGCAGGCAGCAAGGAAGGAAATGCACGTCAGAGGCCAGAGGGACTTCCAGCCCTTGTGTTCCTATGGGGTGTTCTCACCTCACCCCTACCGCTGGCCCTACAACAGGCTGTTTAGGAAATTAGGATGTTTTAGTTCAAGGATTTTGAGAAATAGAAGTGAACTTACAACCTGGAGATCTGGGTTCAAGTTTCACACTTGCCACTAGCTTTCTTTATCACCCTGGGCAAGTCACGGCACCTCTCAGGACAGCAGCAAGCCCCTCTCTTGTGAATGACAGAATGGGAAGAGGCCTCGAAGGTCTCCTGCAACTCAAACATACCATAACTATTTTGTGTATCACGTCCCATCCACTTCTCAGGAACATCTACATCCCTTTCTCTCTGCTGCTCCATGTTCACTTCTCTAACCAGCTTTCTTTCTTTCACTGAACTCCATGGTATAGTAGGATGATCTTTGGCATTAGACAAAGTTGGGCTCAAAACCAACCTTCATCCCACTCACTAGCTGGGCAATCCTGAGCAAACCTTTGTTTTCTCATATGTGCAATAAGGATATTAGAGCCCAGTAGGGCCACTGGGAGGGATAAATTAAACAATTTAAAAGTGGGACAGAGTGACTCTCTCTTACTAGGGCTTACAAGTGGGGATACTATCACTGCCCCTGCCAGCAGCCCCTACATTGTTTCATATACAGACAATAGTTTGTGCCTGGCATAAATTATTAACCCTAATAAAGATGTGTTGAAATGACTATTAGAATGCACTTTTGCTAAGCCTTCTGCAGTTTTGGAACGTGTGTGTATAAAACAAGCATTTATTAAGTACCTGCTAAGTATTGGGAGTACAAAGATGAATAAAAATTAAATTACCCCATAGCCTAAGGGTACTCATGATCTCACTTTTTTATGTCTAATTTCTTATAAGAGTCAGAGTACAAGGTTTTTTTTATATCTTATTTCCTGTAAGAGTGCAAGCTCCCATCCAATAAACATTGATAAACACCTTCTGTACATTACACTGTGCTAGAACATGCAGAGGGAAGGGGGAAAAAACATTACGAAGGCAGACCTACCCTCAAGGAGCTTGGAATCTAGTAGGAAAATGAATGCAATGTTTATAATGTGAGGCAGAATGTGTGACACCTACTCTACGCGTTCCAGAAATAAGGTTCTATGTAAGCCAAAAGTAAAGAGGTTACTTGCGGGTTAATCTTAAACTTTGTGAGATAAAAAACTTCATGGAGGAGGTGCCCCTTGAAGAAGACCTTGAAGGACAAATCAAATCTTAGCAGACAGAACAAGGAGTAATAGGCATCTTAGGAAAAGGGTAGAAAACAGGTAAAAGTACAGAGATATAACACATTTCTTATTTAAGGAAAAACTAGTAGTAAACATTTGCAGTAACAGAAACATAACCTACAGACAAGGAGGAGAGAAAGCTCATAGTGTAAGCTGTAGCTATTTCTTCAGTGTTCTCTCAAAGTGCCTAGTACAGAGCTTTGCAAACCACGCACATTTAGAAAATGAGTTTTGAAAAATAACTGAGAGCAGAAGGGAATTGTGCTTTAGAAAATAAGTTTCCTTTTGGCTTGCCTATTTTATTGCTTTATTGTAAGGATTAATAGTTAGTCTGATAGTCATAAAGGTAAATTACACTTAATAAAACACATAGAGCAAAAGGGTTCCACATCACAGCATGCTGAGGAAGAATAGAACTGGAAACGGGTGTTACTTCATCAGAGCAAAAAGCTAAGCAGAGCATTTTGGGATGAACAAGACAAATTGAATGTTATTTGATTTTGTATCTCATCCATTTCAATTCTGAAAATTATCTGAGACAGTTCCATTAATATAGATGCTTTGTATATAGGCCGTATCTTATTTTAAAAACAACGGTCTTAAAAATATATTTTCCAATAATGGAGAAAAGATAAGCAGTTACAGATGGTTTTCCCCGTTTTGCCATGCATGATTAAGGACTGCAGAGCAGTGTGGGCTCCACTGGGAAAGCCGAGCCTCTCGGCCAGGAGCCTTCCAGGAGCACAGGCTGGCACTATTTTGCTTTCTCAGAGAAAATATGTTTCTGTTCAGTCAAGCAAAGTAATCAATTATTCTGCATTATGAAATACTCATTTTATAACTATTGACATTTCAGACAGTTGTGCCCCATGTCAATAGCGGTTTTGATGCTCACATCTAAGCCCCAGCTGACAAAATGGGATTCGCTGGGCTGACAGCACCTGACCAGAAGTCTGTCCTCAGCTCTCGGGAGCACACGTGTTATTTTTGTCCAGGCCCGCACGGGGGAAATACGCTGTGGATACTGAAACAAGAATAGACTTGGGTATTTTTTTCTGTTTTAGTAAAAAAATGTTTAAATTCCTCTAAATAGGTTAGACTCACATTTTTCAAAAAAGAATCAATACCTTTCTCTTGAATTAAAAACAATTCCTACATTTTGTAAGATGAAAGTAGATTAAATTAGGCATTCCACTCAGAGACTCCAAAATTCACATTAGACTTTTGAGTATCCAGTTAAACCTTGTATCCCCCAAAGATAATTTTCCAAAATCAAAATGATATCTCAGTAATTATACGTCACTGCTGCTGTGGCTGATTTTACCTCTCCTATTGTTGAACAATTATGTTGAACAAAAGAAGCAGGCACTTCTTTTATGGTCTTTGTGACATTTAATTCACCCCAAACTCTCTTTTTTCAAATGAGGAAACTGAGGCACAGAGATATGAACTACCTTCCCAAGAACACAACGCCAGTGAGTGGGAAAACCACAACAACAACCTATGTCAGCTGGTTCCAGGATGTGCACCCTTGACCATGATGCTGCCACTGTCAAAATGTTCGTGGTTCTTCCTTACACGGAGTACTACTCAGCAGTCTGAAAGTGGCAAAGCTGACTTCTTCAGGAATCAAAAATTACTACTCTAGTCAATTTTAGGCATGTGTGCAAGAAATTCTTTTATCACTTGCTCCTGTAATTGAGCAGGGTTAGCAAGTGTTATTATGAATTATTGCGCAACTTAGTAAATTATTTAATTACTTACTAATGAAGAAACATACTGTACACAGTTGTAATTATCCTTTTTGAAAACAATGTTGCCATTTGTACATTTAAGAAACACTTGCTACACATTCCATTAACCCTTGAGGGGAGTTCTTTACTATTTTGGAATTAATTGAACAATGCTAAATATTGGTAATGGAATGTTAGAGAGGACTACAAGGAAACTACTATAAAAGCCAATGCTGCATTTCTAAAAGACTCCAAGCAAAATAACATATTGGTTAAAAACACACAAAAATAATAATTTCATAGTCCATGCTATTAGAAAAGAATAGCTCTATTCTTTTTCCATTTTATAAAGAATAGAGTAAATAGAGCTATTCACTCTTACTTTTAAAAATTGTATACCTGCTGCTGTTTTGGTAAAGTTTTTGCAACATCATATAATATAGTATTTTCTTCACCTATTTTAATCATCCAACAAATGGCTTTGATAGTATAACAATCTTAAGCACAGCTACTTAATTTTCAGTGCATTTTAAAAAAAACAGTTGTCCAGAGTTACTGACTAGAGTCAAGCATGGCCTTGTCACTTACGTAAAGCCGTAGTATGTACACAGCCCTGAGATGTTTTGACAACACATTTAAGTAAAATATACATAAAGTAACTTTTAAAATATTATAATCCAAGTGCGAATGACTTGTTTGTTTCAGTGCAGATATTATTGAGAAACTATGATATTCATTACTGAATTTGTTACAAAGTCTTAAGTACAATAAGAGTCTCAGATAATCCGACTTGCTTATTGTTCCAAAAGCTAGGTACTTATTGTACAGCGAAACTGATTTTGAGAAACTAGAATGTAATGGAGATTTGATTGACAATAAGGATGTATAACAGAGGTAATGTGGCAAAGACATTATAAACAAGCAAGAATAAAAAAGAGAAATATCAGAATCCTTAGACACTGAGCGAAGTCATGTGGTAGGTCTTCCTGCCTAAAAGGACTTGAGTGGATAAACTGACCATATCTGACAGTTGCCTATCATTAAATAATCATAGATAAGCAAGATAAGTAAGAGTATCTTATTTTTATTTTGTTTTCTCTTATCCCAAGGTCAAAATGCCATTTAATTGGGTAATTCAAATCAAAGTTTTGTCCTCTTATGAATAATGCATATATTGGCATTAAAGTATAGTTTGCAGATTCCACCACTTGTCAAAGACAGTATGAAACCATTTCCTGGAAACCAGTAAGAACCGTGTTACATTCAAGCATTACAAAACAAGAGAAAAGAAAACACCTTTTGTATGTTCCTAGTGTCCACTGTCCTTGGTTGCAGTATAAATTACTACATAGTGTTTATCAACTAGAACTGGAGGAAAACACAGGAAGTACTCTCTGTTTTAATGGTATTTACTGATGTTACTGTGGCAAACTGGAACTTTTTTTTTTGTGTTTTGATTTATCCTTCAGCTCTGTTTTTCACCTGCTATTAAAATATAACTTACATAAAACTCACTCTTTTTATGTACAGTTCTTCAAGTTTTGACAAAGGTTTTTAATTGCATAACCAGCAACACAATCAAGATGTGGAGCAGTTCCATCTCCCTCTCCTCCCAAATTCCTCCGCAGCCCAACTTATTCCCCTTTCCCAAACCTCGGCAGCCACAGATCTTTTTTCTATCCCTGTCGTTTGCCTTTGGAAATATCATTTAAGTAGAATAATATGTTATGTAGCCTTTACTCTGGTCTCTTTCACTTAGCAAATGCATTTCAGATACATTCCATATTGTTGAACATACCAATAATTTGTTACTTTCTATTGTTAAGTAATAGTCCATTCCACAATTTATTCATTCCTTAGTTAAAGGACATTTAAGTCATTTCCATTTTTTTTCACAATCACAATAAAGCTGCTATGAAAATTCATGTATTGCTTGGTATATGAATGTAAGTTTTTATTTTAATTGGATAAATATCTATGTTTGGGATATCTAGATGATATGGGATATAGATGTTTAATTATAAGAAATGTCAAATGGTTTTCCAGGGTGGCTGTGCCATTTTGCCTTCCCATTAGCCACATAGGTGAGTCCAGTCGCTATACATCCTCACCAGCAATTGGTGTTGTCCTATATCTATCTATCTATTGTCAGTTCTTGTTATTGAAGGTAGATGTGTTCTATAAAGTCATTGGGATCACTGATTTAGTGAATAATGTGTCATTGCCCCTAGGGTTAGGCAGTAAGACTGTTGTGCTCATAATATTTTTGTCAGCTGATCAGTACATAGCCTTGTTTTTTGTGTATATGGTGTTACGTACTCAGGGAACCCAAACAGTTAAGAGAATTTTTCACTTTGTAAGTGGATGTTTTATCACTCTGTCCATCTAGCCATACTCTTTAGAACCAAAGGTTATATACATTATATACTATGTATATGTCTTCATGAGAAAGGATGATTTATCTATTCCAATTCAAAATGTTTTCTGAATATTTTTAAGTGATTCTTCAATAACAAAACTAGAGTTGGTACTCTTGAAACAAGATTTTTTTCTTTCAAACACTTCTGAAAAAACAAAAAAATAAATTTAATTAATAGGCATACTATGATTTTGTATGTTTTCTTACAAATATCTATTATGTTCCTTAAGATTTCAAGGCAATAAAAATCAACAATTTCTATAAAATTATCCCGATCCTGTGCGTGACTATGGCCAACAAGGTCATCTGAAAGCTAAAACACAGGGGAAAGGAGCTACATAAACAAAAGAAGTTACAATAAACCCATAATGGTTTCATCACTTGAAATTTATACATATGATTGCCTTGCAAAATGATGATGATCAGATAGGATTAAGTGACACTTTAAGATTATTGGTCTTTCTACATGCAAAACACGATGATTCACTGACAGAGCAAGATCATGGTAGGGAGGGAGCAAGGTGAACTTTGTGCATTTGATTACAAAGCAGAATGGATAGGTAAAACCTCGGAATCAATAATTATTATTTTATATGAAACTTTCATTGTTTCCTAACTTACACTTACATTACCTTTTCTTGAGATGACATTTTTAAACACATAAATCCTTATGCGGACCCGACAACAGGTCTACATGAAACCTGGGGTTTTAGACCTGGTTTGCCAAGAGGCCCCTCCAAGTGTTTCCCACAGAGGCACTTCCCTCCCGCTTACTTCGGGCTGTTTTCAATGATCTTGGACAGGGCTGCGGAATGGTGGGTCGGGGAGCAGGAAGACACTATGACACTGCTTTTCCTGATTTCTTCCCAGAACATGAAATATTTGGGATCGTTCTAAGAGAAGCAAGGCTAGTTTAAGAAGAACTTAAACTTCAAGGGAAAGCTTTCAGTTTTAACTCGGGGAATGCTTCGAACATATGGCAGCTGGGCTGTGACTCACAGCAACCCTGAAACTCTGGCCAAAACGCCTGTTTCCTGAGATTGTGTCTGATAAGCCTGTGCCTCCCTGGTGGGGCCCAGCGGGTGTTCAATACATGCTATTGTTGGGATGAATGAATGAATCAAAGGGCTTCTAATTATGAGCTACAAACTCCTCCATCAACAAAATAATCCCATAGGAAAGCTGCAATGTACTCGGAATTCATATCTATTAGGAGTTCTATTTTCAGCTACTTTACACATTTTTTAAGTCATTTATGTTTAACTTGGTCTTTCTTAATTTCTTTAAAACCAAGGTGTGAAAAGCACAGACGAATTTTGGAGAACATGGAAGACAAGTATAGTTCTTAGAAAGTTTCATTTGTATGTAGCTTGTACATGATAATTATTTTTAAAAAATCTTTTTTTTATCTTCAGCTAAGGACATTTTTTTCCCCATTGCTTTTAGAGAGAAAGGAAGGGAGAGAAGAAGAGAGAAGCATCAATCGGTTGCCTCCTGCAGGTCCCTGGACTGAGGATGGACCCTGTCACCTAGGTATGTGCCCGGACCAGGAATCAAACCCACAACCTTTTGGTTACAGGATGATGCCCCAACCAACTAAGCCACTCTGGCCAGGGTCATAATTATTTTTAAATCTCTGTTAATTGTCAGATATTTTCTGAGAACAGACTGTGAGTGAGGCACTATGAGATATTTGAAAAAGGAACTGTAAAAAGTCCTACCCCTGCTTACACAGCAAGAATTGTCATTAAGACTTAGTAGAAGGTATGTGGGTTCCAGTATATTCACTAGGTGAGGCAATGGTTAATTAAATAATACTAAATTAGAACTGCTATCAAAGAAGTAAAAATAATTGGTACAAAACTTTTCATAATTACAGATCTCTTATTTAAAAGCTTTATGAAATGGACCATGGAAAAAAACAGAAAGAAAGAAAACAAGGAAGGAAGAAAGAAAGAAAGGAAAACAGCAGTAGAGAAAGATTCACAAAGACGTGACTAAAATTCTAAAAACTAAAGTTCACATCTGTGCTTTAAAAAAATGCCTCTGGCATTCACTCAGTAACTATTTACTCTTATGTAAGACACAATTTTGACAACCTTGAGATCTGATTTTTCCAGTATACAGAATATGTAAAAAACACGGCAGAAAGGAGTAGAGAGTTCTGCTCATAGGAGCAAGGAAAAACAATAAATATTGAAGGAAAAGATAAAACAGGTTTAAAAGTTAGACACAAGAGCTCAAGAAGTGTGGCAGCAGGGGGCCATTTAGCATAGAGGCAAACAGCCAGCCACACCTGTAGAGATGCTGAGGACAACCTGTATTACAGCATACTGCACACACCACAATAATTAATGTTTATAATGAGTTTGAAATATTGAGAATGGATTAACCCACAAACTCTAAGAAGAAAGGGACTTACATAATATACTTGAAAAGCCTCCCTCTCCCCCTTATACAGAGAAGTATTTTAGGCACTTAGAGAGATATACTCCAGAAAACTGACTTACATAGGATATCTCATTTTCTCATAGTATCTGTGAATGGGTATATAAATCAGGACATATGCATCTGAAGCGATAACCCTAACTAATGAAGACCTTACAATGAGGGTCTTAGTCCAGTTTCCGTAAGCAATGTTCTGAAGCCTGTGGACAACGAAGGAGCTTTCCATAGTAGGAGAGTACCTGCTTTATACACTGGTATTTCAATCCTAATATTAACCAAATATCAATAAAATAAAAACTGTTCAAATACACCTCTCTCTTTTTAAAGCTACTGCTTCGATGATGGTGTTCAGGGCTGAGGTTTAAATACATACCATTATATTAAGACACTTGCTATTTATACAACAGAAATTGCTATTTATATAATAATCCTTAACCTGCTGCAATTCTGGAGAAGGGAAGGTTAGCAATAAAAGTAAGTGTAATAGGAAAAAGAGAAAGAATATAGGTACATCTTGGCACTGTTCTCACTCAGTGCAGGTGAAGTGATTGGTTTTTTAAAGTATGCTTTATACATGCACATACATGATACCGACGCCTTCTTCATGGCTGTAACAATTCTTTTTCAGAACTGCTAACCTGTTTCCAGGGCAGCTGCAAAACATCCGTGAACACTAGTTAATTTATCGGAGTCATGGAAACTGCTGCCTCTACACCTGCCAGGCTTGATCCACATTGTGCAGATGCCACAGCGCAGGAGCTGGTGCTCCCGAGACGGATTCTCTCTGCTCCAGGCTAGATGGAGAAAGGGGTGGGGGTGGAGGGCACTGCTGTCCATGTCCTAGGCCACACTCTCAGATTCTTGCTTTCATTCTACATACTGTCTCTGGGCTCCAGAATAGTTTTTTTGGTATTAAAATCACCACAGTCACCTCTAAATTGCTATTAAATTTATCATTATCTTCTTCATTACTATTACACTGTTGTTGTTATTGCTAAGGTGAGTGCTGTTTGAGAGCTACAAATGGGCACCAACACCGGGGAAGACAACAGGCAGGCAGGGATCCTTACCGCCATTCACGGATGGGGTAAAGGCAGCTCAGAGAGGTTTGCCAGCTTAGCCTGCATCACACAGCTAATGGTAGAGCTACACCATCAGCCGGGCATCTGACTCTCAGTCTAGTGCTGGAAAAATGTTGCCATGTGCTAGATACTAACAAATGATTTCCTAGTCTTTAAGAATTTATATTCTGAGGAATTGGCAAGTATAAGGAAAGTTTTCCATAGGATGGTTTTTGAAAGTTAAACAGAGGCTGTCTGACAACTTCTTCAGAAGATTTTGGTCACTAATTATGTCTTCCTTTTGATTCATACATGTTTAGGTTATCTCTTTGTTCCTGCCAAAACTGATAATTTACACGGTTCTTCAAAAATATGCTGCCAATAAATCATAATTTATGATTGTTCATTAATTGGATCTCATAATAAGCTACGCAAAACTAGCACCTATGATACAAAGCAAAACCAAGCCCGGTTGTCTGAGAGAGGTCTCACAGTTTCCAGTCTCTTTAGTGTGACGAGATACGCAGTGTTTTAAGGACCTGGTTCCTATCGTGACATTGGTGCCAGCCTCAGGAGTTAAGAATATATTTTGAAGTTACGTCTCTTCTTTCTATGGCTTGCTTTTTCATTAACTTATTTTGACAATAAATTTTAATATTTTATCCACTTAGATGGGGGTGGTCCAGGCAGGTTTTATCACATGTTTTCCAATAGCATAAGGGAGTGGTCCCTATGATTAATTCCAAAATCAACCTCCTTCCACATGTAAGGGATATTCGTTTGGCGTCTCTGTCCCTCCGAACTTTGCTGTTACCACCCTTTGCTTGGTACAAAATACTGAATTAGTTCAGAAAAAGAACAATTAATAGGTTGGATTATCTTTAAAAACTTATGTTATTTGGTACTAGGGCCTTTGAAATAAAGCACAAAATATTTATTTGGGCCAAATAACATGCAATAATTATTATTATCTCCAAAATAATTATGGAGAGGATTTTTGGGGGCACAACAATGTGGCAGCCTTAGGGAGCACATGGCCTATCAAGTCTGCGGCAGAGATCCTGACAGACCCAGGAACACGATCCTCAAGGTCTCGTTCCTATTCAGTGTTCTGACCTCTGGGTCACGCTGTAGGAGGAGACAATAAATATGTATCTGTGGACAGTCTGTCAAATGGAAATGAGGTAGCCTACCTTTCTTTATTGGCAATGCTCAGAGACGAAGCCATCTATAAAAATACCTGCCATGACAGAAACCGCTGCATCGCAACTGGAAATGCGAACACATAGAAGAGGTTGATGAAAATGAATCACGGCACGCTAATCCTATCCCATCACCAAAGTGGTTGCCCAAAGAGGGGCCTCCGCAGGTGTGTGATGAAAGGCGCAAATCACGACTACCTGCTGGGGCAGCGGGGCCAGAGAAGTGAGGGAATGGCCTTTTCTTCATGGGCTGAATGGCTGGACTCTCTCGAATGAATTGATAACGCCATCGCAGAACAGACGGTGGAGATGAAAGTGGAAGGCCACGAAAACAGAGGGACAGAGGAAAACCATCAAAGGGGTGGGAAATAACAAAAGTCCAGGGACTGATGTGATCAGCACCCAAATACTAAAACTGCAGGGCGAGGGAGCTGTTTGAAGCTGCTAAAGGGATTTCATATAATCTGGAATGAACAGAATTTGCCATCAAATAGAACAGAGGGCCACTAAGAGACCTTAAGGAAGAACAACCTAATGGAATGTGAGCCCTACAAAGAGCTCACCTGGCAAGGTCCCTTTGAAGATCTCAATCATTCGACAGTGCTGCTTAACGCACACATGCACACACATGCACGTGCGTGAGCGTGCACACACACGATCCAGAATCAGTAGGAAATTTTGATGGGAGCTGCTCATGAAAACTCTTAAATAATGCAAGGCAATAAAAAGCCATCCGCTCTTCCACTCTGAGGACCAGGAGCAAAGAACAGACGCGGGCTTTATCAAAGCAGCCTCTAATCTTTCTAGCACATCTGCAATGTCCATCTCACCAGGGGCGACCTTTTGAGTGAACTTTGGGAGAGATGTGCTCTTTGGTTTTGTCTGGGCTGCAGTTTAATTCAGTGGGAACCAGGCCGTGGCTGGAAACCACAGCACAAAGAAAATCACGGTAAGGAGGCGAAAAATGTGGGGCTGGTCGACAATAAGTGAGATGAAATAACTGTCTGGTAGTTTTTTTTTATAAGACCAGCAGAATAAAAAAAAATATGATGGGTTATCACTTTGAAGGCTCATTTCTCATTGCTACAACTAAGTAGGCAATGACAGAAGCAGCGCGACTGAGCAATAGCGCCCAGGTCAGAGAGAAAGAGACAATTAAGGGATTGGAGAGACCCTTCAAGACTGTGTCCAATCCAGGGCAATCACCCGAAAAAAGCCTTTCAATTTCACTCAAGTACAATGAGAATAAATATCATTAGGGAGGTAAAATATACAGATTTTTAAAAATTATTCTGTTTTCATGCAGATAAATGTCCATAATACCTTCGGTTTGAGAGTGTTTTGGTTCATGTAAGGCATAAAAATCATCAAATGACCAAAAGTAATGTATGTATTTGTAGCAAGGTTAAGAAGTCATGTCATCTAAAGTTTATGGGCCAGTGGTCTTTTTCGTGCTAATCTTTAAGCTAATTTTGGACAAAAGGGAGGGAGGAGGTATTTCTTAGTAGGGGCAAGTCCAAAGGAGTTTGTATACAGAGGGAAAGAAAATTTCTCTTCCTCGTTGACTACCTTCACCCTGCCGGGCTGGGTATTATTACACGGGCAGCGAGGAATGGAAAATTCTGTTCTCTTGAATCGGTTCAGTCTCTTAGACTCAAAAGATCTCCAAGAGAGGTTTCCTGAGAGGAGTGGCTGGAGCCTTGTTCTGATTTCTTTGGTATCCCATTTTTGGTGTTCATTCCATCCCCTGCCCCCAACCTCCCCACAGGTGACCAGCACGGAATCAGCGTGAGAATGGGGCACACGTGGAAGGAGGAAGGTATTCAGTTCACCACAGTGTTACCCCTCCTCAGAACCTTCCGTGTTTGCATGCTCCTGGATTCCTATCCAAATGAAAATATGTATCTATTTTTCATTGTCCCATTCCACACGTTACTCTCCTTGTCCTGGTAGAAAACAAAATCACCATTGGGCTCCAACTCAAATAATCTTAAGTTTGGCAAAAATAAGGAAGGATGGAGTCTTCTTTGCATGAAGAGTCTATCATAATCTGAGCACCTAGTAGGTGCTCAAGAAATACCAGCCAGTGGGTAGGGCTGGTTTCCCCTGACAGCTGGCCAGAGACACAAACTGCTTTTGGGAACCTGATGAAGAGACCCGCCTTTCTGGCAGAGCCATCCTCACTCTTTCATCACTGTACTCAAAGATATTACTGATGTTGGTCCTCTGGTTTTGCTGCTTTTTTCCTCTGACTGGACTAACTGAGTCTACTCTGCTCACTAGCTGCCACTTCAGAATCCTGTCACGCAGCGGAAGGCCAAAGGACATTTTCCCCTAAGTCCTTTTAACTTCCTGGCATTCCGTTTTTCAACCCCACATTAAAGGTGCTGATGTTTCATCCTAGTCTACCAGCCAATGGGCGGCCTCAAGTTAGACTAGGCAGGACTTCTATCAGCTCTTTCCCTGTTGGGCACAGGGAGAAGGAACCCAGAAAAATGTTTCCTCAAGCTCAAGCTCATTTTGTAATTTTCCTTTGGATGCTATCGCTGAAGTTCTGAGATCGTTTATTCATGAACAGGCACATTTGAAACTAACATACAACAGATGTCAAGTGAGGGCCACGGTTGGCCAGCAAGACCTTTTTCTTGCAAGTTCTCAAAAATATTTTTTCTTTTTTCTTGCCTTTTTTCCCCTCTCTGCTCTCGCCCAACGCCCAATCATCTTATAATCCATTAAAGCTGGTATACTAATTCTGTTTCTTTTTCAAGACAAGATGTGCCAAGTTGAAAAACAAAAATGAACCTCCCCAAATTTTGGCATGTTTCTCCAAGCCTCAACTAACCCCAGGCAGAAACTGGTGGATGTGTGCCCAGTGGAAGCCTGAGGTTTGAGCTATGATTTTTTTTTACCTGCTTTAGTGAACAATCTCTTGGTATGTTCTTGAATCCTCATCCTTGGTCTGTTGCTGGCCCAGGCACTGGCAAACCCAGCAGACTGGCATTCTCTGCAGTTTGGCAGAGCAGGCCATTTGTCCTGAGAAGCAGAGATTCGAGACGCGTCTGCTCCCAGAAGAATCTCTCTCTCTGCCTCTCTGATTTACCCTGTTCCCGGTGGTAAAGTTTTTTTCTGCGAATATGAAATTGGTTTATATTTTAAGGGCTTTGGAATGACTAATTTTGACTAAGTTAAACAGGGCAGAGTAGTGACTCCCGAGTGACTCGATCTGTGATTCTTGGGAAGAGTTTAATGGACATATTTTATTTTTGTTCAGGGTGACCTCACTGATCATTGTGCAAAATGCCCTTTCTTTATTTTTTTTTAAACAAAGTAATCATAATTTTCTAGGCATTTCCTAGGGAAGAAAACTCTAATTGTCTTTTACTTATCTGTAAGGCCACTGTTCAGGAATTATTTATTTTTTTAAATCTATTTAAAAATTAAAAGTGTAGGTGAAGGTGATTATATCTTTCCAAAGTCAGTAAAACAAATGTGTTGCATAAGTCATTTCAATTCAATTAAGAGAAACAGGTCAGATGCTAAAATATTAGTGAAATCAATTATGCGTAATAGGCCTCCTGTTAACATGTATAACTACAACCACCTCTCATAATTCTTGAATAAATTTACATTTGTTTCACATTCTCTGTGTGTCTGTAATATACGCGAGTGTCACTGACCGTAAAAGCTTCTCCCTTTCCTTTTCTTTGTTATTTTTGCTCCGGTATGCCTTGGAAATCACACGGACTAACTCTTATTCAGTGAAGTGTTTCCTAAGGTGAAAGACGGGTGGCAAGTTGAAAAGAGCTTGGCAGGCAGGTGGATCCAACTTTGAAAACTTTCCTGTCACATGTCAGCTGGGCAGGGAGCATCACGGTTTGAGCCTTGGTTCCCTCATCTGTGAGGGTAACAGTATCTTCCCCACAGGGCTGTTGTGTGACTGATACACAACCACTTACTACAGCAAGCCCACCAGGCTGCCCAGCGCAAGGTATTCAAGGAATGTTTCTTTCTGATCTCCTTTGAAAATCCTAAAAATCATTAATGTGTAAGAGAGGATAATAATTGTAACGTTTCAAATTTGATGCCTGGTTTTTGTGTCAGGATTAGGGTCACTGAAGTCACCTAAAACGGGGGTGTCAAAGAGGAAGACTTTATCTTTACTGTTTAGGAAAGGGGTGCCCGCAAATTCTCCCATAGATGACTCATGTGAAGGCAGCCGTGTGGGACGATACATTTGCTACCTCAGTCAACTTTTCCTTGGACTATAGATGATGTCTGATATGGAAAAATTTTATGGGAAAAAATACAACATTAAATCTATAATTATAAAAAATAAAAGTGACATAGATATATGATAAAAGATGAAAAAGGACAATTGGAAGTCTTTTTGTTAAGATTAGTGAGAAAATGGGCATATTTTTTCCTCTATAGTATCCTTTATCATTCTTATGATGAGGTTGGACATTTAGTAGAGGACAGGGAATGCTATGATTGGTGATTCATCCTTTTAGGGTGATAGGCTACCTTGTCAGAAGTAAATAGCTCAGGAATGGAATTTAAATATAATTTGGCTTAATGGAATACTTTTCCCCTAACAGCACAGAGAGAACGCAAGTGTTGGCTGAGATGAGGAAGAGGAAAGAAGGAAGGACAACTCTGAAGGATGGCCACCAGGTGAGAGGAGCAGACTTGGACTCAAGATAGGAGCTCAAGGGGCTGCCAATGGGGGGATAAATGGAATTGAGCAAAGCTGTAAAAGAGGCAAGGCTGGTAATGTAGGGAGGAGCATTAGGGGGCTGATTCTTCAAGGGTATGTTTTATTTTGGAGGAAAAGGGGCACCCATAAGGTGCACTGGTAAGCTCCATATCTCTTGAGAAGGCTCCAAGAAAAGTATTTAAGAGTTCAGAACATAGCTCACTGATACTCTGGCTTCTGAAGATATCCCTTCCGCCTTCGGTTCTATGAACCTGTGGGGAGGGGGGCAGCATGGCTCATTGGGAAGGACAGGGACTTCGGGGTTTGGCAAGTTCAAACTCACCTCTGCCACTAGCTATGTGGGTTGGGCAAGTTGCTTAACATCTGAAACTCAGTTTCCTCAATTAATATTCATAGTTATACTCATTAGTCATAGTTATCATAAGGTTTAAATGAGATTATACACAAATACACACGCACTTACATACATAGAAAATGCCTGGAACATAGGAGCTCTCAAATAATGTATTCTTGCTATAGGGAGCAGGAAAAATAAGTCCCACCCTAAGATAATAAGAAAATTAATAAAGTTAAGCTTGCAGCTACATCCAGGTTCATATGCACTGGGTGGGGGGGGGCAGAGCAGCCTTCTCAGGGAGCCATGCGATTAACAGCTGCCAGTGGAAGTAGGCAGCACTAGACCACAGGGCCCCAACCTGCTTCGCAGAACATGGTGTTGGATTGGCTGCCATTATCCACAGTCCCAAGTCCTAATGCTCTCTCTTGTTTCTTTACCTACGGCTAGAGCACTTGGCTGAGCTGATTGCTCTGATTCCTGTGTTTTGAATCCTGTAATACTCCATGCTTGGCGTCAGGGGATACAGATAAGGAGGAAGAGGGTGGCTCCTATTCTCTATGGAGAAGCTGGTAAGAAAAAAAAAGAATAACACCCCAGCCAGTATCTCTAACCCGCACCTTGCAACATGTGTAAAATGAGAAAGGGAGGGAAGATTCTCCCCAACAAGGGCTGTGAGAACTTACTGGGAGCAGGCAGGTAACTCTGTACCTGGAGCTCTGTCAGCAGCCAGGAGGAGAAGGCTAATAATGGGATTTGAGTTTACACAGCAAAACCCACTGCAGAGGCAGTGGCTGGTAGGCAGACAAAGAATGTGAATGCAAGATAGCTGGGGTCTGGGGAAGCTGCTCCCTCCCAAACCAGCTCATAAGGAAACTGTTTATGTTTTCTGTTTGCCAAAAAAGTCTTTGCGCATTGCTGAAACCTGTTTGTCCTGAACTCCTAACAATAAACACACGGCAACCAGTTCTCCAGGTGACAAGTCCTTTTGTTAATGATCAAGGAGTGACTGATGAGGCCCAATGCTCCAAAAACCCTTAGATGCCTGGAGTCTCGTGGATGCCTCTGAGAAGGCACTATGGAAAGAAGTCTGTTTCTCACTATCCTGCTCCTTTACATGTGGACAACCCAAAGCACTATTATGTTATGGTCACGTCACATTGGGATGGGCTGCATTTATGTCAGGCCCAAAGTGCCAAGTGCTCCAGGGGAAGCCAATGCATCTCCATACCAACTCAAAAAACTCAGTATAAAGAACATTAAACAATAAAATGCTGTAAATATGCAGACACACATAAAACACTTTATGTCATGTCTAATGCATGGATGTATGCACACATACACACACATGTATTTGTGGTTTGGGTATCCACGAGGGTCAGGTAAATTTGAGAACATGTAGATTGATAGTGTTAAACAATTAAGCTGTTGATCAAACTCCAGAAGGGTGTGTGTTTCTCTGGGTGGTGTTATGACGTGTCGTTGGCGTGTATGAGACCAATGCCAGCACATGCACCCGCTCTCTCCTCTCGCTCACCTCGTTGTCTATTCAAATCCATCTCCCACACTTGTCAGGCACCCTCCCAGCTGCATGGAGACTGTCGCTGGTTGGCAAGGATTGAGAAATTCTGACTTCTGTTTGTTGTTTTATTGGTATCTGTTGTTAACTAAATGTTAGAAAATCTCCCTTGTAGTCCTTAGAAAGGTTCAGAAAGAAATCAAAAGTCTGGAAGAGTACCAAAGGCGTGTTTGCGGGAAGTCTCAAGGAATTCTAGTGGCCACAAAGTCTAGAGATTCTGATCTTGGAACCGAAACAGACCCCAAATATGTCAGAACAACGTTCCAGGAAAAGAGCTGGGAAAAGGAAGCTTGTCAGGTAAAAATAAACTCATTTTCCCTGAATAATCCTGCACTTTGCACTATTAAGGATGACCACACCTCCATTCTATATCTGGGGCAAAGCCAGGTTCAGCCCAACTAGCTCAAAGGTTTGCTGAGTCAGTGGCAAGGCTGCAGGAAAGCCCCTTGTTTTCAGCCTGGTGTCACCCAGGCCTCTGGGGCAGAACTCTGAGAAAATAACTCGAGAAGATTTGATGGAAATGCTTTTACTGAGACAGACAAGCTTCATATAAAAAGACCACACATTTTGGGAAAGACTTCCGCATTATAGAATTGCTTCAAAATCAAAACAAAACAAAACAAAACAAACAGCAGCCCCATACTTTTTCCTTTCATTCCTAGCATAACTTATCAAAATTATATATATTCTTTTCTGTAGAGGTCATCAGGACAGGGGTGTCTGTCTGGCTCAGAGTTACAACCTCAGAGCCCACCAAAGTGCTCAGAACACAGTAGGTGCCATTTTGTTCCTCAGATTTGGTAAATCAATCAATCAATCAATCAATCAGTCATGCAGAGTGGAGAACCCAGTGGGTCCTCAATTGAAGCAAAAAAAAAAAATATATATATATATATATACACCTAGTGACAATGTAATCAGGGACCTCTCTTTTGAGTCTTGAAGGGCAGTGAGGTCTGAGTGGCAACTTAGCAAGAGGCAGAACCGTGACGGTGAGAGGCTTCTCGGAGAACACCCTGTCCGCAGGCTCCCTCGCAGGGTCTGTTGGTGGAGCTGTCCTGGGCCAATTGCAGTGCCTGTTACAGTTTCATAACATGGTGGATGACCAGCCATATTAATCAGGAAGGAAGAAAGAATAAAGCAAACAATATACACACACTCACACAGGAAACCCTAGAACTGTGCGCTTCTTCACAGCCCATTCTTCATTAAGTCTTCAGACCTGTGATGGGCAGATTTTCCCATGGAGGACAGAAAGCCTGGCTTCCTCTGATCCTGGCAACAGTTGCTAAGCCCAAATTGGGGCAGGACTGTTTCCGAGGCAGGGCCTGGCTATATTAGGGACTGGGGTGGCCCTGTGTGCATGGGGGAAACAGGGACGCCCTTGGGGATGAGAGGTGCTTGAAAGGGTCTTGTTTTGTTGAGAGTTGTAAGGGTTGGTCCAACTTTGGTTCTTAAAACCATTAAGTCACAGGAAAGTAAGTGATGGGACTTGTATCTGAAGGCAATTTTTAATGATCAGATAGGAACAGGCCTATTAGAGGCCACAGACAGACAAGCTGTTAAACAGTCTCCCAACTATTACCACATATTTTTCTTTTCTTGGTCATTAACACTTAGCTTGGCTGATTTCCTGTTCCTGGAGGTGAGGCAGATGTAAGTAGCTGCTCTAAGAATCTGATGGCAAAGCCATACTAAGAGACAACAGTGGAGCCGTGCCTGGGCATCAGGACCCAAGCCTCTCTCAACTCTGACCAAGGCCAGGAGATGATCTCTGCTGTAGTCCTGCCCTCAGTGATCCCTCTTAGCCACACAGCCCCCATAGAGAGCACACACTGACACTCAGCACTGACACACACATGCTCACATATATCTTGAAGCCTGCCTTGTTGTATGTGCTCCAGGTACCTGGCACACAGCAGTGCCCGGTGTATACATTAAATATTGAATGACTGGATTGAAACATTAGCAGACAGGTACCTACTCCATCCTGTATTTGTCTCTACAAAGCTTCGACTCACTATAAAATTCTGTGGACACAGCTTTTTTCCATGTATTTATTCTGCGTAAAGGAGCTTTATAAGAGTCAGGATATGTGTGTAATATTTTTTGTACACAGGTGACAAAAATGAAAATAATTAACTTTCTCATTTTAAGATAGCAGAAGGCCATCTTTCCTGTGGGTTTTACCTTTTAAAGCAATCCCTTTCTCCCCCACCTCCCCCACCCATAATAACTCTCCAAACCTCACTTCCCAACATTTATCTTACAGAATGACAATTTCTTTGGAATTTTTCCTGTCTTGCTATTTTCCAAAATCTTGCCAATTTTCTGGGTTGGAAGCTCGTGCAACTTTTTTTTTTTTTAAATCTGTCCCAACACCTCCTGCTGACACATGCCCGAAGGTGCTCAGCTTAGAAAGGGAGTGGTCTTTGAAAACACTAAAACTAGGTGTTCCCTGTTCAAATGAACACCCGACAGGTTTTCTCACAGGGAATACTGGAACCTTTCCTTCAACAGCTGTACAGAGGGGAAACCATGTTCCTGGCAAATGAGTCTACACTGATGCATCCTTTCTGGATCGCCCCTTCTTGTGGTTCACTAAACTCTAATTGCAGTTATGTTGGACAGAAGCTGCTTACCGTAATATTTCATAATGAAAAGTGCACTCTTTAGAATTCAATACCCAGTCATGGCTTCTTTGATTTAAAGGATTATTATGGTAATGAACCCACTCCAAAAATGGACACTTCTTCAGCAGATCATCTTTATTTGGAGACTAAGGCAGGTCTGATTCCTGTGATTATTGAAGATCAAATTTAGCTTTATGCACTGCCTGAAGCCATTTCAGCTTCATTTGATTAACTTTGGTGTAAAATATCTTGGGGCTACAAATAAGGCCACCCACATTCACAGATGACGTATCATGGTGATTCCTCTTGGGTGTACTCGTAATCAGCGGGGTTGAGGAATTTTTGTTTGTGCTCTGCTAAAAACATAAATTTTAATGAAAAAGATGAATAAGCAAAACAGAAACAAGCTCATAGATACAAAGAACAAATTGATGGTTGCCTGATGGGTTGGGTGGGAGGCTGGGTAAAAAAGGTGAAAGGAATTAAGAAGTACAAATTGCCAGTTGTAAAAATAGTCATGGAGATGTAAAGTACAGCATAGGAAATATAGTCAATAATATTGTAATAACTCTGTGTGGTGTCAGATGGCTACTAGTCTTATTGGGGTGATCACTTTGTAAGGTATATAAATGTCTGATCACTCTGTTGTATCCCTGAAACATAATATAGTATGTCAACTGTAACTGAAATATTAACTAAAAAATTTTAAAAGGAAAACAGCAACAATTATATCATAACATATAAGGAAACTAAGAAACTCGCTGATAATCCTGAAACCTTAAATGCATTGAGCTGTTTTCCTTCTTCCTCAGTTCCCTAGCATCGACGTCTGCAGGCAGGCTGGAGTTCTGTTTGCCCCCATGCTTCTCTGTGTCTTTACTTCCTCGTAATGAATCATGAATGCTTACAGCCCCAGGATCTGCACTCTGACCACCTCACGGTGACTCAGGAGGAGGCAGAACAACCAAA
The DNA here is from genome assembly GCA_028533065.1 of Trachops cirrhosus. Lineage (NCBI taxonomy): Eukaryota > Metazoa > Chordata > Mammalia > Chiroptera > Phyllostomidae > Trachops > Trachops cirrhosus. The sequence goes on from CM052538.1 coordinate 151,101,181, forward strand.
CTACCCCAGGTTTTAGGACTCTATGATTTTTAAGGTACAGAACCCAGGCATTGCTCGACGTACTTTCTGTAGCTGTTGCACAGCATCTTTGCTGTGTTTTCAGACCTCAAGGCACAGGAAACCATTGTCCACACTAGGGCGATCCTCTCGGTTTCATTCATTCAAAGCTGAACAGATTTTCAGAGTTCCAGCCTCCTTCTCTGAGGCCTTCCCCAACCGTTCCTGCCCAAAAGGCTCCTGAAGCTCCTATGGTCAGCTTCTCCCAGCCTCTCCCTTTTGCTAGAGGGCAGATGTTTCATTCCCTAATCAAACTCCACTGTTGTTAGAGTGAGGAATCTTCTTAGATTTCTGACTCCCCAGGATATCTAGTGCATAGAGAGTACTAATGCATATATATAGATTGATCCAAATAACATTGTTGATACAATAATTGTCTAGTGGGAAAGCAAGTAAGTAAAAATAATGTAGAACATGTGAAAGAGCAAAAGACATCATGGTATTAGTTCAAACAAGGGCAGAAATCCAGTCTTTGCCCTCTTACATTACTTCGTGTCTCTGTATGTCAGTTACAAAAAAAAAAAACCAGAAAAAAAATAATAGTGCTTACTTCATAGGCTGTCATGAGGATTAAGTGAGTTCATATTTGTAAAGTGCTTAGAACAGTGCCAGGCATGTAGCAAATGCCACACAGGCATTTGTTAAATGAAAATAAAAATTAAATACCACCCATGCCAAAATCTACCATAGTGCCTACCACAGGGAAGCTGCTCTATACAGATGGAACTCAACTACCTTCTTTGTTTTCTGACATTGGAACCAGCAGGCACTCCGGATGGAGCCGCTCTCAGGACCAACGGGCTGGCTGGTGACCATGCCTTGCAGAAGCAGAAAATCTCGGGAGCGCAGCAATCTCTGTGCTCCAGTTCAAGGGTTCTGCCACAAACTCGGCTCAGCGGGAGCGCTCCCAGAGTTGGGGCGTGCGGCTCTCGGAGGAGCAGTTGCTGGGCACCCTGGCGCCCCCACCGGTAGCCGGCTGCTGCTGCGGTGAGGGGGACTGACCGGAGCTCCGCCCCTGGCCTCACCACCCGGAGCCTGCACGGAAAGTTACTGCGTGCTAACGTGGCAGGACCGATGGAAAGCGCGGGGCTGCCAAGTGCTGAAATCCTGGGCCGTGTTTCTTATGCTCACAGGCACGGCTCCTTTGAGAGTCTAGTCTGTACATGTCCCCTGCACATAACTGTATTCTTTCAGCAGTTTCTGTATTTTGGGGCAGAGGGAGGAGAAAAAGTTTGAGGGAGTGGCAGTAAAGGCATGGGCCAAGATCCCGTGCATGCCCAGCGATGTCCCTAAGGTGAATACGTAATTTTACCCACTGTACTGTGTATGGTTGAACTTTCATCTAATACATTTAAAAACACAATCTAGCTCTTTATAAAGTTCAACTCATCGGAGGCTTCCATGTGTCTAGTTGCCCATTCATTTTTTAACAAACATTTCCCAGGCACCAGTTTACCTGTCAGTTACCCAAGCGGGCCCTGGGAACACAGTGGAGCTCAGGTCCAGAGTGGAGGCAGACAGGAAGTTGTTGCTATAGGATGTGAGAGCTGTCTGGGGGCCCCCACGCAGGGCTCCCTGAACGGAAAGGATTCCTGCCAGGTGGGAGAGCGGCCTGCCCAGGCCTGCGGGGGCGTCTTGTTAGAGCTTCGCTCTGAAGAATGACTCTGGTTAGAAGGTCGTCAGGTGAGTAAGTGGCCTAATTAGGCTGTGATGTACATTTATTATCTTTGTCTCACACCTCCTTGTTCAAGTGAGGCTTTGAATATACAAAAACACTGTGGGTTGGAGAGCTGTATTATATGAACACTGCATTCCCTGATTATGATCATTGCACTGTGGCTGTGGAAGAGAAAGACTGCCTTCCTAGGAAATCTACTCTGAGAAAGAGTAAGGAGGACTGTCCTATCTCTCTCTCTCCACACACACACATGCATGTATATATCTGTATATACACAGAAACACACAGACATAAGGAGAGAGAATGAGAATGATAAAGCAAATAGGACAAAATGTTAACAACTGGAGAATCTGGATAAACGGCATTTGTGTTATTTTTGCAACTTCATATAAATTTGAAATTACACCAACACAAAGGACAATGCTTTTTATTACCATCATTTTGAAAAGTGTCAGCAATAACCAGAACATAATTTGGTCAGATGGATGCCGCTACCACCCCAGGCGACTGGGACCTTTGAGGAGTAGTGTCTTCTGTGGTTCCCCTTTTACCTCCCCACCCTGTTCTTCTTTTCCCTGAAGGCTTGAGATTTGTAGGGTGACAGGGTCAGGAGGTCAGTGGTGCCCATAGCAGGTGTGGTCTGTGATGGCCCTGAAAGGGAAGGGGCCAGAAGATGCTGCCTGTCCCCCTGCAATAGAAGGATACACCTCTTTCTGGGAACCTGGAGGAGTGGGCAGGCAGCTTAGTGAGAATTTGGGATCAGACAATTCTGTTGTGCTTGCTTATGATACATTTTCAAAAGCACAGAGCAAAACTTAGTAACAGCAGCAGCTAACATTTACCAGGTGCATACCATATTCTAGGTACTTTGCTAGTACTTAGCATGGATGCCTCATCAATTGCCCATTATAGATCCTTGAGGTGGGTACTACTAATATTCTCACTTTACAGATGGGGGAACTAAGACTCGGCTAGTCCGTGGTGGAATTAGATATAAGTACACATAGCCTGGCTCCAGCGCCTGGGCTCTTGCCCACAATATTATATTCTCTAGGTTCTGGCTATAGTTTATGTGCATGTGAACTAAGACTTTCAAAGGACACGGTGAGGCAGAACGAAAGCAGAATGATTAGTTGGCATGGTGGGATTGCAGTGATGTTTATTTTCATTTTAATGTTCAGTGTTATTTGTGCAATAAATATTAAAAAAAACCCAATCCCATAGATTGATAATTCCTGACTCAATAGATGCAGTTTGGGATATGGGTACCTAACATAGGCTCTTGTCACTAAGTAAATTATAGCTTCTCTCTGTGCCTTGCTTTCTATATCTGAAATATGAGCTAATATTTGCTAACATTTCCCTCTGAAATATTTGCTCTATGGTTGATATTTTGTGTGTGGTGTGTATAGGCACAGAGAGTGGGGAGACTAGGGGGTGAGAAAGGGTAGGGAGGAGAAGGGTGGAGTGAAGACAAAAAAACTCTTTAAAAGAGCAATTACTCACTGGTGGAATCAAAATGATGCATGAGGATGGGCTAGGCTTTGTACTCGTAAGGTGTCGTCCAACACAGGCCAAAGCATCAGATCTGAATTAGGTTCCCTTCCCCCTTGCCTGCCTTCTTTGTTTTTTACCTCTCCCCTCCCTCCTGCCCTCCCTCCCTTCCCTCTCTCTTTCTCTAGGCCAGTGGAAGTGGTGTGTTTTGTCATATTTACACGTTTTCTCAGATAGAAAACAATAACAGAGACTCACCAGAGAGAATGTGAGTAGCTTGAAAGCATCCAGGGTCTCAACCCTGTGATAGTATTTAACCCCTTTATCACCTACATGGAAGAGAGACTTTTCTATTTGCTGTTTATATACAGACACTTCACTGGAAATGCATCCACAAAAGGGGAAAATCTGGTGTAACCAGAAGACACACTACTATGGCTGGAAATGAGGCTGGTTAGCGTGTACTCTCTTCCCGGTCACCTTTCAGACCGTCTGGAGAGAAAGCAGCGTTTTCGTTTCTGAACATCATCCATCGAGGTTCAGAGATGCCTTTGAGAGAGTCAAGGGAATGAAGCTTTAATGCTGCCAAGTGCTTTGAGATCTCAGACAAAGAAGCTCTGTAAATACTGAGAATTACTGGGCATTATCAGCCCCAGTATCGGTCCCCTCAGTATTATGAGGGTTTTGAAAAAATTAATGAAGAAAGAGGTCCTGGCACACTGGCAGCAGCGATCACTTCTGGAAAGATTAGGAGACCCGCTACACTTGGGAATGTAGGAGTCAGTCAAAACACTCGCCCAAGAATTACTTTCCTTCCTTCCTTCCTTCCTTCCTTCCTTCCTTCCTTCCTTCCTTCCTTCCTTCCTTCCTTCTTTCCTTCCTTCCTTCCTCCCTCCCTCCCTCCCTCCCTCCCTCCCTTCCTTCCTTTTTTGCCAATGAACACCACCAAAGATAAAAACCCATTGCAGTATGAAAATGAAAGAATGAAAGCTTTTAAAATCAAACTCTGGTGAAGAGAGGGCAAGGGACTGTGTGTGTGCACATACCAGCCTAGGATGCAAGGAGAGAGAGAGAGACAGACATCCAGAGAAACAGACTGGGTCTCAGAAGAAAGTGATGCAATAGGTTTTTGCCCAGATGCTTATATTTGCTACAAAATGAAACCCTTAAAAAAATAAATGCGTTCTGTGTGGGTGAGGGTTCAGGGCAACAGGAACTCAAATACATTATTGGTGGGCATGTAGACTGCTGACATCCCTCTGGAGGCCCACTGTGTGCATCCAATGACATTACTTAATACGTTCTTTCCCTTCGTCCTAACAATTCCACGTCTAGGACTTTCCGCTGTATGTATACAAGATGTTGTATGTTCGAGGATATTCATTACAGCACAGTTTGTATTAGTAAAGTTTGAAAATAACTCAAAAGTTGATTGGTGGAGGGTTAAATAACTGCTGGTGTGTCTATAAAATGGAATACTGCACAGTTGTTAAAAAGAATAAGACGGCTTTATATACACTGCTGTGGAGTTAGCTGTAAAGATGTAGTGTTAACTGAAAAAAACAAATGTATAACAGTGTGTGTATATGTATATGTGTGTATATTCACATTGAATATGTAGGTTTGTATTCATCATGCTCCTATATTCACAGAATGCATTACTTCTGGGAGGCTGCCTAGGAAACTGGTAACGGTTAAAGGATAGGGCTTCCCTCTCACTTTATATTCTTTGGAATATGATATCATGTACCCATGTGACCCATTCAAAAAATTTAAATAATGCTTATGTGAATGAATGAAACCACTGATTAACCAATGAAATAAAAAGATGAACTTTGTACCACTTTCTGGGGGTGGGGCTGGAGGAGCGTGTGTTCAGGCTCTCCCATGTTCCCACGTTCCCCTTGACACCAGGCTTCCCAGCCTCTGCCTTCCTGAGCTGCCCACAACTCAGTGCAGGAGTGGGGGGCGAGGGCTGGCCTGGTGCCTGTTTGAGCTGCCTCCCCCCAAACCAGGAAATCCCTGATCTGCACCAGGTCTATGGAATTAGACCTTAGTATTCAGGAACCTTCCCTATAGGACTGACAAGGATAAGGATCCCTAACGATTTGGGCCCCCGACTGGACTACATCAAACATATTTGCTGCAACTCTGACCAGAGATAATTTTGGAACAGGCTGTTTTTGGTCACAAAGAACAAAGACTCACCATGCTAGGGGATGCTTATTGTAAGGATACATATGGAGTAATAAGAATAGCACAGTTCTCTGGGAATCCAGTAAGAGTAATAAAACAGTATCCTCAAAAATAACAATTCTGGAGCACTTGGGTGGCCGGTATTGTACTAAAGGCTTTGGGTGGATACTGTTGCCTCCACGGTACCACAAACCCAGGAGGCCGTCCTGTTATTACATCCATTCAACAGGGCATTTACCTTGAAAAGGTGACTGGTGCCACAGAGTGACCTTGGAAATGGGATCCGGACAGTCTGTCCCTCTCTGGTCTCACTCTCACAGGCAGCACGGCATCCCTCCCTCAGGGCTTCTGCTTCTGTCTGTACCTCTGCTTCTCCCTCAGTTCTAATACTGCTTGGCTTATCCCCTCCCCGCTGGGCGCACTCACAGATTTGGTCCCTTACAACACCAGCTTCCACAAGGTCCTTCGAGACCCTTCTCCACCTCAAGGTCTCTTCTGGGCTTCAGCTGTCTCCTAACCACCTCCTCTTTAGGCCTCCTGTTCGAATCCCCACAAGAGAGAACTTGGGAGGTCATCCTTCCCTTGCAGGCCAGCCCCTTCCCAGCCTAGGTCTGGCCGTCCCTCGTAGGTCCCCTTTTTGTTTCATTTATCTGTGCCTGAGGGCTGCCAGGCCTCTTGGGATTAGTCTTTTCCTCCACTTAACACATGTTTTTTTGAAAACTGACCTTAAGCCAGGCAACAGGACACTGGGGCCACAGCAGCAACAGAGCAAAGCCCTTGCTCCAGTGGACTTCTTCTACCTCCTGCACCTGCAGTTAGGGGGTGGCACACATTCCGGCCTGTCCAGTTCACAGACAGTGATCCGTGATTGACCACTGAACTCTGGCCTCAGTCCCTACGTCACCGCCTCTAAGGTTCTTTTCTTCTATGCTTTTTCCTGGTTACTCATCCACCTCCAGAAACTGGAGCTGTGTCTTGCCCCAGTGTACTCTGGAGTCCTGGGTGACCAGATGGGGGGACACGGTGGGAGCGAGTCCTGGAGGACATTGCTCAGAGGCCCTGCGGGCCAGCTGCCATAGGCAGGCAAGTCCCAGACACAAATAATGAAGTTCTTAGCTGTTCTTCCATAATTGCTCAGCAAATACCCAAGCTGTGCTCCTCTCTTTCTTCCTTTCTGTCAAAGCTAAACTACTTGAAGGAATTCCATGCCTTGTCAAGCGGTGTTTCCTAGAACTGAGTTAACTTTTTCCAGGCTTGTCTTCCACATTCTTCAAACTCCTAGTAATCTTCTAAAAGTCAGCTCCAGGCCTTTCCCTCCTCAGTGAATCTTTGCTAAATTCTTAGAGGCAATCATGACCTCCTTTGGGTGACTTTTGTACTCGGCATTCAATTTAATTGTTACCCTTATCATGCTGTATTGCAAATATTTATTTAGATAGTGTTTCCTTTACTGGAGCATAAACTTGTAGAGGGGAGAGAACATGTTATGATAGTTTATTTATTATTTTAATTTAAATAAACTATTTCAGAATAGATTTAGATTTGCAGAAAAATGATAAAAACAGTACAGAGAGTTCACAGAGACCCCTTGCCCACTTTCCCCCATTGCTAACATCTTGCTTAACTGTGGTACATTTTTTTCCAGCTAAGGCATCAACATTGGTATATTTCCGTTAACTACACTTCACAGTTGACTCAGATTTCACTCGATTTCCCTTAATGCCCTTTTTCCTATTCCAGGATGCCATCCAGGTAGCACATTATATTTAGTAGTCATGTCTCATTAGCCTCCTCTGGGCTGTGACAGTTTCTTGAACTTCCCTGGTTTTTGATGACCTTGACAGTTTGGAGGCATACTGGTCAGGTATGCTGTAAAATGTCTCTCCAGTTGGGTTTGTCTGATGTTTTCCTCATGGTTACACTGGATTTATTTTTAAATGCCAGCACTGAGCTAAATACCTAGCATGTACCAGCTCACAAACACCAGGCATTTGATTAATGGTTATTGAACTGAACCGAATTCCAGGGTTTTCTTTTGCACCTCCTACATAAATAGAACCCTGATTGATACTCTTGGAGAGATTAAGCATAGAACTCAGGCCCTGTAAAGAACTACCACACAGCTGAATAAAAAAAGACAGTTGGTGACCAAGCGTCAAGTAAGGGAACTGAGAGGATGACCTATGGCAGCTCAGGAGATGGGTTCATCAGTATGAGTGGGTGAGGCCAGCAACATCTCTACGTAAGAAGGGCCTCGAAAGTGGGGGCGATTGAGAGAGACCTTTCTCCTTTCTCAGACACACCAGCTCTTCCCCGCATTTGCAGCCCTTCGCTGTTCATGGCTGCTGGACGTCTAGGCCTAAATGTGACCTCAGCAGACCATGTTATCTAAATAGGCTCCACCTGCCACTCCCTCTCAGTAGCCTTGTTTGTTTCCTTCTTTCCTTTGCCAACGTTTATAATGATTTATTGCTTATTTCTTTATTGTCCGTCTCCCTCACTAGAATCTAAGCTCCTTGAGGACAAGCATTGTATTTTTAATTCACTTTGGCTGAGTCCATTACTGGGCACATAGTGGTACTCAAGGTATCTTGGGGAAGGAATAAAAGGGTTGATGTTGGATAAGCCCAACAAGATATGAGAAGATAATAAGCAACTGCTGCAAGAGGCTCTGGGATGGAGCAACAGTGCATCGAGTAGGCAGATGGGATGCTGCCAGGTCATGAGATGGATCACATGATACCAGGTGATCCCAAATTGGGTGGCATAATTTGGGCAAAGGCCAATAATGTACTAGGTGTGGGCCACACAGAGGCAGAGGCCATCTAGTAATTTTCCATCTTGGGAAGGCCAACAAGGATTTATAGCACTAACAGAGGGGATAAGGAATAAGTGGGGCCGGGGGAGGTACAGGGGCCTTAGGAAAGTTTGTATAAACTGAGAACACACCCCACGAACAAGAATAACAAAAAAGCTCCTGGAAGGCAAGTGGGGCGGGGTACCCAGTTTAATGTCTCTGGTGTTGGCACAAACCCAAGAAGAAAAAGCGCATGCTAGTCAACACTATTGAATATGAAAGATAATGTAGAAGATGAAGACTCATGGTTTTGCTCTGGGATTTAATTCTGGGAAAGGACGGCCATCTTTGCAAGCTTGAGGAAACCTAGACCAGTGCTTAACGAGCTCTAGGACTCAGAGTGGAAAGGGCCACAGAGAAATCTATGATCTTCTCCACCATGTCTTCTACATGGTTACAAAGGACAGAACCAGAGTGCGTACACACTGACTACCTTGAAAACTATTCATTTCCCCATCTGAGTTCAATTTTAAAAGGCTGACCAAAGAGGCAGTGTTTCATACAGATTCTGACTGGAATGAATCCAGACAGAAAGGGCCTGGGAAGCACATGGCAAAGAAACTCAGGGAGTCCAGAGTGCAATTCAGAAACAAAGAAAGAAGTGCCATCTCTGTGTACCTGTGTAAATAATGATGGTGGGTGAACTCTGCTTACTCTTCATCCAACCTAAGTAACAGCTTTGAAGAAGAAAGATAACAGTGACCTGTGCAGATGAGATTCCAAAGGGACTGCTGGTGACAGAGCTTGGAGATTCCCAGGAAAACCAAGAAAAGGTCCAACCAGTCTTCCTCTGGCAAGTTAGGGTGAGCAAGGAAGGCGTACAAAATGGCAGCACGTCTACATGTGAAGGTCAGGACACGAGGCACAGAGTGTGTCTTTGTTATTTCAAATATACAGCTTTTGAACCCTCAGAAGGTAAGTGGGTGAATCCTGACTTGTAACTCGGAAATTCCTTCTCTCCTCTGTACCTCCTTAGATCAGGGCTAAAGGGAGAATAGGCATTAGCTTGTGCAATCTCTTCATTTGAAAAGGGAGGAGTCTGATGTTCGGAGGACAGCGCAACTTGCCCAGAGTCACCTGATAGATGGTGTTGGAGCCAGGGTGAGACCCTCTAACCCAGGTCTCCTTCCACAATCCAAGGCAGCCCACCTGCGGCCTGACCACAGAGTTGGCTCCGATTTTACATTTTGATTTCCACTTTCCTTTCTTTGAATATATGAGCACTACTCACCATGTTTGTTTCCCCCTTACATTACTTTTGCAACAACCTTGAGGTGGCCAGGGGAAAAATAAAACAAAACACCACCCACTCACTTCAGCGAAATGCACACCAGGTACCTGGCCCCCACTCCTACTTTCCTGCCAATCTCCAGCTCCTATCAATTCACATCCCTCACAGAAAGCACGTGGCAACCTAATAGAGGGAAAGTAATTTCCTTGCAAATATTACCAGAGAGGTTACTAGAATTACTTGACAGTTTTATTATTACTTTTGTTTCAAGCTCAGGTGGGGAACTCTACATTTGCCAGATAGTATAGTGAAAACGCAGAGTTTCTAGCTTTGCATTCATTTTAATGTCAGAGGGACAAATAAGAAGCAAAGAACAAGGGTGCTGACTGCATGCTGAGTAAATCGAAGGGCTTCTCCAAGGATCCTGGCTTTCCTCCTCACTTCCCACCCACAAACTTTCAGATCCTACAACATCAGTGTGGGTTGAAGGGAATTACTCTGCAGCACCTGAGCAGCCAGCGCAGAGGTGGGCAGCTGAGGTGACTTGGCAGAACCTGATTGTAAACACGGGTTATCAGCTCATTTACAAGGTAAGCCAAGTGGGGCAAGTTAACTTGTTTTACTCTTCTCTGGATTTCACTGAGAGTTATTATCCTTTTATAAGAACTCAATCATCCAAATAGTTCATATTTAGATGAGAAAATTAGACAGCATAAAGGAACCAAAAAAGTATTTCATTAATAGGCACTTACGTGTATTTCATTAATAGTTATTTATGCATAGGGACTACTTTAATTCATGTTTTACTACCTATGTATGTGTTTTCTAAAGGGTCAGATATTCTTGCATGTGGAGTTGCCAGATAAAATGCATAATATCCAGTTAAATTTGAGTTAAAAATAAACAATGAATAAGTTTTAGTGTAAGTACAGTCCAAATATTGTATGGGGCCTATTTTATTCATTGTTAATGAACACTGGGTCCATTAACTAGCCAGCTTATTTATTATCCAGATTATTTTTTCCTGCTTCCTTCTTTTTTCAGTGGCTTAATTTTAGGAACCCTGTTAGAGGGTGGAGAGAGAAACACAATTCAAGCACATTGGGTGTCCTACTTACCATGAGCTGAGGCACATGTTTTAGTAGGGGAGGAATTTGATATTCTGGGTTAAAAATGGTGATTATCCACATGCTCCCTATTACTGTATAGACAGAATTAGCCATAAACTGATGATTTTTTCAGAGTTTTGATTTTGCAGACCAGTAAAATGTAAAAAGAAAAGGAAATTGTGGGAAGATCAATATTGTGTTGCCAAGTCTAAATTTGATCCAATAAGGATGTTAAAAAAATACAACTACCATCTTCAATTGCCATTCATTCACAAAAGAAAGTAGGTGACATTTTAATACCCCTAAAGTAGAGAAACACATTCTTGGAATAAAGAGTAATGCTTCTTAAAGCTGGCAGCCTGACACCATGCTGCCCTCAGTTTCGTGAGCACTTCATCACAACGTGGCGCTGGCCCCGGGATTTGAGAACTCGCAGACAAGGCTGTACCCCAGTAGCACCTGTAAAACGACAGTCGCTATACAGCACACCACACAGGTTTGTGCTGGTAGGAGATAATCACCTTCTGGTGAGGAAAGAGAAGGTAAACACAGCCAGTTTAAATTTTGATGACCTTACATGAATATGTAACTTAAATATTTTCTTTCTGAGAAGCATATTATTTGTGCGGAAGTATGCTGTGACTTTTCTCAAACCACAAAGCATTTCCTCAACCTATAATGTATAGAAAACCTGTCTCTAAGCTTCCTTTGGAGCATAGCCCAATCTCTGTACTCTTCCTCTCTATCTCTGTAAAATGAATGCTTCAGGAACTGGATAATGTGACATTGAACTTAGCCCCCTTCCTAAGAGAGTTCAGAGATCTTTGAAACTACAGGTAATTAAGCCTCCTGGCTCCTGTGAGCTGGCAGAATGTGTGACCCCAGCTGAGCAGACTTGGGTATTTGCCAAGGACAGGTGTTGCTGGCAACAGTGCCTGGAGACGAAGTCCCTGGGTTCAGCTTTTCTATCACCCTTCCCATTTTACATAAGGGAAAACTACAGTGTGAAAGTAGATAATTGCCTGAAATTGCTGAGTAATTAATAGAAACCACGATTAAAATCAATTGCCCAACCCAAGTCTTGTATGCAGTTTCTTTTTCCTTCTCTTGCCCGAGAAACACACATAAAGAATTTTTCTTTTTTTCAGCAGGGCAACTTTCTTCAGATAGGACTGAAAATTAAGTTCATATGCTGCAGAGAGATTCAAAGCATAATTTACCAATAATCTCCAAATATTCTTTCCTTCCCCCCATGGCCATATAGTTGAAAATTGAGTATCCTTTTCTGGGGCTCTTCAAAGCAAAGTAGTCATTAAACACACACGTTAGTGTGTGCTTAAAAATATGAGGAATTCCTTCATCTTTTAAAATATTTGGACACATTTTATTTGTCTTTTTCTAATCATAGGGTTATTTGCTATCTCTTGATTCTGTCATGCATTCAATGTTGAATTATTTTTAAGCTTAATATTATTATATAAATATTTATTGGGTTGTGATAACTATCCATGACTTTATTTTAAAAGATATATAATACAAATATAAAAATATTTTTACTCCCAACTTGTTATGTGATACTCTCTGCCTTAGGGGAATAAGTAGGGGACCTTTTTTTTTAAAAAAAAATTGATTTTCTGTAGTGATGGTGATTTTTAATTATTGTAATTGTCTATTACTTTTATAATAAGTATAAAGCAGACACAAAACACATACACTCCATTAAAAATCACTTCAACCTGAAATTTTAGGAGGCCATTTAACATTACCTCCTGATCCTGTCCTCCCTTAGTCCCATTCCTGACCCACAGAGAAAGCCGGGACCCCTGAGGTGTTCCGACGTTTGTCTTTCTGAGAGAAGAAACACAACCAATTTTTTTTAACCTCTCAAAAGCCCAGCTCTTCTGTAGTTACTGAAGCTGAGGATTCTCTACCACACCCCCAGCCCTAATTAATATCAGCTTGTTTTCATTCCTCTCTCTTTGCTTTTTGTCTTACTAATTCTGACATGGCTGGGCTTTTTTTTTTTTTTTTCCTTCTTCAGGCTCAACTGAATAGGAAAGAGAGATTTTGGCTTTGATTCCAGAATGATGTTTCGCAGAAAGTCAACTGTTGTTCCAGGTACTTGATAATCATCTCACTAATTTCTTACTGTTTCTAAGCCATTAACATTTTGGTTAGCGAGCCCAGAGCGCTTCAGACACCGTTTGCCTCCTACACAACAAGTAAGCGAATGAAACCCACGGAGCACAGCCTGCCTCCGATTCTCTTTAATGGTGTCTGTCCCCTGGGCCTCGCTGCCACCACCGTGACTCTGCACACTGGGGTGCTGCCTCGGGGCAAGTGGGGGAATGCAGGCGGCTGTGGTCCTCACATTGTAATTTAAAGATAGCTACTTCCTTATACACTGCCCGTATATTTCTCTTCCTAACCACCAAGTTTGAGGATAGTGTACTATTTTTACTTATTTTCAGTGGAAAGAACATTAAACCTTAGGGTGTTGGTGGCATATTGCTGAATTATGTGTTTTAGTCTGACGAGAATAAATTAGATTTTTTGGGAGAGAGGAGAGAAAAGAAAGCCTTGAATCCAAAGAAAGTCAGATGGAAAAGCTAAATTTTCCTAGTTTCTGGGTTCTAGGTATAGAGAAAAAAATAGCCACAATTAATAATATAATAATTAATTACTTGGCAAGAAGTTGTAATCGTTAACAAGGTGTTTCTTTCCAGACATTCAAAATCTGTGTACTCTGATTTTAATGACATTTCCCTCTATTGAGTTAAAATATGCTGTCTGCAATCAGTGCAATTATAAGATTTAAAGGGAAAAGAACACATTTGAAAGGCTTTTTAAAAGCATTCCAGCCTTCTTGGACAGAGATCCTTTCATTCAAGGATGCTATGTGGCATCATGGAAATGAATCAGAGACTTGGGCCCTCCATTTCCTTAGGAACAGAAACATACTTAAACTGTTAGGGTAAATGAGCTGGACACAGTACACTCTACATTTTGCTTTAAATTTCAACTAGAAACAAAGCAGAAAAAAATCCTTCACTTTGGACTTGGCTGAAGAAATATCCCGAGCCTGTTCATCTTCCACCCCTTGTCCAAGTCAACTTTGGGTATGACTGAATTTTCAGACCTGGCCCCCTTGGTGGTTGTGGTGGGGGTAGGGGGAGTGGTCATGCAGTCTGTCATTCTAAGAGTTACCAGTTGAAACACCCAAATCTTTTTTTTAGGCAAAGATTCCCTCTGTCTGTTTCTCAAATGAACTTATTGAGGGAGTGTGTTCTGTGCCTCTCCAAAAGTGGTCTACAAGAATAAGGGCTGGAGGAGCTTGCTTAGGCCCTTACAGAGACCCTCCTCACCCTACAAGAAATCTGTGTTCTCCTTTTCAGGTTTATCTTCTCAGGCTTGGAAGGACAGATGCAAATAATACTATCTCACCTCTCGGGAAGGGGAAGGGATGTGGTGCTCATGTTCTCTGGCTTTTACTTGAATCAAGTGGGGAGGAAGGAAGGAAGAGAAGGGGAAACTAAACCTTGAGGAAGGAGAAGGGGAAGTAGCTACTCCTCCCTGACCTGCCCCCGCCCCACAAACCCCCTCCCCACATAAATCGCCTAGCACTCTGCACTTTCAATTAAGCTGACTCACAGTTGTTAGTGGTACCTCTATGGGCTTGGAAGTATCCTATTATCCCTACCATTAAGTAGAGTGCAATCTAAGATTGCTGAAGGAAAAAAATGCCCACCATTGTTTCTTTTTTATTACTGTGGTCATTTGTAGGAGAGGAAAGCTTTTTTCCTTTACCCATCTTAGGTTCAATCATGGCTGGGATCCTGCAAATTAGACCGATGAAAGACAGATTAACAACAACCACAACAAACAAGTTTCTTAACTCAGTGATGAGTAGTAACTCAGGAATAATCAGAACTTGGGCTTCTAAAGTGTCTTAGCAAAGAACAATGAATTGGTCGAGAAGTGACTTGTTTTAGGGTTTTAGGCTTCCAAGGGCAGCCCACTATGGGAAGGTAAATGCATGGGGGAAACTAATGGAAGATAAGGATTGTTTTAGCAAGATTTGTTGCATAGATTTCTCCAGCTCAGTTTCTGGGCCGATAAGAGTCTAGAGTTGTCTCCGGTGGTTAAGAATCTTTCTGCCCTTCCTGGTAGAGAGGGGGAGTCCAGAGCATGTGACCTGTGTCTGCTTTTTTTCTGTTGCCTTCAGCTCAAAATAACCCTTTTGCCAAAGTGATATATTTGTGGGTGGCATACTCTGAACCACTTCAATTTCAATTTTTCTTTCTTTTTAAGAGGTTCTAAAAATAATACATATGAGTATACATGGTAGAAAATTTGGAATTTAGAAAGAAGTTAGAAGTACACAAAACATTACCAAATCTTATTATCTTACTAGTCAAAAGCAACCAGCATTAACATCTATAAACGGTTCCAGTATGTTTTGTATGCTTTTTTAAAATATCCACATGACTGAGCTCATTCTGTACACAGAATTTCACATACTATGTTTTTTTAATCAATCAAAAATATTTTCTCATGGCATTATTCATTCTTTAATTATTATTTTAATAGCAGTATAATTTTCCATTATATGATTATACTATAATCTAGTAATAATTTTCCTATTATTAGACATTTAGGAAATACTTAAATAAACATTTCTTGTGTGTGTTCATAAATCTTAGCATTTCAAATTACTTCCTTAGGATAATCTCCTGGAAGAATTACCAGATCAAAGAGTGTCATCATTTTCTAGGACTTTAATACATATCGCCAGGAAGGGTGTACCAATTTATATTAACACAGAACGTGAGTGTCTTCCTGAAGCTCCGGCTGCACTGATGAATGTCACTTAAGAATCTTTGCTGTTTTGTTAGGTTCCTGTTCGTAACTTTGTATTCACTGGTGAGGCTGGAAATTGTTTACTATATAATTAGCTATTTGTATTTTCTATAAATTGTCAGTTCATGACCTGTGTCTATCTTCTCATTGATTTATAGTATAACACTTTATAAATTAGGGTTATTAACTACTTGTGTCTCAATTTGAAAAATATATTTTCTTACCGGTTTGCTTTTTGTCCTCTGATTTTGTTTTATTATTTTTGACATAGAGAACGCTTATATTTCTCTGTATTTCAATTTACTGATCTTTTACAATGATTTCTCTCATTGCTTTAAAGTATATTCCTTTAGTTATTTAGTTTTTTCAAAAATATTGCTTCCTTCATCGGTCTAGCACTTCACTTATTGTATGGGATGAGAACAAATTGATTTTTTCCCCAATAAACTAACAACGGTCACAGCCCAACTTGCTGACTGCTTTTTACCAAGATGGGTTTTCTTGCTCTGTTTCACGATCTCTTTGCCTATTCTTTTACCAGTAGTTTCTTCAGCCTTAATCCTTTCTTTTTTAGAAGTTCTTTGAGCACTTATATTGATTCTTTCAACTTAATAGGTGGCCAAGATGGCATGCAAAGAAGGCTGTCTAAAATGACTGGAGAGAGAGAATCTCTGCGTTTAGAGTTTTAGGTCTTAGGTGCCAACAATATGGTGTTAGCTTTTCTTGTGTCTGTGAAGGGTGGGGTTCAGGCTGTGACACAGAAAACCAGAAAGGCCTTTGGGTTTCTTGACAGTGGTATGAATAGTAATACACAGAAGCATTAGGTATCTTTTTGTTCATCTCAAGAAAAGAAAATTTCCAGTGAGGACATTAAGACAGTTAATGTTGAAAGATCATCTCTGCTTGGGCTTCTAGGGTGTCAGTCAAGGTACCAACCCGTGGATCTGTAGAAAACTGCCGGAAACTGTCACAAAATGAAAAATGAGAGAAAGCCTGAGTTAAAATGATCCTGTTGGGGTGATACAAGGTATGTGCTGAATAATTTTGTTTGTTGTTAAGGCTTGTTCACAGTGAATATCTTATTTTAGGATGATGGGATTATAGCTGACTTAAAAATTTAATTGTATTTTCATTTTTTTGCCCCAAATTGTATAAAAGCTTTTTTTCCCCTTCATGATCTTTTGATTAACTTTTGGAATACAGTATTGGAAGCTTTAGTCCCAAGAAGTGCAATGGTACAAAAAGTGGATTTTCTGTTTCTTCATCTCTTTTCCTTAATAGACACAGCACCACAAAACCTCATCTCATTAGAAGAGATTTTGTGAAAATGAGACAGGCCGTTTCTAAACCAAGTGCTTTTTCCTCTGAATAAGATTTAACCCAGAATGAGGTTGGGAAGTGGAAAAAGGTATAAAAAAACCTACCTTTTAAAACTGCTATTTCTAAAGCCAATAGGAATTGTTTTTCCAATAGCTTTTTTTCCTTGATGACCAAGGACTGATACATCTTGCAGGTTAAACAGTAGAGAACTATAAGGTAAGTACTCACAGGCTACAATCCGCCCTCCCTACCCCCACGTAAATTCCCTCTTTTGTGATACAGTTGACATTATTTTACTCTTAAAGATTCCCATTTTTCTTTAATGATATTTGCTTTCCTGTTTTCTGAGCTCTTCTTAATTGTTCTGCTTTTCATTAGTAGATAATTCTCTCTGGCTGACCAGCAGTGAGGAGGGTCAGAGTCACGGACAATATACCATATCTGGTTTGGTCTGGCTCGAGAAAAGCTAAACTGTGCCTCAGCCTCGAATTAGTCGCTTCAGTATAAAGGATATTCAGCCTCCGTGGCAATGATTTTGTCATAGTAAGCATTTGAAAATACCTGCTCCAGCTCTTTCACCCCCCCACAAAGCAAGTTTATCTTTGTTCTTAAACCATAAGCAGCACTTTGTATTTCTTTTCCATGCCACATTGAAAAGATATAAAAACCAAGCGCCGTACATATCACTTGAATGCATAAACAATTGGGTAATAGTCCATTTCCCTCTTAAACATTTCATGCTTGTTTTCCTGTCTTAGAATAACACTTAAAAGCCATCAAAGTGCCCACAGTACCAGCAGCTCTCATGTTGGGGGTGGGGAGTGTCGAGCACGCAAAGCCTTTGCTCTGCAATGGGTGCAATGCGTGGCCTCCGAATTTCTTGGGAATGAGGCTTCCAGTGAGTAGGTAACCCTGTGAGAGGGAGGAAGCCTCCTTCCGCTGGGACACTGTCAGGGCCAGTGTGCCTTTCAGGAGACTGTCTGTGAGATTCCGAACACTGAAACCGTAAAACAAAAAATTGAGTGGGACAGATCCCTGCC
Organism: Trachops cirrhosus; assembly: GCA_028533065.1. Taxonomy (NCBI): domain Eukaryota; kingdom Metazoa; phylum Chordata; class Mammalia; order Chiroptera; family Phyllostomidae; genus Trachops; species Trachops cirrhosus. Next base: position 151,119,023 of record CM052538.1, read on the forward strand.
ACCACTTTTTCCGCTAAATATAGATAAGTTGTCATCGGGTTGCACAAGCAATTTCCAGCTACAGCTCCTCAGAAAGGGAGGCGGGCACAGGGGCTCAGGGCTCTGCTAGTTAAGCTGCACAGAAAGGAGTTGGCCCTGACTCGGTGGTTGAGAGGAGCAAGGCAAGGGGGCAGAATGGACCTGGGATGGGGGAGTCGTCTTAGTCTGGATTAAATACTATGACATGCTGGGGGGGATCTATAGCAAATAATGGTATTGCAATAACTTGGCAGAACAGATCCATAGAAGGAGTCCTACCGCAGGGTCCCTGCTCGGGGACCCTGTTCCTTCTCCACCACACTTTGGAAAACAATGTGGTGTAGTGGGAAAGACTATGAGATATGGTGTCAAATAGTTCTGAGTTTGAATCCCAGCTTAATCTGATCCAATGGGGTTTTTTTTTACTTTAATTTTTATCTTTTAAAAATCTTCTCCTAAGGATATGTTTATTGATTTTTGAGGAGGGGGTGAGGGAGGAGAGAGAGGAGGAGAGAGGGAGACACACACACACATACTGATGTGAGAGAAACATCCATTGCCTCCTGTATGTGCCCTGATCGGGGATCAAACCCAAACCTAGGCATGTGGCCTGACTGGGGATCAAGCTGCAACCCCTTGGTGTACGGGATGATGCTCCAACCAACTGAGCCATTCAGCCAGGGTTGACCCTATGTTTGATTTGGAATAAATTACTCAGCTTCTCTGAGCCTTTTTCCCCCTTAAAAATGTCTTTAATTTTAGGAAATGAATTCCAGGGAGGTTAAAAAGCAATACCAGAGGATACAGGTGCACAACTAGCTGTAGTCACCCAAAGCATTCAATTAAGAATATGGCAATATAAATATCTGAAAAGCATCTGTTAGGGGTTCAAAATAAAATGTATGTGTCAGGGTCCTTATATATGAAATCTTGGTAAAATAATATCTCCCTCACAGTGTTATTAGAATTAATATTAGGAGTAAAGTACATGGCACTACTAAGTGCCCAACTTTTGTTGGTCTCCTTTCTTCCCTTTCAGGCAAGTCATTCAAGTTTCCTTGGACTCCAGTTGCTTCTCTCCTAGCAAATCCTACTGGTTCTACCTTCAAAGTACATGCAGAATTTATGTACTTCTCTCTATTTCCATTGTTACCATACCAGTTCAAGCCACTGTCATCTCTTGCCTAGGTCATTGCAACAACTTCCTAACTCCTTCCTCTCCTTCTGTTTTTAAACTCTGTACATATCATGTCTGCACACAAGCGCAGAGGACATTTTAAAATGTATGTTAAATCATGCCACTCCCCTACCCAACCCCCCCCCAGTAGCTTCTCACTGCACTTAGAATAAAATCCAAACCCCTCACCACAGCCTGTGAGGCTCTATGCGATCCCTCCCCTGCCCACCTCTTTCCTCTGTGACTTCATCTGCTAACACTTTCTTCTTCTATTAATATTTTCCAGCTGTACTGGCCTAATTTTACTTCCCAGAACACACCAAGTTTATTTCTACCTCGGGGCCTTTGCATTTGCTGATTCCATAGCTTGGAACAAGTTTCTTCCATATTCTGCTGTGATTGAAACCTTCTTAACAAGTCAGATCAAATGTCCCTGCTAAAATTCATTTTTCCTGACATAGTCTCTATCTCAGTCTTGTTTTATTTTCTTCATAGCACGTATCAGTACAGGAAATTATTTTACATTTTGCTGTTTGCCCCATAGGAATGTCAACTCCTTGAAAGAAGTGGGCGATATCTATCACCCGTGAATAAGCCTAGAACAATACGGAGTAGTGCTCTGAAAACATTCAGTGAATGAATTCTGAGTAAACATGTAAAAAAGGGTAACAATATCTTCCTGAAAGTCTGTGACTGGATTTGAAAATCTTCCTCTGTCCTTTCCATTTCTAAATATTCTCTGATTCCTTGCACAGAAAGTCTGAATCCCACAACAATGTTAAAGAAATGCAGTTAGAAAACGTTCAAATAGTCAATATCGAATAATTCATCCTAGGTTTGCCAAGTGGAGGCACTCTGGCTATGTGCTTTAATGAAAAGAATAACGACTCACTATTTGCATGTCTGGTATTTAAAGAGATCATTTAAATACTATTTGTAAATACTGTATGCAAAGGGATCATTTTACACTATTTGAAAATTATGTTCCTTTAAGTAGTGTTTAGATGTTTGGAGCAATCCTATTGATGGCTGGCTCAGCACATCCTTTCTTCACAGGTCTTGAAAGGAATGTGATGTTGCAGCACAACATGTGTGCTAAAGGAAGTGGCCCAGGTAAGCACAGGCTGCGTGAGTGGCATGTTCTTCAGTCCACTACTGTGTTCTGTGTCGGTCAGGCCACTTCCAGGCTGTGCTGTAAGAGGAACACACTGTAAACTGGATTACATCCTGGGGAAGGAACCGGAAACCATGTTAGCAGAAGAAAATAGGGAGCCCTAACTAACAGGAGAGGGGACTGTGCAGACTGAGTTGTCAAATATTTGAAAGTTTCTCATAAAAAGACAGATTCTGCATGTGCCATGAGACAAATCTAGAACCGATGAGTAGAAGCTACAGGGAAGCAGAATATGAATCAACCCACAGAGGGAATCTCTAAGAGTCTGGCCTCCTGAGCAGAGGCCTGATTGGAAATGTAAGGAACAGGCGCCATGGCTGAATTTCGGGCCAGCCAACCCGGAGTCAGCGGTGTCCTACACGGCTTCCTCCTGTTGTGGGTGGGCAGCACGCACACTTCTGGCAAGCTGTCGTGGAAATCTGTCCAGCTTTCTAGACAGGCTAGAATCACACAGTGTTCTTTTCTAACACCTAAGGTGGAGTATGGTAAGTCTGCTGTAGCTAATGACTTAAGTTCAGAAAACTTTGAATTTCAAAAGTTAACCTAGAATCTCACAGACCCGTGATTTTATTTCACATTCTGACCTGGAAGCAAGATTTTGTATTCTGACCTTGCTGTTTCCTACCCAGGAGACTGCTTATCTGGAAGGCTGAAGCAGCCCACTGCTCTTCTAGGGGAACACCAGTTTGTGTTTCGGGAATAACCTTGGGTGTAGGGATAGAAGATAAACTGGAGAGATGAAGGGTTGGATTAGATCACCTTTTAATTTGTTATCTGAGAACTGTTTTTTTTTTAAAAGCTATTCCTTCTAGCAGGGGTGGCTGGTAACTTTCTGCAGAAGCTGACCCTCCTCAGCAACAGCCCCCAGCCTGACCCTTCTTTTCTCCTTTTTCCCTTCCCTTGCTTTTCATTAGAATCCCTATGAGCCTTTACATGCTTAGCATGAAAATGAGCCCATTTTATTTTTGGAACCCACAGAGGCAGCCCTGAGGGGAGTTATTGTGTTGCTTTTAGCAGCTAAACAAAAAGGTGTGAAATCATTTGCTGGCTGTTCTAGAATGGGAGAAAATAAATAAATAAACAGAGAAGGGAGGTTCAGAACAGTGGGTGGCAACTTGGACAGAACCTCGTGACTGGGCTTCTCTGAGACTTATTAGTAACCAAAAGGGCTGTGGGGATGTCTGTGTATCTCTCTCACCTTCCCAGGAAGTTACTAGAATAGCACTGGAAGCCACTGGGATTTTTTTTTTAATTTATTCATTTTGATATACTATTTCCATGTTGCTTTGAAAAGGACTTGGGGACGGGACTAGTTTGAGAGAATTCTTTACAGCCATTTATAACATTCCCTGTACAGGGAGGTGAGAGAGAGGAGACCACTTCAGCAAGCTTTTTAAAAAATCGGAGATACCCAGGGACTAGTACTTTATCATGAGGCTTTTCACAACTTAATAACATAACAGTGGTAAGAGACAAAGGCCCTATGCAACACAGATTTCTCATGAAGCTGGAGGATTTTGCCTCTTTCCCAAGAGCCAAACCCTGTTCTGCAGCAGGTGTGTGTCCTTCCATCCTTGGCCTTCAAGCAGGCCTGACCAATTAGCTTAACAAATGCCTTTGGAGTTGGTCTTTCAGCTGCCTGACTTCAGTGACCAGTGCATATCACCATGCAGGGGGCAGCTGCTGGGCCCCTCTGATTAAGATGTCTTATAAGCCTCATTTTCTTTAGCATTCAGGGCAGAATTCTAGGAAAGTCAAACACCAGGATAAGACAAACCCTCTAAAAGTATAATGTAATTGATTAATTAATTCATAGAACAGATAATATTGATTGCTCACTTATTGCCAGGGACTATCTGTGTGCAGAGATATGGTGAGTCACAGACAGGCAAATGGAAACTGAAACCATTGTAATACCCAAATTTCTCTTCGGAAAGGAACTGTCCTGGCTTAGGAACATTTCGTGATAAGCTGTTGACCTTGAAGATAGGGGTGATAAAGACCAAGACACAATTAACTGAGCTGAGCCAGATCATGGGCGAAGGAGGAGAGAGGAGAGGGAGGGGGAGGAGAGAGATACCTAGGAACCTCAGGACGAGGGCGAGAGAGAGAGAGAGAGAGAGAGAGAGAGAGAGAGAGAGAGAGAGAGAGAGAGAGAGAGAGAGAGAGAGAGAAGAGGGTGGGAGTGGGGAAGAAAAAACAAAGGAGGAAGACACAAGGACATTTGAAAAACGGCTGAGATGAGCACAATCCGTGGTGGTTCAGCTGCTGAAGGGTCGGCAGCCAGGTTGCTCAGGGCCCACCTGCAGCTGTTTGTCTTCTGTGGGAGAGTCACTGCGTGCTGCCCACCCTCTCCCCCATCCCAGTAAAGTCTTCAGGGAAACAGTTTTCTAAAAAATCAGGTAAGGGGTGGATATCATATACAAGTATATTTATGTATTTATGTAAATGCATGCAACACACACATCACATGTGTTTCATATACACATGTGTATGTACATATGACACATACATATACACGTTGTCAATATGAATATATGGATTGAATATATGAATATGAATATTCTGGGTTGGCCAAATATGATTATACTGGGTTGGCCATAAAGTCCATTACATTTTTTCTGTGCGATGGCTCTAGTAGTGCTTAGTTGTCTTTCACTTCATTTGAAACAATTTTGTTAGACTGTATTGTGACAGTTGTCATATCAGCGTGCATTAAAAAAAGAACTTATCAAAATTGGTGAATTTTTGTGCAGCCATTTTAGTACTGAAGATGGAAGAACATACACAACATTTTCAGCATATTATGGTTTATTATTTCAAGAAAGGTAAAAACATATCTGAAATGTAAAAAAAAAAGATTTGTACAGTTTATGGAGATGTGACTGATGGAATGTGTCAAAAGTGGTTTGCAAAGTTTCTTGGTACTACTGACATTTTGGCCAAATGATTCTTTGCTGCAGGGCTGTCTTATGCACAGGTAGATGTTCAGCAGCACCCCTGGCCTCTACCCACTAGAAGCCAATAGCAGGAGATAGCCAACATACTCCAAATATCCAAATCTAGAAAGTTATTGGTGAAAATGAAAAATGTGTCTTTTATTTTATGGAAAAAACCATATGGACTTTTTGGCCAACCCAATACACACACACACACACACACACACACACACACACACAATGGACATGTAACTACTATATAAAGGACATCAAACTGAGATGAATCCATAAAAAGCAGAAATCAGCGCCAGGAGTGATGGAGAACACAGCCCCCAATGCCTCCCTCTTGTGCTCTCAAACGCTGGAACTCTCAGAAATCCTGCCAAGGCCTTGGCTTTCTATAAGGTATGGAAAAAGTTCTTTGAGAGACACCTCAAAGCGCAGAGAGAGATCATTAGACCTCAGAGTTGAGAGCTGAATTTATTGGTTTAGTTACCCCTTCGGTTACAAGGAACATAATTTGAATACGGGGGTGGATTCCGAAATCACAATTGATCAAACCTCTGCCTGTAGTTTTGCCCAAATGCTCTTTTCCCTCGTTTCCAACTAGCAAACTCCTACTCATCATGTTCGATTGTCTATTTAAATGTCACTTTATCTGTGGAGCCTTCCCTGACCCCCAGGCAGGGCAAATTTCCTCTTCTTAACTTCCATCTCTCTCTCTCTCTCTCTCTCTCTCTATATATATATATATATATATATATATATATATATACACACACACACACACACACACACACACACACACACGTACACACACAAATATATATATTACAGCACATATCATATGGTATTGACTCTGAATACAACAATGTAGACCTCATGGTACCACTTCTGACTCCCCACTGCCCAGCAAGCCATATGACACATCTGCTGAATGACACCTGGGTATGTGAGTAATAAAAAGAAACTTGAAAGTGGACACACAGCTTTGGAAAGGGCAGAACTCCAAGGCCCTGAATGGTGGCACCACTGTCCTCTGACAGTTTTGCTGTTAGATGCTATTTGTCTTGCCCCTTGTTCCTATTTTGCATAAGAACCCATTGCTCCCCAGAAGTAAAAGCAATGCAATCATCATTTGTTTATTTATTCCCTGCGCCAAGACGCAGGGTGACGAGGCAGGATTGCACATGGGGCGTGGGCATCAGAAACTGGGAAGTCTCACCCTGCCCAGCCTGTCTGGCTCGTATGCTTGGGCAAGTCACATATTCCTGTGGGACTCGGTTTCCTCACACACTGGTAATGATCGGCTTCACAGGGTGGCTGCAGGGCTTAATTAACGATTGAGAAGCAGGCAGAAAATATAAAGTGCTTCACGCACGCAAAGGATTTTCTCCCCGTATTTATTTTTGGGTTCAGTCACCCATAGTAGGAAGTGTTTATGACCTGGAAGATGAGTCTAGCAAAAATATGTATGTATATATAACTTCTATTTTCATCCTAAAATGGCTCATTTGGTATTGATTGGCAAATGGACCACCTACTTATTTCTTCTCTTCCAGCACAGTCTGTAGCCCTTGCTGCTAACTTTTGGTGTACAGCTTGCAACCTCTAGGCCTCCGTTTCCTGGACTACGAGGACTTTCTCTATGATTCCTTTATGCTCAGATGTGTTGTGAGGCCTTACACTTTGATCTTGGTGCCTGCGTTCTGAAACCACACTCAGAAGAAACAAGGTTCACGAACAGCACAAAAAGTCTGTGGGCAAACCTGTAGGGGTTGGTTCCCCAAACCAGAAGACGCAGGGGCTTGTGAAGCCTTGCACAAATGACACCGCAGCTCAGTCTGGCGATGCCCTCCTTTCTTGTAAGCAGCCAGTGCCCTTGGGGAGTCAGTGTTTCCCTCACTGCCAGAGCCTGCAGCTTCATTGCTGTTGCAAATGGACAACTGATCCTGAGGCAAGAGTTGACTTACTGCCTTGAAAAAGCCTTATTATTACTATTCCCTGGTTTTCCTTAAATCACAGAGGCTGCCCCTGTGCTAGGGATAGTCAAAGACCAAAACCATTCAGAAAGAAAAGAATCCAACAACGTACACCCCAAACCAACACTGTGTGCCATGTTCATGGCTGAGAGAAGAACATAAGCCAGGAAATGCCCTTTGTTGACATAGAGCCTCCTCTACGCTCATCGCTCCTCCTGCAGCAGCTGTCTGCAGAGTCCCTGGCATCACATCCCAGAGGCAGATGGGTCAGCCCCAGGAATCAGGTGAGGAGGAGGAAGCGTCAGACACCTATTGCAGGTTGCCTGTCCAGGTGTGGCGGTGGCTGTGGAAAGACATGGGGCCACAGAGGCTTATATAAAGAGGAGGAAGAACACAGGCCAAAGGGGAAGATGTAATGTTGACTTTGATTGACTAACTTAACACGAGGCCAACTGAGGGAGGAGGGGGAGAGAGGGAGAGAAGACACTTTTGAAAGCATGACAGTATCTCATTTGTATGTGAATGAGACCCAGCTTTCCAAATACTACAGTCCTGAAGAAGGTGGGGATAAGCAGGAAATCTGATATGCAGTAAACCAAATGCTACTTTAAATATATACAAACGTATCAAAGAAGGTTGGTAATACCAGAATATAAAGTATATCCTAATTATATCAATACTGGATAATTCTTAATACTATTTCTCAATCTCATTTGAAATGCACTTGAAGAAAACGCAAAAATAATTTTTGGAACTTTAACCTTCGGTGCCCCATAGATGATTTTCTTTGGAAACATGGCTATTGAGAATGTTGAATAGTGTTTTTTTTTTTTCAAACCAGACAATTATAACTGGTCTCTCACATGCTCAGAGTGAAATTTTCTATAGAAACACTAGTATAGAAAAATGCCACATGCCACATATTAAATGCAGAAGCCAGCTAATCACAACACATGAAAGCAAATGCAGCCTGTTCTGAGAAATAGAAATACGTTGAAACATGACTATCATGAAATATGGTCTTAATAACCCTCTGAAAAATAGCCCTTTTGCAAAGGGAACTTATTATTATACCTCATGGAGGGTTCTCAGTTTCAAATGAAGTTAATTTTATACACTTTGATGATGGAAACTAAAGACACTATGGAAACATCCTTTTAATTCTAAGCACCCCCCCTCTTTCTGTGGGGAGGGAAGCTTTTAGTGATTCCATATGTACCCTTTATTCAATATGTGGAGGGTGGAAAGCAGTGCCAGGTAATTCTGACATTGAAACTGCCACCAAACCACCAGCTGTTAGAGTTCAAATGAATCGTTAGCTATAAAAGAGAGGTTTCTCAATCTATATCCCACTCCAAGGTCAACTCTCGTCACAGGTGCACTTGGCTGTGAGGCACTTGTAATCTCAGAAGCAGATATGGTTGCCAAGTTCAAGTTGCCATGACTCTGAACATACTATATAACATTCCATTCCAAGCCAGAGCCCATAACCCCTGCGGCTGTTCCAATGAGGGCCCTTCTTGGTACCACTCTGGCTCGCACCCACTGGCTACAGTAACGCAGCAGGTGAAGGACTTAAGTGTCACTCAGTTGGTTTCCAGTTGCTTCCAGGAAAAAAAGAAATCCATGGCATATACGATTATTGCATCTGACACATGGCAAACTTCCCCTGTGTTCACAGGCCACAGAGAGGAGACCTGACTGTTGCTGTCATAACCGTAAATGCTGTCTCCCACACTGCGAGGGGCCCCGAGACACCGGGAGCCTGGGAAGGTGAGCATTTGGGAGACAAGGTGTAGGAAAACACTCGCCATGTACCTGAAAACTCTGCCAAGCACCTCAGCCCTGACATGCCACTGCCTGGCTCTTCCAGCTTCAGAACATTCTGTCTTAGGAGTTGTCAGTTAGCTTGACATCACATGCTGGTTCGACGTTGATACTCGTCTCCCCGAAAGGCGGCTGAAAGGAAGAGCTCACCTCTATTGCCGGCTTCCGCAAGCTCCCCCTCCTTGGCCCCTAGGCATGTTCTCCATGTGCTGTTCTTCGTCTGTCCATCTATTTTGGACTGCGCATCCGTGGAACTGGAGTTCCCCAAATATTAAAATGATAAATAATAGTGCTACTTGCCAATAGGCTCCTCAGAAAACAATGGGATAGCAAAGTCACCTTAACTTGGCCTTTGTTTCTTTAGCAATTGAAAGGTCAAAATGCTATTTTATCATCTTTGCATAGTCATTTATGTTGACATTTTCCCCTTGTGGGATCAGATCTTCGATGTGAAAATAAATCTAGAAACTTTCTGTTCACACCCTTTTCGGTGTGTGTACCAAATGACTCGGGGAGGTGGTAGCTGGCCACATCCTTTATCTGTTGAGTCCTAAGAGTTAGCAGAACTTTATCTTTATGATGAAATGGCCTTTAGAAGTGGGTATTGCCAAGTTCAGAATAGAGCATCATTACTGAGAAAAGCACTTTCCTTTTAAACTGAGAAACCAACAGTCATGCACTACAAGGCCTGAAAAAAAATTGAGCTACCACAAAACAAACAAATATTCAGCTCGGTTTCAGGAAGTTTAGAGAGGATCAAACAAGCCTTTCTCTATTGAAGTTGTTCGAGAACATTTATGCTTACTTCAGCCTTAGCTCCTATTTATGCTGCTGGCTTTTATACATCGACCTCAGGAGGGCATACCAACTTCAGGTTATGCACTAAGTACCTTCTGAAAAGGAGGCCTGCAAACCCCATCCCCAGCTTGGGGGAGGGGAAGCACTCACATCTGAATTTGTTTCCAAACCACTGCTCTGTCCTTGAGGGGAGGATATCTCAAAAAGTGGAGACAGAAATTCCACAGAGAGAGGGTGAGAAAGCTTTCTCATGGCGTGAACACGCCTGTGAGGAGAATGCTTTTTCTGGTGGGATGAAACCCAGAGATGAGAGAGACTGTTTGTGGAGCCCCAGTGAAGGTTTCCACTCAGAGGGAGCTTGCAATTTTCTGCAGGTCCCTTAGGAGGAGGATTTGGTGCACAGTTGAATTTTCAAGCAAATTATCTTCCAGAGTAAAGGAGGAACTATGCCAACCCCTTGCAAATAATATTCTTATTTTATTGTACAAACCCATTACTTTTCTTTCTTAAAATTTTTTTAATTGATTTTTGTGGGGGGGAGGGGAGAGAGAGAGAGAGAAAGAAACATCTCTTTGTTGTTCCACTTATTTTTGCATTCAGTGGTTGATTCTTGTATGTGCCCTGAACCAGAAATTGAACCCACAACCTTGGCATATTGGGATGATGCCCTAACCAACAGAGCTCCCTGGCCAGGGCCAAACCCATTACTTTTCCATTCTTAGTGTCATTCACGCTTTCAACAATGCTTTGATTGGTGTTTTTATCCCCGTTTGATATATTAGAAAATTGAGGCTTAGAGGTGAAGTCTCCAACAAACCCAAAAATCCAAGATGCAAACCTGGGTCTTTCTGCCTGTAATGCCTGAGCTCTTTCCCACAAGTCATGTCTGCTCCTAACTATGCCATTCCCAACAACCAGTATGATTGGTAGGAAGAGAGAGAAACTTCTGGAGAAGAATACTAAAGAGCTTTGATCAGGGAGTGGGCACAAGGCAGGAAATGTTACCACTTTGGTCATTGTTACTATGTCCCCACCTTTTCATGGAAATATACAGCAGTTTCCTTTTAAAATCTGCATGTTGGAACTTGCTGGTAAAATTTAAGCCACATCCTGCATACGGTCCCAGTTTTCAGTGGAGAAGCAAGAGATGAGGAAGCTGCCATCTCTTGATGTTTCCCATCTGAGGGATGCACACACCTGACCTCGTGCAAACACCACACGTTGCCAGCCTCCGGCGGTGTCAGTGAGGTTCATCCGTGCTTTCGCAGGCACAGGTCTTCCACAAGCCCCGTGGTCCTGTTTATCTATCTCCCACTACATATATGCCTAGCAAATAAATATCTACTTGGCTTACTCGAGAGCTTAGAAAGCATCCTACCTATGCTGAATAACTTTCCATTTGTTCTTTATTATATAATAGATTTTGGTTACACAAAATAGGCATCTTTTCTATGGTACAAAATTGACACGTACCTCCTCCCTTTTCTCCCCTTGCCCCGTAATGCTGATACACGCAAGTACACGGGAAGCCTTCCACTCGAGGAGGCTTCTGGGAGTAGCAGCTCTCTGCACCCTCTTCCCAGGCTAATCTTTTATAAAGCTGGTAGAATGTGTCCCTAAAGTCAACTATCCCTCCCAGAGTTTTGAACAGCCATTTTAGTCAGCTAGATCTGACAGAGATAAAGCTGTAATCCACTTTAGGTTTATGTGGGGAACCATAAATATCAGGCTTGAGTCCTGAGGGCTAGAATTTCATGGGCCATTATTAAGCAAGTCACCAGGTGGAAAGCTGTGTGTTGCGGGATCTGAGCTACATGAGAGTAACCACACAGCCTGGGTTGAGAAAGTGTAGCCCTGATGGGAGAGGGTGTCCTTCTGCCTGGCTCTATCACTGTGCTCACCAATTCATCTCTCCTCCGAGCTCAGAGCTTGCTCGGTCTTTATGACTCGTCCCTTGTACAAGATTGCAGACTGCCTTTCTCTTACCTAGAATGAAGGGCTGGGTGACATATGGGGAGAACAGGAGATGTGCAATGAGGCAGACCTGGATTTCACTCCTCGTTCTGCCATTTGTAGCTATAAAGTAATGCACAAGTTATTTAGCCCAGCTTAGCGCCAGTCTTTCCAATTGTAAAATTAGTAAAGAGAAGTAATAATACATGAAAGGTATATCTAGGATCACTAGGCAGAGACTGGACAGATAGATTTCCAGCTTAGTGGACAGAAGGACTTTCTAAAAACCAGATAGTCTCAAAAATAGAATGGGCTGCCTTGAAAAGAAATGAAGTAAATACCTTCTACTTATTCAAGCTGGGTGCTGGTGGAGGATCCTGGAACAGATGGGAGTTCAGACTGGCTACTGCAAATTTCCCTGCTAATCTTGAAACTCGATGATTCTATGATTTGCATATGTATCCTTCCAAAATGTCAAGATACAGCCTCTTGATATCTCCAGTGAAGACATCAAGTAAAATGACATTATTTTTTCTAATTTTTCATTTTTCCTTCTAGAAGACTGATCTCTCCCATATTTTTTCCCCCTCCACTCCACTAGTTGCTAGAGAATACCATTTTCGACCAGGGCAGAGAACACATGTAACCATTTTGAAACACTTAACATTGAATACAAACCACATGGCTATAAGTTTTAATTACTTCCCACTACACAAATAATTCTATTTTCAGACAAATCTAAATTCCCTGTACTGCCTCTTGCTTTCCTCCTCTCTGTTGTCTCTGTGTTTCACCAGCTCGGCAATGCTGTCCTATCCTGCCCTCCTGCTGACTGAGCCATGACAACTGCCGAGTCTGTGATGACAGACTCGGATGCACACACAGGTTTCCAACACCAGGGTTCACTTCATAGGCACCGGAGGTCAGCCAGTAAGCATGATCTGAGCAACACCGGGTGTTTTCCCTGAGATGTTACCTGGAGTGCTTTCCTTTCTACGGTTTACAAACTACTTTGAAAGTGAATTTTTTTAGCTTTCTCGGGGAAATGGCCTATGAGCCTGCAGATAAATCCCAAACCCTTGTTAGAGTGTTTGAGTTTGCTTGGAAAATTCACTGCCATGTATGAATCATAGATACAGGGTCATCCTCTGGGAGAGTGTGTGCTTGTGCACTTGAACATGCTCAGGACATGAAGCAAATTGTGTGTACCTTACAAAACAGCATCTTCAGTTTGGCCAACGGGACTATCAACAGCAGCTTTAAATGGGAGGAGGGTTACCACCCTCACCCTCATCACAAAATGACTGTCATTACTGACCACACGTGGATCAGCCGGGCACTGAGACATCAGGTGCTTGGACGGACCCACACGATCCGATTTATTCGGCTACATAAAATAGTCTCCTTATCCAAGGGGCATATGTTCCAAGATCCCCAGTGGAAACCTGGAACTCTGGATAGTACCAAATTCTAGCTCCTGTGTTTTATCCAATACATACTTACCTTTTCACTTACAGGTAGCATGTTGTGGCTTCTCTTGGGCATATCTAAATTGTCAGCACCACTAATTCTCACACTGTATGGCCATTATTAAGTAAAATAAAGGTGACTTGAACAGAGGCACTGTGGTACTGTGACAGCTGATCTGATAACCGGGAGGGCTACCCGTGACTAATGGGCAGGGAGTGTCTCCAGGGGAGATACTCAGACAAATGGATGATTCACAGCCCAGGACAGAGCTGGACTGCCGAAAACTCACCGCACTGCCGTACTCAGAACGGCATGTTGTTTGTTTCTGGAACTTTGTTTTCATTTAATATTTTTGGACTGTCCTTGACCTTGGGTAACTGAAACCGTGGAGAACAAAATTGTGGCTTGTCGTTGGTGGGGGGAACTATTGGACTATCATCCCCATTTTACAGAGGAAGCTCAGAAAGACTAAGTAGCCTTCCCACAGCCACATTACGCCTAGGTTGGTGGCACAGGCATAAGTCACCCCAAGATAATGACTCTGAGGCCTCTGGATCTTTCATGAGACTCCTCTTTGGTGACTTTCAGTGAAGACTAATTGTTTCTGCCCCTCAGATCCTGTTTTAGTCACATCGTCTGTCTCTCTCACTCCCTTTTTTTGGCCTCCAATACTTTATTTCTTGCTATTTGTGCCAGATTCCTCCCTCTTCAAGTTGGTTCTCTTATTTGCCTAATGTTATAATTCATATTTCAGGTATCCTGGGGCATCATTTTTCATGTTTGAACTTTCAAAACTATGAAGAACTTTAGGGATAATTCGAATCTCATATAGAGCCTGGATTCTACCAGGAGACCCCCAATCTTTGTAGCCAAGTTGCTGCTCTTCCTCTCCCATGAACACCGCCTCCTTGGATAGTTGGGATTTAGAATGTCTATCATTTTAATCAAAGAAGCTGCTGAATAAAGACGTGTTGATTGAAGTTTCTCATAGGCAAAGGACAGAGAGGGCTTAGTTCTTCTCTTTGCAAATAGAGATTCCAATCTTCTCATACTGAAATATGTATAATGCCACAGTTTAGACAGATACCCTAAAAATATTTGATGTTTTGTTTTCAAGGTAGAGTTTTATAAGGGGAAAATTTATTTTTCCATTTTGACACAATTTGAATTGAACAGGATTTTTTCCCACATTATATTTTATAAATTTATTTCCACTAAAACTATATGGCTGAAAGAAATAAAGCATCAAAAACAAACAAGAAGGCAAACAAGCAAACAGGCAAAAACACCTACTCCATTGGTTCCTTGCTAGGCAACGGGAAGCTAAGCATCTTGAGATTAGAATGGTGTGTACTTTGTTGCATTGGGCAGAAAACGGTCTCTTCTAACCCCGAGGTGTCCACTAACCTCTGGAACCTGTGGCTATGTTATTTTAGATGGCAAAAGGGGCTTTGCAGATGTGATTAAGGAAAGGACTCTGAGATGGGGAGATTACTCTGGATTATCCTGGTGGGCTCATGTAATCACAAGGGTCCTTATAAGAGGGAGGCAAGGGGGTCAAAGACAGGGAAGGTGTCTTGACTGTGAAAGCGGAGAGATAGAGAAAGAGAGTCGAAGGTGCTATGTTGCTGGCTTTGAAGAGGGAGGAAGGGGCCGTGAAGCAAGGAATACTGCTGGCTCTGAAGCTGGAAAAATCAGGAAGCAGATGTCCCCCTAGAGTCTCTAAAAGGAACTAGCCCTGGGGACACCCTGATTAACTCAGTGAAATTGATTTAGAATTATTGACCTCCGAAACTTTAAGAGAGTAAATTTGTGTTGTTTTATATCCCAAATTTGTAGTAATTTGTTACAGAAGCAATGTAAAACTAATGAGCTTGTTTACCATTTATTGCATCTCTCTTGTTCAGCCTAGTGCCTGACGTAGAAGATGGACTCACAAATTAATATTTACTGAAAGAACTGAAAATGTAAAAGAAGGGAATTATGGGAATAAAATGTACACTACGCAGAGCAATGTTTGCTTTAAAAAATTCCCCATTTCTTTTTTTTTATTCTCACCTGAGGACACTTGTTTTTTCATTGCTTCTAGAGACAGAGGAAAGAGAAAGAGAAACATCAATGTGAGAGAGAAACATTGATTGGTTGCCTTCTGGTCACACTCAGACCAGGGATCATAGGACCAAACCGGAGACTGAACCTACAACCCAAACAGTGTGCCCCAACTGGAAATCGAATCCGCAACCCTTTGGCTACAGGATGATGCTCCAACCAACTGGGACATACTGGCCAGGGCAAAAAATTCCCTCTTTCTGAGGATGAGAGGAGTATGGGAGGGGAACCCATAAAAACCCGAAATATCTTCTGGAGGACCGGGCTCCTTGTAGTGCAGGCTTCCCTGGAGTGTTCTAGGATCCCATCCTGATCAGTGTACGAGCTGGCGTTGATGTGAGAGGTGTGTTTGGTCGGCTTCAGTGAAATTTTTTGAAGACTCTTTCAATGCATTTGCCCATTTCAGGATGGGTGATTTATGAGTGTACCTGCTCAGACTGTGCTGAGTGCTCATCAGTTTTTGACCCAAAACAGCATGACCCCCATCTACCACCCTCCCTATTCACCCAATCTTGCCCTGAGCGACTTTTATTTGTTTCCCCAGATGAAAAAAGCCCTCAAAGGGAAACATTTTTGCCAATGTGGAAGAGGTGAAACAAA
Source organism: Trachops cirrhosus (assembly GCA_028533065.1). Taxonomy (NCBI): domain Eukaryota; kingdom Metazoa; phylum Chordata; class Mammalia; order Chiroptera; family Phyllostomidae; genus Trachops; species Trachops cirrhosus. The sequence goes on from CM052538.1 coordinate 151,135,070, forward strand.
AAATGGCAGCAGCACTAAAAGGCGTAAAAATCAACGGAAGTCAAAAACTGTTTTGAGCAGTGGGAAAATGTGTCTATAGGTGGATTGCATCCAATGGAGAGCACTTGGAAGGTGACTGAAGTTTAAACATGTAACAATAAATACATGAGTTTTAATTAACAAATTCCAGTTTTTTTGAGTCCCTCCTCGTATTTCTTTAAAGCTCAGCTTTGTATGAGCTTTGTAGTAGTTCTTCAGGGCTAGTAAGCTCTTTCCTGGGAGCAGGTGGAAGAGACCGCAGGCATGAAAACAGCATTTAGAGGCCTACTACTTTAAGAACACCTGTGTAGTGTTTCTTGGGACTCAAACACCAGGGAGATGGGGAAGAAGAGGAAGCATCCATACTGTATAATATTACTAACAAACAATACCACCTTGACGAATGTCTGGTATATAGTAAGCACTCAACAGGAAATGGTAGAATGAATAACATTCAGAGCTAGTGTATACATGTGACCCGCTCACCTCCTTCCCAAATCCTTCTATAGTAGAAGTCAATCTTCTAGTATCTCTGCCTTTTCTGGCTCCCTGGATGCTAATTTCAATAAGATCTTATTCACATGCACTAAAGAAGAACATGGAAGGGTACCCCCACCCTCCCACAGACACACACCCCTATCAACACGCCCCCCGCGTCTGGGCACCGGGACTGCAGGCCACAGCGATACAGCTGCTCTCTTCCGGGGCCCTCTCACTGGTTTAATTTGTGCCAGTCTTTTAATTTAAAGGAAAATAAATTAAGTCATTCTGGCTGATTGAAGAATAGCTCCCCTAAGGAACTTAACACGTAATGGTTATATTACTGATTTACAGTAACTTCTCATTCAGGATTCTTTTAGATTTATCACCGAGGTAAAATCAATACCCACTACCAACATGGAGAAGTTTAAGTGATTCATTTTTGAGACAGAGGAACAGAAAAAAATTAATGATAAAGACTGAAAATAACTCCAGTTCTTCCAACTCAAGATCTGGCTGGCTCTTAGAATCATATTTTAAGAAGGGAGAGACCTTGGGGATCATCTAGTCCTGCTTCCTCACGTTGCAGGTGAGGAAAGCTGAGGCCCAGGTGGGGTTGCCCAGGCCACATGGGCTGGGAAACGGCAGGCTCAGGCCCAGGGCCCAGGCCTTCCGAGTCCCAAATCCAATGCGCATCCCCGTCTGCCTGCTTCCATTCGATGATGCAACGAGAAGTAAGTAGACGCCAATCTTGCTCTCCAGGTGTTTACTACACCCTAGCAGTGGAGATAACACACGTATATAGAAAATCGTGACAAAAGTAAACAGATACACTCCATAAAAGAGATAGGGATTTAAAAGGAACATTTAAGTCGCTGATCCCTGACATTTTCTCACTTTTTACAACAATCATCAAACTTGTGAAATAGTGAATTTCTTCCTTTTTTCAAGAATCCTTTAAACCAAGCTCTTGGACCATAACTTAGTTAAAGACTTCACCACACATGCTATTTGAGTGTCTGATCTGAAAAGTAAACAACTCAGGCAGACCACACAATGCATGCTGGATGAGACCTCTGGGCAGGTATCTCCGTCTACCCAGGCAAGCCAAACCAGATGAGGCACTGGGTCAGAAAGGAAGAAGAGTAAAGGATAAATCCACGGACCGCCACCCCAGGCGGCCAAGAGGCTGTCTCCTCCCCATCAGTCGTGGCTGGCTCTAAAGTAACAATAACACGCTCAAGCTGTGAAAGAGGAAGCTCTTGGTTTGGACCCCGACTACAAAGTATTAGCAAAGAGAGATTATGGCCCACCAGAGACTCTCTTTTCGGTGTAATTAGAAGAATAGAAAGACCATTGAATAGTGGGATTTGTGAGAAATAGGGGTCATATGTCGGCAGCCCTAGTTGCTTGCAGAATTGGCTCTGTGGGTTGGCACATAGCACCGTGAACATAAGAAACCACAAATCTCTAGAGTTTCCTGAACGAAGTAAAAGGCCTTTCTACGGACTGCCAGGTTGGAGGTTGGCCCATGAAGGAAGCACCTGGGTGACCTCCAAAGCCACCTGTGCCTTTCACACTTCTTCTCTTCCTCTTCCTCCTGTTCCTGCTTCTGCCTGCCTTCCCTCCTTCTCTTCTCATTTTGGTTGTGTGTCTCACTCTAACTTATCTACAATGCTTCTGCCAAGCCCCACAGGAAACAGGCTCTCTCCATGGCAACTACCAACCAGAAATTCGCAAGCAGCTTCGGACAATGGGACAAACCATATTTCCATGGACAAAATCAAGGCAAACTGAGTCCTTTGCTCCCTGGAGGACTAGAGGAGTTACTAACTCCTCCCCCTAACAAGGTCAAATCATGCTGCTACATTTGAAGGCCCAGAGAAGAAACAAAACTCCCTGTATTAACAACAAAGCCAATTCTTGGGAAGCTGAGTGAGAGTGTAAGGCCCTTTAAGAACTTCTCCTTGGGAGCCTGCAATGGAAACAAAGTACTTCCCTGTTTTCATCCGTCCATAGGGTTCTTATCTTGGGTTCTAAGTTAAGTAGATGTTTCTTGGAAGGTATCATTGGAGAAAAAAAGGGGAAGATGAAATGAGTTCTTCTAATCTCCAGGATTAGGTTTACCTTGGACATAGATAAATTAGCTATCTTTTAATACTGTAGTTTTGTTTATCTCTGGCCTGGACTGTTCTCTGGCTCTTCCTTCCTGCTCTGTTTACTACTTAGCCAGATCTTCATCCCAGGTGCACCCAGTGGGAGGCCCGCCCTGTGTCAGTCATCTCTTTCCTTCCCACTTGGATCCAAGGCACTTAGATTAGGGATTTGGGTACTTTTCTGTCTCTGTACTCCTGTCATAAGAAAGGGGGTGGCGATGGTGATAGACTCAATCTTTTCTCTCTCTAAACCCCCCATACCTTCCACATATTAGGAGGTCAGTAAGGTCAGGAGAATCTTAAATGAATACATGAAGTCCGTATGTCTTGGGCACCTGATGGACAAAAGAATCCAGAATCCTGAGCAATGGACGGAGAAAGAGAAGAGCAAAGCCAGCAAACCCTGTCCCCACCGAGCACACCAGCAGGGCAAAGTGCTCTGCCTGTGTTTCCATTTTTCGTCCGTTTGTACAACAATGTTTTTAGGACCCAGAGGCATGCTCTTTATAAAGCTCTTGAAAAGACTGGGTAAAAATTATCTTATAAATGCCAATCTGATCCTCTCTCTCAATGAGCTGCTGCTAAGTACAGTGCAACAAGGAGAAAATTCAGCAGGGATGTTTGTGCTTAAAAGATTTTGGCCACAAATGTTCAACAGGATCCATTTTTCCATTTGGAGAAAAACATACCATTTTCAATTTTGATGTTTGGAATTTCAGCTTACACTGTCCGAGGCCTTGGGAAAGGCATTTGAGGTGGCTGACGGTCGTTGCAGAATCACTTGGCCGAGTGCCTGCTGCTGTCAGACTAGCCCGTCATTTGAGTGTATTGACCTGTCCGTGACAGAAAGTCTATGGAAGGCGGAGGAGGAAGAACATGCAGCAAAGCTGCTGCAGAGCACTAACAAGAACAGAATTAAAAATGATCACTTCTGGGACTTATCGCACAGCTTGGAAATAGTGTTCAATAAAAGAAAAGATAATTTGGGGCCACACTACTTGGAATGAACATCTGACACGCAGTCACTGGTCTGGATTTAGAAAACTGCTTTGATCCCCAGGGAGGAGATTGTTAATGAGTATTTTAAAGGACGAGATTGAGGTAGCATGACAGAGTCGAAAAGGGTACTGGTTTCGAAGGGTTCCAGTCTTGCTTCCACTTCTGTAAAAGCAAGTGCAACTGACTTGGAACAAGATACTTTATACCTCCCTGAGAAATGTCTTCATCTTAATAGGCCTTTATGACCATGATAATGAAAAGATTGAAAAACCAGAACAACTAATGCTCCCACATTTTCCCCTAGCCGAAATGAAGGTGCAGGAACCTTGTTACAAAAAGGTAATTTTTTCTTACATGTATGCTAACAATTAATCAGAATCTTCAGAGCAATGTACGGATTTTACATAGTTTAAGAGATCACCATCAACTTCCTGAAGCTGACATGCTCATTGGTATCATGTGTTTCTCAATGAACACTAATTATCCAAATTGGTCAAACCTCCCATGGAAAAATAATCATTTTAAAAGTCGTAGACAACAAGACGGTAAAGAAAAGTTAATCTATTAAAAATATCAGCCTTATATAAAAATTGAACAGTGTGATACATTTCATGTACTTCCCCTCCCTCCCCTGATAAAACAATGCTTCACCATTCTGGCTTCACCTCTTCCCAGTCCCACTCAATGTACTTATTTTGTAACAGGGTGCAGCCAAGGGGGGGATCCCGAATGGGGCCCAGAAACTCAAGGTGTCCAGGAAATATTAGGATGTCCTCACCACCCCCCCACACACACACATAGGTATGGGTTGTGGAAAGGGACAAATGGAGCAGGGCCATTGAGAGCTGTTTTGCATAGCAACAGCTTTGTAGCTAACCTAAGGTGTGGTCATTTAACATATCTATAACCTTTAACTGGTTACATAGATATGTTAAATAGCTGTGGCCATGCTCTGAGCCAGGGAATGGAAGTAACTTCCCCCCCAAGATGTAACTGGGGTCGGGGCAGGTCCCCCGAGTTACAGAGTTACAGTGCCTGTGTGAAAGCTTGGCGATGACTG